>CM046457.1:44572391-44973844 GCA_025506515.1 Flaveria trinervia
CTTCCTTCTGGAGAGTAGTCATTAAGAAGTGAGTTGTTCCCAGTCATATGCATAGATCCTCCACTGTCTACATACAGATGCTACTTTGGCATGTTGAAGAAACCTGCATAAATAAACAATCAGTTAGTTTTGGAGACCCAAACCTTTTTGTTTTGGGCCTGGTCTCATCAACAGATGTTAAACTAACAGGTTTATTGGACACAATAGCTTGAGGGAAGGAGATGGTGTAGAAGAGGAATCCTTTGGCTTGGATCTCCTTTCTGGGGTTTCACACAGGGCCATCAAGTTGGTTAACTCTTCCCAACGATGTTGAACCATCATTACCAGCTGTGTCTGATTCTGGGAGAGAGCTTTCAGCTCTTCAGACACATTGGTATTGGTGTTTGATGATGAGTTCTTGTGTTGCACCATCTTCTTTTGAGCAACCTCAGCTATTGCCTGTTGCACTCCTTCCTTTTTAGATTCCTTTTGATCATAGGAGTACAGGATTTGATGCTGCTGGTACAAACTTGGACTCAAACTCAGTTTTCATTTTAGCCAAATTTTCTTTAATTTTCTCTTTTGTTTGAGTTTGGATCCCTTTTTGTACCAACAATCATCTGTGAGATGATTGAATAGACCACATATTTCACATGGTTTCTTCTTCATCTTCTGTTATCATCAACTAAAGAAGATGAAACTACTGAAGACTTGCTCTTCGGCAGTTTAGAAGCACTTTTTGCCTTCTTATCAACTTCCTTAGTAGGCTTCAAATCCTTCCTACTGACAGTTTTCTTCTCTTCAGTGCTGTCAGTCATTAGGATTTGAACTCCAGATGTTATCCCCTGCTCTCCAGTACCCTCAGTACTGCTAGGGATAACACTTGGGTTGATCAACTCATTGATCATGTGAGTGTCAGCAGTTGAACCATCAATATCAGCTGATAGGTTCACAGAGGGATTACTACTGACTTCAACCACTGATGGTGCTTATCAAGTAGTGAATCACATGATGAGGTGAATTGGTCATTACTTTCTCCATCAGAATCCGCTCCTGCTCTTGAAGCAAAACTGTAGGAGGAGCAGTGTGATTGTAACCAATTCCAAACTTCACATTGGAAGCTGTTTGCTTACTAAGAAGCATTTCAAAGCCCTTGCAAGATTGTACCCATCGATCACACTCTACCTGGGTGACAGCAGAGTATCTTTGAGGTCTTTGTACTTCTCTAAGAGTACATCCTCCCTAGCCTTATCATCAGAAATTTGACATTTTAATTTGTAAATCTCATCAGTTTTCTCTTTTAGCACAGACTCAAACTCAGCTTTATTTTTGGAAATTGTTTGTTCTAGCTCTACATTTTTACTGATTAAAGCCACATTTGCTTCTCTAATAGAGGCAAATGCTGCTATGCAAGTTTCAGAACATAATTTGGGCCTTAGCAGAGGATACCTGTGATACCTGTGTTGAAGAGGTATTTGGAGGATCCATCAGAGGATTCCAAAGCCATGAGAGCTAGATTTCCAAAAGGATGCTCACCACCATGTTGACCAGCACCTGAGAACAGTTGTTCATTACCAGACACATCATCTGGTAAACTGCTCCAGTCAACAACACCTGGTGTGAAGAAGCTGTGTTGTTGAAGTTGATTAGTTTGATGAGATTGGGATGGTTGAGGCTCAGTAGTGCATGTGGTTGCTGAGCAGTAGGTGCTTGAACCTGACCTGGTTGTGGCATGTATAGCAGGGTATGGATATGGCATTGGCCCCTGTGGAACAAATATGCAGGATTGTGGTTGATGATGATAACCAGAATTGACAGGTTGTTGCCCTCTGTTTTGTTGACTATTGCCAGGGAAAGTCACAAAGGTGCAGGAGAGTTAGATCCAGATGATCTACATTCTCTTGCAAAGTGCCCAAGCCTGTGGCATTTATGGCACTTCAACTTACTCTTGTCAAAACCAACTTTGGTTTTGCCAGAGAGTCCTGGGAATTTCCTTCCAGTTCTTTTGTAGAACTTCTGAGATCTGATATTTATCAAGGCCATTTGGCTCAAAATATCCATCTCTTCTAAGTCATCATCAGCAATCCCCTTGAGATCATCCATGATGAAACATAGATGGTCACTATTACAACCAGCAGAATAACTATCAACACTCACAAAGGCAGGCTCAGAAGTGTTTGTAGAGAAATCAATATGCTCATCATACTGGCTTTCAGATGACGCATATTCTGACTCTTGATGTCCAATCAGGGCATGTTCCCCTTGGACAAAATCCTCAGTGAGCTTGCCAGATGAAACCAATTTCCTTTCTGCTCTATCTCTCTCTCGAATGTAAGCAGTTTCCCATGAATTGGGTGAGAGATAGGCGATCAACATCAGCATTTGAGCGTAGAACAATGGTATATGTGTTCCATCTCTCAGGCAGTGATCTTAAAATCTATGGTTCATCTGACTCCTGGTATATTCATGTTTAACCATTTTCAATTCAGAGATTAAACATGAAAACCGCTCAAATTGTTGAGTCAGAGTCTCACCCTTTCTATGAGAGAAAGTCTCATTTGTTGGGCGAGGATTTCCCTGTTGTTTGCTAAAACCTCATCAGTACCACCAATTGTTCTTTGATGGCATTCCAGAGGTCATGAGCAGACTCACAATGCAGAAGCCCAGAGTAAATCTCATTAGGAATAGCCATAGCCAAATTCCATGGGCTTTTGCATCGATTTCAAACAACTTCTTGTCCTCATCGGAGTATTGCTCCTTCTTCTTGGAACCAACTGTTTGTTTCCGGATCATTCACCATTGGCTTATGTGGTCCATGTACCACAGATATCCAACAACCCTGAGCTATTGACAGACAGGTGATGGAGCAATCTTCTGCTGCCAAATGTTATACTCATTCCTCACCAAGATCGGAGGCTTGGTAGAGGATCCAGTATTGAAAGGATCATTAGAAGAAGTAGTCATTGTGGAAAATCAGACAGATTCAAGTAAAAACACAATAAATTTAGCTCAAAACCACACAGAACCTCAAATAAAACGGCCAGAAGCGATACACTCTCAATCTCTATAACAGATCCTTGCGATTTTGCTAATTCGATTAAACTTAGAGGCGATTGAACAGTTTCAATGATCAATTGTTAGATCGATCAATGTAACCTGCTCTGATACCATTTGTTAGGATCTCAGCCCTTGGTTTAATCGATTGAACAGATTTAGCAGCGGATAAGCTCAGAATTAGACAAATTCAACAAGAACAATTGATATAAAACGATAAAAGAATTTTGTTATAAAGAGAGAAATATCCGACAAAAGGAATATTGCATTAGGATTGTCGGCCTCAAAGGCACGATTACAGGTGAGTTATCTTTCCTTATAAAGAAAAGAATGACGTAGGCTGATGTCACTGAAAAGTGACATGTAACCGTTTTATAACTACTGATTTTAACAACTACTGAAGATGTCAACAACTGACATCTTCTTACAAATGTTCCTAAGTGTTAAACATCTCATTTACAACACTGAAAAACATAAAACTACTGAAACTACAACGACTGAAGAACAAGCTCTTCAGTCGTTTTACAAACTACTGAAACATAAAACATAAAACTACTGATATCACAACTACTGAAGAAGTACTCTTCAGCAGTTGTGACAAACTACTGAGGCTTCAGTACTTGATCTTCAGTCTTTGACCTTCAGGCGTTTCATCAGCTGATGACTTCAGTAGATATCATCAGCTGATGTCTTCAGTCTTTGTCTTCAACTTTGTACATCAGTTGTTGATCTTCAGCACTTGTGAACTCTTCAGCTGTTGTACTTCAGTACTTTGGTCTTTCAGCTTCAGCACTTGTGTTCTTCAGCTTTGTACTTCAGTACTTTGATTCTTCACGTTAAGATCTTCAGCACTTGATCTTCAGCTGTTGAAGTCTTCAGCACTTGTCAAACTACTGATGAGGCTTTCAGCAGTTGTTGTGATACCGTGTGGGACTTAGAGGTTTTCTGATCTTGTCATTGGTTCTTTTGGTCAAACAGGCTGTGATGTACCCTCCTTTGTTCCAGCAAATGAAACATGCCCTCCCTTAATTTGTCTGACATTTGATAGAGAGCTCCGTTCCCTGTCATGTGCCTAGATGCTCCCTATCTACACCCCGTGTTAGTCTCAACACTATAGTGAATACCCTGCACATTCAATGAAAACATTAGTTCATGTTAGGAACCCAAGCCTTCACTGCTTGGTTTCCCTGAGGCATCGCACAACATAAATTCAACCCTTGACCATTCACGGTTGAGTGGACAGCAGATTTCTGTTTGTTCTCATTTTCAGACACGAGTCAGATTTTTCTTTCCATAGGCCAGCTTTGTGTAAGGCCTTTTTGTGATAAATACGACTGGCTGATGGGTTGAACTTTGGGTTTACTAGCCCTTTTTGGAGGCGTCATAGAGTTCCTCTTAGAAGAGCTAGTTGTAGTTGCAGAAAGTTCAATTTTCCTCCTCGGTGTCTGGTAATAAGGACAATAAGACGCTCTGTGACCATACTCTCCACAATTATAGCAGGATGTGCTTTCTACTTTATAGTTTCTATGTTTTGGTGGAGATGTGGATGTCACACAGTTGACTTATTAGGTTTGGATTGAGACACTTCTTTGTTAGATGTATGAGTTGGTTTTACAAACTTAATTGTTTTACCTGGTTTTGCATCTTTTATCTCTTGTTTATCTGGACTTTGACATGACGTTCGTGATTGATTAGGTTTTATAGTCTTTTTTGGTTCTTGTTTGAATTGGTTTGACCCAGACTTTAAGTTAACCTCTTCAAATTCAGTTTCCAAGTTAAGACAAGGCATCTTCCCTTTTGCCTTTGAAGTGGCCTCCTTTTGTTTACAGTCAGATTCATTTGATTTACTTACAGAATCTAGATCACTAACTAGAGGAGTGGACACCACGTGATCCTTGATGGGGTTATTGTTAATAGGTTTGCTTTTGGTGTTCATCAAGGTCTCAGGTGGTGGTGGAACCACTTTGTATCCCAGTCCCTCCCCGTTATTTCTCTCTCTTACCAAATGTTGGACAATGTGTGATGAGCTTGTCCAACTATACAGTTTGTGTTTTAAAAGAGTTGACTTCTACTTCTAAAACTGCTTTCTACTTCTTAGTGTCCTCTAGGGAGCTCAGATAGTACCTAACGTCATTTGCTTGGTTAAAGGCGACTACCTCTGTTTCCCTAAGTTGTTTAGTCAATAGGTCTATCTTTTCCTTATAATTGTGCTCGTTTTGTTTTAACACTCTATTTGCCTCAGTGCATAGTTCCATGTCCTTTACTAAGTTATCATTATGATCTAACAACCTAGCAAATTTTAAATCTATACTTTCTCTAAACTTATTACATTCTAAACAAGCATGATTATTAAACAACTGGTCAGTAGTACTTACCTGAGATGTTGAAGAGGAATCAGCCATGAGTGCAGAGTCTATTGATTCTGGTTCTTGAGATTCTGACGCTGAAACAGATTTTTCTTCGTCAGGCAGGTGGTTGACCTCATTTGCAGTGTCTTCAGAATTTGACATCGCGAGCTCTACTGTTATATCTCCTTCACTTGCTGAATCATCATCAATGTCCTCCACACTAGCTATATTGGACCCTCCCGGTGAGATGAACCGAAAGCTCCAGTCCTGTCCTTCATCCTCATTAGCAGTCAGGGCTTTAGGGTCCTTTTTTTGATGAGATAACTGCTAGATGTGGCCTTGTCCTAACGATTAAAGGACGTGAAGGGATTGCCATTACCAGTTTTCTTTGGCTTCACACACTCCCTCTTGAAGTGTCCCTTCTCACCACAGTTGAAACAAGTAACCTTTGACTTGTGGAAGCCAAAGGTTGTGTCTTTGGTAGCAACCAAGTTCTGTCCGGTCTTTTTGACAAACTTTTTAGGTCGTCGGACAGCACTTGCCAAAGCCCACATTATGTCCATACGTTCCAACTCCATCTCGTCCACTGCTCATAATCTTCATTTGCCAGGTGACAGTTTCCTATCTTTCCAGCAACTAATCCATCATAGGATTGAACCACCACAGCTAAGAGGTCCATGTGTTCTTTGGCCACCTCCATAGTCACATTCCCGAAGTTTTCTGTTTTTAGTTTTGCTGCATTGGTTTCAGGTATCATATATAGGGTGCTAGACGACCCTGACAATTCGGACCCTAAAGTTGAGGGTTGTGCTGGAACTGTTGCGCTTGAGATGACGGCAGTTTGTAGTGGTGCTCCAGAAGTCTTGACTGAAGGAGTTGCATTATAGAGGGCAGGATTCTGATCGTAGTTAGCCTTTTAGGCTCAGTACTTCATCCTAAGCTCCTCTTTTCTCAGTTTCAGAATGAAGTCGTTTATATCTAACTTCGAGAGCATTCCATTCTGTCTGAGATTAGAAACAAAATAGCCCATTTTTCTGGTAATCCATCAGCAAAGTTGGAAACCTTATCCTTCATCGATGTAACCACTCCATGAGTGTGCATCTCACTCATCAAGTAGTAGAATCTATCGATCACATCATCAAGGCCTTCTTTTCCCATAGAAGAGAAGTTGTCAAACTCCTTCTTCAAAGCTTTTGCCTTTATGGCCTTCAGTGAGGCATTTCCGTCATACCTCTTCTCCAACGCATCCCACAGTTTCTTTGCTTGAGTATACTCCGAATACTGATGGAAGATATCCTTCGGAATAGACTGAGTAAGCAAAGCGTAAACTTTCTTTTCAGCGTTGTGTTTTACCTTCTAAGAATCCGACATGCCACATAGAGTAAGTTTGACTCCGTCAGCTCCTACTGGCATACTATAACCCGACTCGATTGCCTCCCACAAATTTGTATCTACTCCATTTAAGTAGATTTCGAAACATTGCTTCCATTGTGGGTAGTCGTCTAACGTAATAAGCTTCGGGGGTTTATTGTGAATACCCACTTTATTCTCCAATCAGTAGATTCTGAATACGTGGTCTCTTTTGTTGTGTATGCTGAAAACGGGTCATCCATTTCACTTAACTTTAATGCTTAACAAACAGCTGATGTATGCGAATGAAGGTATGCGATTGGGCTTATTCGGGCGATTGAACAAATGCGGATGGTCAATCGTGCGACTGAACAAATGCGGATGAGTCAGTCGTCCGAATGAACTAATGCGGTTGAACAGTCCGAATGAAGTTCTCAATCATACGAATGAAGGTACGAATGAGTCCAATCGTGCGGTTGGAGAATGCGAATGAACTCAGTCGTGCGATTGAGCCAATCGTGCGACTGAACTGGCTGAAGTTTGATAATTCGAAGGTTAAACGTGTTTTTGCTGTAAAAACTCAAATTATACCAAACCCTAATAGTCGTATGCCGGAAAAACAAAACTTTTAGATCAGGAAACGTCTAAGACTCCGTTAGACACAAAAGGATTGCATTTTTTTGATACAAAACACAATTTTTGTATCAAAACTATTGAATCAACATGTAATCAAGAGCCAGAGCTCTAATACCACTTGTTAGGATCTGGTATTTGAACGAAACACCAACTGATTAACGTGTTAAACCAAACCAAATAGTGCAGAATCCTATTTGATTGGCGATCCAATAAGTGAGAACGCACGTAGAAACAATAATGTATTGAAACTAACGTCAAGAATCGATTAGGAATCAATCTACAACGTTCTATGAACTTGGAGTACGAACCTAGAGGCTTCTGGACGGCTAGGGTACGTTTGGAGTCGAAGTGGATTCAATGCTTATGTTTTTCCACGATTAGGTGGTATATTAGGTTAGAGTTGCTCATTCGGCCGACTGAACCATAAGCATGGTTCATTCGTGCGATTGAGACATGCAGTTGATCCATTCGCACGACTGAGTGTTCAGTCGTGCGACTGAGCCAATCTCATGTTATAGTCATACGACTGATCCAATCTCCTGGTTCAGTCGTGCGACTGAGTCATTCGCATGAAGTTGTTCATGCGTATGGTCTATTCATGGGCCATTCGCATGATAACTTCATGTTATTAAGTTTGAATGTATGAAACATAGGATGTTATTTATATTACTTCAATCAACCACAACCTATATAATCAAGTCAATGTGGTTAAACAACTCATAATGAAATATTAAACATTATAACACCCAACCAAACATTTGCATTTCATTAAGTACCCAACTATTACATAGCGTAAGACAACAAAGACAATTACATTAAGATCATAGTCAAGTACAGATGCATCACAATAATTAGTTTAATTTCTTATAAAATAGACTTTAAATATTGTTTAACTTACTAAATCATTATTGGTCAAAATATATTTAGATTATTTTCTTAAAAGTTAGACTTAAAATGTTGTTTTAACTTACTAATCATTATTTGTTCAAATAATTATTTAATTATTTTCCTTATAAAATAGACATTAATATTGTTGTAACTTATTAAATCATTATTTTTTCAAATAACAAGTATATATTATTTAAAACGAGGGTTATTTGAAAGTCTATTTAAACTATACTTAGGCTTTGTTAAAAATGGTTTCTCTTTTTATTGGAATAATTAAATGGTGTATTACACTTCCATTTGCCTCAAACGTGACCAAATATACCATTTTAGTTGGATTTAATTATTAAAACCCCAAATACCAATTGGAATCCTAGTCCTCGTTGATTCGTTAAACTCATTGCAATTAAACTTTAACCTTGTAAATAAATATATATTTTAGGTACTCTGTGACGGTTTACATTTGAACGGCGATTATTATATCTTATTAATCATCAACTATATATTTAATTCTCATGTGAGTATTTCTATGTCCCCTTTTCATTTTCACACTTTGGGGTGAAAATGTTACTTTATAATCATTGCACTTGCAACGTTTGATTCTTCTAAACTTATGGCAATTCACTTGTATGTTGTGGTTAGTTGAACTTTGTAGCTACCATGTAATGTCGAATATATGTACAATCATTAACTATTCCTAGCCTTGCGACATCATAGATCTATGGGCCTGACAAGCCTGCTTGGTTAATCCAAGTACACTTAGCTAATCGTATATACTTGTAACGTTGAGACTTGTAAAAATCTGTCAAGGTTTGATTGTGCATTCTGTCTTACATCCCTAGTTACTTTGTTCTCTAACTTATAAATATTTCCATCTTTTATATACTTATGTATTGAAAACTATGGAAATCTTACCAACATTATTGTTGACCTTTTATTTTAACATGTTTCAGAAAATGCTCACCTTTGATTGCCACTTTTGAAGCTGATTCACACCTAGGAAGGGACCTAGATAAATAAATGGGTGACTGAAATACTCTTTTATGCATGTTATTTTATTTATTTGAGACCTATGTTTGTATGTTACATTTGAAACTTATGATTAATATATTTGGATTTAATAATAGCGTTTTTGTGGCTGTGAACGATGTTAACCTCTAATAGTGAGGATGATGATAGTGATGATGATGATAATGATGGTGATGATGAAGGTGATGATGAGGATGGAGGAGACTCTAAAGGAGGAGGATAGTCATCTGTGTCAGTGCACATGAAGCTAATGAGAGGCGGACTAAAAGGACTCAAGATCCAGGTCCCTCAACATCAGCCCCGACAGCAGAAGAACACATTATCCAAGATAAAGTAATGCATAGAGTTTTGTGTAATTTAAATCATGTGTAATTTGAATATTGTATAAACTTATGTGCTTGACTGTTAATGTAAATATATTTAATGTTTAATATCTTGATTATTTACTAATGCATGATTGTTTTATGTTTAAATCAAACAGATCACACATCTCAGCAAGATGAGTATGACGTTGCTCCCCTTCAGCAGATCAAGTCACAACTCACAATGATACTTGATCTGCATGAATCGTCAGGAGGTCTGTGAGTTACAATCCTGAAGAAGGAGAAATAACTCACAATCTTACTGATAAGCAACTTGCTGAGATGTTCCTATTGAATCGAGATGAGATTGTGAAGGATGCTCCTACTGTGGACATAGACAGTGACGATGAGCTTAATGATGTGGATGAAATCAAGATTGAAGACTTCACTGCACAACATTATACAGAGTATGCTGACAAGGAGGAAATGTAGTCCCCAATCTGGGTGACTCCCTTATTAGTGATACTTTTGAAACTCTAGATAATGGAGCAAGAGTCAGAGAAGAATAAAGACCAAGCCCAAGCCTCAGATGCTGATATCAACATCAAAAAGGCAGAATGGGCGGCATGTTTTGCTGAGATCCGAGCCATGCGTACTGCACAAAAGTCAAACGTCTACACCAAACTGTACAAAGTCAAGAAACACTTAAAGGTGTGAGGCAAGATCATCGCATGGGCTATTTTGATGATCTGAATGTATATGCCGGGAAGAGAGAAAAAGGAATAGAGTACATCAGATTCCCACACAATCTGAAGACTCTACCCAGTTAAATTTGTTATATGCTGACCCTCTAATGTGGTATCAGAGCACTTGTTAGGATCGTGTATTGAACGAAATACTAACTGATATGCGTGTATACCAAGTCAAATAGTGTGGAATCATATTTGATTGATGATCCAATCAGTGAGAACGCATGTAGAAACAATTGTAGATTGAATCTAAATGTTAGGAACGACTGTAATCGATCTAGTGTAATCTATGAACTTAGACTGGCTTTCTTGGGCGTTCTGGACGGCTAGGGTAAGTGTATGAGTCGAATTCTTCAAAGTGTTTCGTTTTTCAATGAATTAGGTGGTATTTATAGGTTAGGGTTACTCATTCATGCGACTGAACCATTCGCATGGTTCAGTCGTGCGACTGAGTCATGTGGTTGACCCCCTCGCACGACTGAGAATTCAATCGTGCGACTGAGTCAATATCATGTCACAATTGTGCGACTGATCCAGTCTCTTGGTTCAGTCGTGCGACTGGTTCATTAGCATGAAGTTGTTCATGTGTATGGTCCATTAGCATGGTCCATTCACATGAGAACTTCATATGATTAAGTTTGAATAAGTTTCATAATCATTATTTGACTTAGATCTATTCAAACAACCACAAACCTATATAGTTAGTTCAATAAGCATTAATACGCAATAACAAATCAAATATTAAACATTATAAGCATAAACCACACATTGTATTTCATTCAACCATCCATTTACATATATGTAAGACATGAAATACTTTTCCATTAAGCTCATAAACTAGGTACATATGTATCTACAAACTCCTCCTTGGACCTAGTTTAATCTATTGTCTAACATTCTTCATTAGCTCTTCATATTTCTTGTACTTCTCCTCTCTTATGACTCCTGCATGAATTTCAAAAGCAAACCAGAGTCGTATCACATTCTGGAATTGGAGAGCTTGTACAATATCCTGCGAGTCATAGAACAGTGACCATTTGTATAAGGTGTAAACATCATCAGCCGACAAGTTAGTGAGCCACATTGGGTCAACCAACCTGATAGTTCTCTAATTCCAGAAATGGAAACATGGAAACTATCAGGGTGTTTAACCCGATGTGGCTCACTAACTTGTCGGCTAATGATGTTTACACCTTATACAAGTAGCCACTGTTTTGTGACTCGCAGGATATTGTACAAGCTCTCTAATTCCAGAATGTGATACGACTCTAGTTTGCTTTTGAAATTCATGCAGGAATCACAAGAGAGGAGAAGTACAAGAAGTATGAAGAGCTAATGAAGAATGTTAGACAATAGATTAAACTAGGTCCAAGGGGGAGTTTGTAGATACATATGTACCTAGTTTATGAGCTTAATGTAAAAGTCTTTCATGTCTTACATATATGTAAATGGATGGTTGAATGAAATACAATGTGTGGTTTATGCTTATAATGTTTAATATTTTACTGGTCATTGTGTATTAACGCTTATTGAACTAACTATATAGGTTTGTGGTTGTTTGAATAGATCAAGTCAAATAATGATTGTGAAACATATTCAAACTTAATCATATGAAGTTCTCATGTGAATGGCCAATGCTAATGGACCATACGCATGAACAACTTCATGCTAATGAACTAGTCGCACGACTGACCAGGAGACTGGATCAGTCGCACAATTGTGACATGAGATTGACTCAGTCGCACGACTGAACTCTCAGTCATGCGAATGGATGAACCGCATGACTCAGTCGCACGATTGAACCATGCGAATGGTTCTGTCGCACGAATGAGTAACCCTAACCTATAGATACCACCTAATTCGTGGAAAAACGAAACACTTTGAAGAACTCGACTCATACACTTACCTTAGCCGTCCAGAACGCCCAAGAAAGCCAGTCCAAGTTCATAGATCGCACTAGATCGATTACCAATCGTTCTTAACGTTTAGATTCAATCTACAATTGTTTCTATGTGCGTTCTCATTGATTGGATTGCCAATCAAATAGGATTCCACACTATTTGACTTGGTATACACGTATATCAGTTAGTATTTCGTTCAATATACGATCCTAACAAGTGGTATCAGAGCTAAGGCTCTTGAATTACGTGTGATTCAATCATTTTGATATAAAAATTGTGTTTTTCACACAAAAACACAATCCTTTTGTGTCAAAAGTTGTTTTTCTGGCATACAGCAATTAGGGTTCTTGAAAATACATGTTTTTGCGTCAAAATCCTTAAACCTACGAATTTTCAAGTTTGAGCAGCTTCAGTCGCACGATTGACTCAATTGCACGACTAAATTCCTACGCATCCCCCATACGCACGTTTGGACTCATTCGTACATCCATTCATACGACTGAATTTCCCATTCGCATCGTTCATCTGCACTTGTCCATTCACACAATTGAGCCATCCGCATTTGCTCAATCGCACGTCTGAGTCAACCGCATTGTTCAATCACACGAAGTGTTCAATCGCATACCTTCATTCGCACAAGTTAAACAGTTTATTCCAAAGTTTAAAGTTGATAGCAATGGGGGATCAATATTTAGCGTTCACCGCAGGAAGGGATTCTAGGATTCAAAACTTATTGCTTCTAGAAAATGAAGTAGGAAATCATAACAAGCCCCCTAAGCTAATAACGATAGATGACTATCCACAATGGAAGCAAAGGTTTGCGATTTACTTAAATGGAGTAGATCCTAATCTGTGGGCGTCGTTAGAGATGGGATATAGCATGCCGGTAGGTGCAGATGGAGTTAAACTCACCTTAAGCGGTATGACTGACAGATAAAAGGTAAAATACAATGCAGAGAAGAAAGTATATACATTGCTGACTTTGTCAATTCCTAAGGACATCTTCCATCAATTTTCTGAGAACAAGAGAGCTAAAAATCTATGGGATGCATTGGAAATGAGGTATGAGGGAAATGCATCGCAAAAAAGCTCTGAAGGTTAAAGCGTTGAAGAAGGAGTTTGACAACTTCTCATCAATGGGAAAGGAGAGCTTAGACGATGTTATTGATCGTTTCTACCATCTGATGAGTGAGCTGCACACTCATGGAGTTACTACGTCCATGGAAGACAAAGTTTCAAACTTTGCAGATGCTTTGCCCGAGAAGTGGAGTTTGTTTGTCTACAACCTCAGACAGAATGATATGCTAGCGAAGTTAGACATCCACGACTTCATTCTGAAACTACGGGAGGAAGAGTTGAGGATGAAGTACAGGGCCCAGAAGTCATCATATGATCAGAACCTGGCACTGTACAACTCAACCCCACTAGGCAAAACGTTTGGAGCACCACTTCAAACGCTGTTTGTGTTGAGTTCAGCTGGTCCATCACAAGCTACTACTTCAGGATTAGACACGTCAGGGTCGTCTGGTACCCAATACATAGCACCTGAAGCAAATGCTACAAAACTGAAGACCGAGAATCTCGAGAATATGACAGTTGAGGTAGCAAAGGAGCACATGGATCTCTTAACAGCTGTTGTCCACTCCTATGACGGGCTAGTTGCTGGGACAACTGGGAACTGCCATCTGGCAGACGAGGACTACGAACAAGTAGACGAGACTGAGTTAGAAAGGATGGACATCATGTAGGCCTTAGCAAGTGCTGTTCGGAGAGCAAAGAAGTTTGTCAAGAAGACCGGACAGAATCTGATTGCCACTAAGGACACAACCTTTGGCTTTGACAAGACAAAAGTTACCTGCTTCAACTGTGGGGAAAAGGGGCACTTCAAACGTGAATGTGTGAAGCCCAAGAAGACGGGAAATGGGAATCCATTCTCATCTTTCACTTGTCAGGATAAGCCCACAAGCAGTCCTACTTGTCGAGCAAGGATCCTAAAGCCTTAACACAGCACATGATGACGAAGGACGGGATTGGAGCTTCTGGTTTGTGTCTCCGGGAGAATCCAACATTGCTAGTGTCGAGGATCTAGATGACGACTCAACAAGTGAAGGTGATATAGTATGGACCTTGAGATGTCAAATGCTGAAGTATCTGCAACAGTAGTTGATCACCTACCTGAAGAAGGGACAAGTCTAACAAGTCCAGAATCACCAGAACCAGAAAAGTGAGACACTGCTTTAATGGCTGATTCAACCACACCTTCTCAAGTAAGTACCACTACTCAACTTTTCAATAATCATGCTTGTTCTGATTGTGATAATTTAGGGAAAGCACTCATATGAAATTTTCTAGGTTATTAGACCATAATCATAACTTAGTAAAGGACTTACAACTGTGCACTGAAGCCAATAGAGTCTTAAAACAAAATGAGCACAGCTATAACAATAAGATAGAACTCTTGAATAAACAGCTTAGGGAAACTAAAGTTGTAGCCTTTAACCAAGCTAATGACATTAAGTTCTATCTAAACTCCCTAGAAGGCACTAAGAAACAAAAGGCAGTTTTGGAAGTAGAAGTAAATTCTTTAAAACAAACTGCATAGTTGGACAAGTTCTCTCACATTGTCCAACACTTAGTGAGAGAGCGCAAAATAGGGAGGGTTTGGGATATAAAGTGGTTCCACCACCACATGAGACCTTCATGAATGCAAAAAGTAACCAATAAATAATAACCCAATCAAGGATCATATGGTGTCCACTCCTCTTGTAAGTGATCCAGATTCCGCATGTAAATCAATGAATCTGTCACTAACAAAAGGATGCCACTTCAAAATCAAAAGGTACAATGCCTTGTGTTAATCTGGATGAACAATTTGAAGAGGTAAAATAAAATCTAGTTCAACAAAGTCTATTTCTGAACCAAGAAATACCAAACAAATTAACCAATCACGTGCGTCATGTCTAAGTCCAAATAAACAAAAGGGAAAAGATGTTAACAATATCCAAACAATTAATTTTGTTAAACAAGAAAAAACATATAACCAAGAAGTGTCAAAACCCAAACAGAGTAAAGTCACTCGTGTGTCACATACTTCTCCATAGAAACAGGTAAATTGTCAAGTTGAAAGCAGATCATGCTACAACTTTGGAAAGTATGGGCATATAGCATCTTTTTGTCCTTATTATCAGACACCAAAGAAAAAGATTGAACTTTATGACACTATGGCAAGCTCTTCCAAAAGAAGCTCCATGACTCCACCAAAAAGAGTCAATGAACCTAAAGTTCAACCTATCAGCCAGTCGTCTGTTTATCACAAACAGGCCTTACACAAAGCTAGCTTATGGAAAGAAAATTCTATGTATGGAAATGAGAACAATAAGTCAAATGATCTTCCCTCACCCTCTAATGGACAATGGGTTAAGTTTATGATGCGTGATGCCTCTGGGACACACAAGCCGATTAAGGCTTGGGTCCCTCACCTTAACTAATGTTTTCAATTGAATGTGCAGGGTGTTCGCTATAGTGCTGAAACAAACACTTGGATTGTAGATAGTGGAGCATCAAGGCACATGACAGAAAACCGGGCACTCTATCAAACGTCAAACAAATAAAGGAGGTCATGTTTCTTTTGCTGGAAACAAAGGAGGGTACATCACAGCTCAAGGGGAAGTAGGAACCAGGAAGTTAAGTTTGACAAGGTAAACTACATTCAACAACTTTAGAATAATCTACTTTATGTTTCCCAAATATGTGACAAAGGATTTAAGGTAGTTTTCTACAATAAGAAGTGTTATGTCCTGAAAAGGGACTATGTGATTCCAGAGGAACAAGTATTAATGTGGCCTCAAGATATAATGACCTTTATGTCTTGGATCTATCGAAGGCCTCCACAACGGATCAACAAGTTCAGTGCTTCTTGTCAAAAGCTACTGAGAAAGATCTATCTCCTGGCATAGGAGAATGGGGCACATCAAACCAAGGAAGATGAACCACATGATCTAGAATGATCTAGTGCGAGGAGTCAATGTCAAGAACTTCCAACTCCTGGATTTTTATGTACCTTGCAAGAAAGGCAAATAGACTAAGAGTCTCATAAGGCAAAGAAAGTTAATTCTATAGAACTGCCTCTTGAGCTTCTTCACATGGATCTGTTTGGTCTAGTCAGTACAAGAAGCATCGCAGGCGACTTGTACTGCTATGTAGTTATAGATGACTACTCAAGATTCTCTTGGGTGATGTTTCTGAAATTAAAATCAGAAACATTTGGGTCATTCAAAGAATTGGTAACTACACTGGAATCTTTTTACAAGCTGAAGGTAAGACACGTACGCTTAGACAACGGAACTGAGTTCAAGAACCAATGGATGGTGGCTTTCTGCAAAGAAAAGGGAATTGTGCACCAGTTCACTTCCGCCTACACTCCTTAGATGAACGGCATTGCTGAGAGAAAGAATCGCAGCTTAATAGAGACTGCACGCACAATGCTAGCAGACTCGAAACTGCCTATCCAATTTGGAATGAGGCAGTAGTCAATGCGTGTTAACGTTAAATTGAGTTCTAGTAGTAAAACGTCATGGCAAGACGTGTTATGAGTTACTTTAACGACGTAAACCAACTCTGGAGTATCTCGAACCGTCTGGAGCACCATGCACGTTGCTGAAGAAAACTCGGGATGGGAAGTTTAGCGAGAAGGCTGAAGAGGGCATCTTTATAGGATACAACATACCGAATAAGAGAGTCTATAACAACTCAATAGGTCAAGTAGAGGTGTGGTGCAACATCGATGTTAGAGATACACCATCCCTCCTACTGGAAAAGGACCCACTTTCTTTTTCGACTATGATGGATTCTTCAAGTCCTTCAACATCCCTCTCTCCACGTTTGATGATGAGTTAGCAGCCAAAATGATGTATGATGTTCTAAACACATCATCACAGGAATCTACATCATCTGGCTCACAAGGTGAATCACCAACCACTCAGGGGAGCACTCGAGGTAAGTGACTCTTCCTCTAACGATGAAGTCATGGAGAATGATCAGGACACTCAGGAGCAACAGGTTCCTCCTACGCAAGTCCACAAGCATCTGACATTGATGCCTCTAAGTCTTGGAACCTCACACTCCTACTGCCTCAAATAATGAACAAAATGTCATAATCTTGATATTGAGGTAGTTGTTCCCACCACTCCTAGATCTCGCCTAAATGTCTATCATCCTCTGGACAATGTCATTGGGGATGTCAGATCAGGAGTTCAGACAAGAAATCAGCTGTAGTTAGCTGATTATGCCTCGGTAATGGAAAAGGGGTATCTTCACGATGGTACTTACCGATGTTTTGTGTCTCAGTTTGAGCCAAAATACGTCAGTGAAGCCCTAAATGATGAGGCATGGGTGAGTGCCATGCAAGAAGAACTTCTTCAGTTCAAGAAGTTAGGTGTATGGACACCGGTGGATAGACCTAAAGGTGCTAAAGTCATTGGTACCAAATGGGTTTTGAAATGTAAGAAAGATGACCAAGGAGTCATCATCAGGAACAAGGCTTGACTTGTAGTTCAAGGATTTTGACAAGTCGAGAGAATTGATTATAATAAAGTATTTTCACCTGTGGTGAGAATGGAAGCCATCCGTATCTTCCTAGCCTATGCCTCTTACATGAAGATTAAAGTCTATCAATTGGACGTAAAGAGTGCATTTCTTCATTGTGAAATCCGAGACAGTGTATGTTAGTCAACTCGAGGGATTTGAGGATCCAAATCATCGGGAGAGTTTACAAACTAGATAAGGCTCTAGGTCTTCACCACACCAGCCCCGAGAGCATGGTATGAAAAACTCAACTCACCTTGTGAAACACGGATTTCGCAGAGGTGTAATTGACTATACACTGTTTATCAAAGAGAAGGATGGTGATCTGCTACAGGTTCAAATTTATGTTGATGACATAATCTTCGGTTCCAAGAATGAAGAATTATGTAATGAATTTGAAGCAGTGATGAAGTCAGAATTTGAAATGAGTGCCATGGGAGAGATGAAGTTCTTTCCCGGGTTATAGGTGGATCAAACACCAAAGGGAATATTTCTACATCAAACCAAGGTAACACGGAGAAAGTAGACCTAGAGGTTGCTAGACCATTAGATGATATGCTGGTAGATTCAACACAATAGATAAGTAGACCTCTTTGGTGATCTCAAGATCAAACTAAGCTGTTCAACAAGCTATGGCTTATTATCTTATCCCTGGTTAACACAATCAACAAAGTTCCAATAAGGGGTGAAGAGCAAAATAAACGCCACAAATGTGTGCAGATGACCTAAATAGAGCAAAGCACATGATGAAAAAATGCAAAAAGCAATCAAACTGATAACCTATGTTGTTGGTGTGATCGGTGCAACAAAATAAATTGCTCAAACAGAAGATAGGTTATGTGCCTCTCTGCTGTGCGGTGGCACTGACCTGAGGATAAGCATAACCTACATATTCTAGAATTCATTATTGTTTGCCGCCTCTCTGTTGTGCGGTGGCACTGACCTGAGGCTTGACTTCTCTTTGAAAGCTCTAAGAATAGTTTCTTCTTGTCAAAATACCTATAGACTGCTCAAAAATCTCCTGAGGAATGTTGATTACCATATTAGCATGGGATCCACAACTGCTTGTTGAAATAATTAAACCTTAAACAATCACCAATCTGTGTCAAAAGTCTGTGTTTGGATTTAAGTGGACAAGTATGTTAACAATCATCGTGGCAGCAATTCTTGAAAGTCCAAATCAACGTGTGTGTCTGATAGTACTAGTATGATTTCCTTAATTTGCTAATGACTCTCGACAAAAACAAGAATCTAGCATCAAATGTTTTTTGTAACACGTCATGAATGATTTGATTACCTGTATGATTCCAAATTGAGTCGTTCCTCTTATGGTCAAAATAACTTGAAGCTGCCTATTCAAGAAATAAATCTGTTAGACTTCGATCTTAGGATTTCCACCTCCCACAAAATCACAAAAATATGTATTAATTTCTAGTAGTTTCTTTGGTTTAAGTTTGTCAATTTAGGTTATATGTCGGACTATGTCATGGAATTCAATTTGGGATTTAATCACATAAAAGGGTCACGTCTGAGGTGACCAAACGTGCTTTCAATGTCAGTGGGTCACGTCTGAGGTGACAAAATGTGTTTGTTTAAAAGGATCACCACTCAGGTGATCAAAAGTTTTCAAAGTTAAAGTGATCATGTCTGAGATGATCAAATGCTCATAATGTTTAATTAACTGTTAAATGGGGTTAAATGTTCAAATGGTCATAAAGTCAACCATAAGTATGATCCATTCGCACGACTGGACCATGAGTATGGACCAGTCGTCCGATTGGACCATACTTATTCACTAGACAACCAAATGGAGCATGAGTATGAACCACTCACACGAAGGGCTTACAAGATTGAACCAGTCACCCAATGGAGCTGTGCGAATGAGTCAGTCGCCCGACTGAAACCCAGTCGGCCGACTGGATGTAATCGACTGAACCAATCGCACCACGGAGATCCAATAGCCCGAATGAAAAGAGCGAATGGGTCCAGTCGCCTGATTGAAATCAGATTTAGTATAAATAGGGCCATAGTCGATTGCATAAACTCATCACCCCCCATTCGCCTAATCGCACAACCTACCGTTACTCTGCCCAAATTTCCTCTGACCGAATTGGACACCCTATTTCGATATTCTAACGATCTATGGTGTTTATACAGGTACATTGCGGTGCTATCTCACCAAATTTCAGTCGATTTGATTCCAAAATGATAACATTCGGCCCTAACAAGAACCGAGAGTTAAATTGGACAAATAACCTAACTAAACTAAGTAAAACGTTGAATCAAAGTTATTAGGTGCTAAGTTAAGTGATTGCGAGTCTAATGAACCAAAACACGATGTCTATTTTTAATATTTGGTCAAAATTAGAATTTCAGTCGAACAAACAGTGGTTCATGCGACTGGACACTCGGATGAACTACAATCGCACGACTGAACTGGACGAATGACTCAGTCGGCCGAATGAATGATACGAATGACTCAGTCGGCTGAATGAATGATACGTATGAGCTCAGTCGGCCGACTGAACCAATCACAGGCTCAGTCAACCAACTGAATTCAATCACATGATCAGTCACCCGATTGTATCTAGTCGCATGTTAGGTCAAACGACTGAACCCAATGGTTCAATCCCATGATTGAACCAGACTAATTTCAAACAGGTTAATTAGAAATGGTTTTTGTTGGGTGATGATCTAAATCGTATGCTCCTTGTGTTACAGATTGATAGCTGATAGGTGGACATAAACCCCAAGCATAATATTTGTGCACATCTGGACGCCACAACTCGGAACGCTGCCGAGTTTGCTGGCATTATAGCTTTTCTGAAGAGGTCACGGATCCACAAAACCATATCTACACCGTGAACTTCCTATAGGTCTATAAAGAAGGCCTTCTGGGAGGGGGCATCAGTTGATCATTCACATGAGCCGTACAGCATCCGGAGTACTATTTTTGGATGGATATAGAGGTGACAGCTGCTGATATCCGTCGACTACTAGATCTAGGTGACGATGTAGATCACCCGACCAGACTACACCCTCTGATAGTGAGAGGGTGTTTCCTCAAGATTAAGTACTCTGGGGACATAAATGCAGGTGTGCTCAACAAGAGCAACCTGTGTCCCCAGTACAAGTACTTAGCACATGTGATACTTAAGTGCTTAACTTCGAGGAGGGGTGGCTTTGATGATCTTTCAGACCAGATTCAGAATGCCTACATGGCACTGGTATTGAACCACCCCTTCAGCTTCTCGAGCATGATATTCTCATACCTGATTGAGAATCTGGGGCTAAAGGCAAAGAGGGTTTTTGCATGTACCCAAGGTTTCTCCTGATGATTATTGATGAGAAGCTGCCCTCTCTGCCTAAGGAGAGTCAGGATGTGGTGTCACTCGAGGTGATGGATGACACGGCACTAGGCCGCATGAAGTCTATGGGGGAAAGCAGGTCAAACCCCCTATTAAGAGACTAATCGGGCATCTGGCCCAGGAGGAGTACGTGGCGCCTGCAAGGAGAGCCAGGATGTGGTGTCACTCGAGGTGATGGATGACACGGCACTAGGCCGCATGAAGGTCTATGGGGAAAAGCATGTCAAACCCCTGTTAAGAGACTGATCGGGCATCTGGCCCAGGAGGAGTACGTGGCGCCTGCAAGGCGAAAGTGGCGCCACGAGGAGAGTGATTCAGATATTGAGCAGATTGCTCTTCCATCTGATGACTCTGATGATGATGACGGAGACACGGGTTGAGATTCTGGCCCCGCTGTTTCTAGGGCCAGCCCTGCACATACTACATCTCCAACCCCTACTCATACAGATGCCACCACTGCCAGATTTCACCAGGACTTTTGTCCTCCCGATAGGAGGAAGAGACTGATGAGGAGCCTCTGACAAGGACTGTGGGCCGCAGGGTGGTTGCCATAGACAGAGGATTACGAGTGGGTGGTGGACGCCCAGGGCAGTCCGGGGATGCTGCTGCTGATTCAGATCCCTCATATGCCCCGGACCCGCCCAGTAGCCAGGGGGAGCCTCAGTTCCTAGAGGCTCAGGAAGAAGAGGATGGCTCACCCCTATGGCAAGAAGGGGAAAAGACTGAAGTTTACCCTGACCTCATCTACCACCACAGCCACTACCTCAGCCACACCTTCCACCACTACCACCTCACACACCACTACCACACCCACTCCACACTTACCCACATCCCATCCACCACCACTACAGCTCACCCACCACCACCCACATCCATACCACCTCTCTTATACACCACTGCCACCACACCTCTAGCCACCAGCAAGACCATCATCCCACCTTACATTTCACACAGGTCCATCTCTAACTCCCAGTGGGGTAGAGGAACAACTCTCAACACTAACCGTATGGTGCTGAAGCTGTTAGCAGCCAATGACGAGAAGACTGCTCAGATCTGTCAGTTAGTACAGCATACAGCTGCACAATCACAACAGATATCTCAGCAGGCACAGTAGATTGAGCAGCAGGCATAGCAAATGGCTGCTCAAAGTCTAGAGATTTCCCAACTCAAGGACCAAAACGTCTTATCTACTAAAAAGATTGAGGAGTTGGAGGATGCTAAGAGGACCATCCTGCTCAAACTTAAGGGCATAAAGGATGAGCCTTTAAAGATCAGAGAGGGAGATGGAGATGATGGTGATGATAGTGAGGATGATGATAGTGATGATGATGATGATGATGATGGTGATGATGAAGGTGATGATGAGGAGGAGGAGAATCTAAAAGAGGAGGAGAGTCATCTGCATCAGGTGCACAGAAGCTAATGAGAGGCGGACTAAAAAGACTCAAGATCCAGGTCCCTCAACATCAGCCCCGACAGTAGAAGAAACATGATCCAAGATAAAAGTAATGCATAGAGTTTTGTGTAATTTAAATCATGTGTAATTTGAATTTTGTATTAAACTTATGTGCTTGAATGTTAAGTATATATATTTAATGTTTATGTCTTGATTATTTACTAATGCATGATTGTTTATATGTTTAAATCAAGCAGATCACACATCTCAGCAAGATGAGTATGATGTTGCTCCCCTTCAGCAGATCAAGTCACAACTCACAATGATACTTGATCTGCAAGGAATCATCAAGAGGTTTATGAGTTACACTCCTAAAGAAGGAAAAATAATTCACGACCTTACTGATGAGCAACTTGTTGAGATGTTCCGACTGAATCCAGATGAAATTATGAAGGATGCTCCTACTGTGGACATAGACAGTGATGATGAGCTTAATGATGTGGATGAAACCGAGAATTAAGACGTCACTGCACAACATTATCCAGAGTATGCTAATAAGGTGGAAATGTAGTCCGCAATCTGGGTGACTCCCTTGATAGTGATACTTTTGAAACTCTGGATAAGATAGAGCAAGAGTCGGAGAAGAATAAGACAAAAGCCCAAGCCTCAGACGCCGATATTGTACAAGCTCTCCAATTCCATAATGTGATACGACTTTGCTTTGCTTTTGAAATTCATGCAGGATTCACAAGAGAGGAGAAGTACAAGAAATATGAAGAGCTAATGAAGAATTTTAGACATAGATTAAACTAGTCCAGGGAGAGTTTGTAGATACATATGTACCTAGTTTATGAGCTTAATGTAAAAGTCTTTCATGTCATACATATATGTAAATGGATGGTTGAATGAAATACAATGTGTGGTTTATGCTTATAATGTTTAATATTTCATGAGTTATTGTGTATTAACGCTTATTGAACTAACTATATAGGTTTGTGGTTGTTTGAATAGATCTAAGTCAAATAATGATTGTGAAACATATTCAAAACTAATCATATGAAGTTCTCATGCAAATGGCCTATGCTAATGGACCATACCATGAACAACTTCATGCTAATGAACAGCGCACGACTGAACCAGAGACTAGATCAGTCGCACAATTGTGACATGAGATTGACTCAGTCGCACGACTAAACTCTTAGTCGTGTGAATGGATCACCGCATGACTCGGTCCGCACGAATGAGTAACCCTAACCTAAAAATACCACCTAATTCATGGAAAATGAAACACACTTTGAAGAATTCGACTCATACACTTACCCTAGCCATCCAGAACGCCCAAGAAAGCCAGTCCAAGTTCATAGATCGCACTAGATTGATTACCAATCGTTCTTAACGTTTAGATTCAATCTACAATTGTTTCTACGTGCGTTCTCACTGATTGGATCGCCAATAAAATAGGATTCCGCACTATTTGACTTGGCATAAATGTATATCAGTTAGTATTTCGTTCAATACACGATCCTAACAAACTCTCACATCTCGACGTTTCCACCGTCAAGGTTGGGGTGTAACAGATTGGTATCAGAGTCCATAACTATAGGGATTCAGGTTATTAGAAATGGTGACCTAGACTATAGCGTATGGATAAACCTAATAGATCATAATTCTATCTTTTAAATTATATGTTGCATGCTACATAATGCTATGCGTTCTTAGGTGCAATTTGATGCTTAGCATAGGATTGCCTAAACATTGTTACTCGTCTCCCTAAACTTATCTTTGACTCTTTGACTCTCCCCCCAACATGAAACCTCTTAATCTTATTCTCAACGACACGTGGAATCGTATGCTTATGCTTATGACTTGGATCTTTAGACTTTATGTTGACAGGATCAGCGATCACACGTTTGATGTATTAGGATACAAAGCAGCGGAATACAAACTAGAATTAGACAATTGTAGCAAGCAATCGATACTTGTAAGCATTAAGATCGCATACGGTTATAGGGAGAGAATATATATTTCTGATTTCAAGGAATGTTTATAGATGTAGAATATTTCTAATCAAATCATTCGATCATTCCATTCATTCCCCCATTACAATAAGTTGTCACTCCTTATATAGAGTGCAACAATCACTGCTGTTATCACGGAAAGTGACAACTGGCAGATCTAATACAAAATAACTAATTCTTAACAAACTACTGAAATGTTCACACTACTGAGAACATATCAGCATGTTAAGTACAAAATATAAAACTACTGAAACTACAACGACTGAAGAACAAGCTCTTCAGTCGTTTTACAAAACTACTGAAACTAAAAATATAAAATAAAATACTGATATCACAACTACTGAAGAAGTACTCTTCAGCAGTTGTGACAAACTACTGAGGCTTCAGTACTTGATCTTCAGACTTTGACCTTCAGGTGTTTCATCAGCTGATGACTTCAGTAGATATCATCAGCTGATGTCTTCAGTCTTTGTCTTCAGACCTTGTACATCAGTTGTTGATCTTCAGCACTTGTAAACTCTTCAGCTGTTTTACTTCAGTACTTTGTCTTTCAGCTTCAGCACTTGTGTTCTTCAGCTGTTGTACTTCAGCACTTTAGTTCTTCAGCTGTTGAGGTCTTCAGCACTTGATCTTCAGCTGTTGAAGTCTTCAGCACTTGTCAAACTACTGATGAGGCTTTCAGCAGTTGTTGTGATACCATGTGGGACTTAGAGGTTTTCTGATCTTGGCTCATTGGTTCTTTTGGTCCAACAACTCCCCCTGACCAATGCAGCCAAAAACTCTAACTTATTTATTCTCCCACTTATTGATGGCAAAATGTTGGTCTTTTTCCTTCTTGATCAGTAGAGAAGATGACCCATGTAAGCTCCGGCCTGGGAAAACCTCAAATATTTGTTTGGCAGAGTATGAGGGAACTCTGTTTTGGGGAACAGGACACAGAGTTGTTATCCCATTCATGAGATTCACTTCCCCATAATGAGTCTGTACGACTCTCTTGTGTAGGCCTCAAGGAAGGTGATTTGTTCCTCCATGGTTAGCACTTCAGCACCTCCTTCAAACAATGATTCCGGCCCATAATACTCAGACAGGTATTTGGCCTGTTTCCCATTCTTTAGCTCCACAGTTGTTATTATTCTGTAAGCAAACTCATCCGGGTGATTACCCTCTAGGAACAACTGGAGCTCATTTTTCCTGACTTCCTCAAGCCTCTTGTAAACTAACCCCTTTTTCACTATTTTGTTTTCTAGCATCTTCTGAGGGGTTAGATTAGCTTTGTAGGCCTTCTTGAAGTCTTCTAGGATTTCCCAGGGTGAAACTACAAAGACCAGAGAGATCACTTCATCTACGATCTTTTTCACCTGGCCAATGTGTCTCTGAGGTATATTTCTTATGAATTCTATGAGAGACCCTGGGATCAGGCCAAATCCTCACTCTTTCCTTTTGATATTGAAAGGTATGCCTGAGAGTGTAAAGTCTGAGGGCTTGCTCCTTCATATTGATGATAGAAGATGTGGCTGCATAAGCTTTGTCAACTCTCTTCAGCAATTCCTCATCATGCTGTTTATGAAGCTCTTCTTCTTCTCTAGCTTCACTTTAACCATTTGTCTCTGGACTTCAGGAGTAATTGCTGAGGAGTGACTTGTGGACTTAGGCAACTGAATCACAGGAGAGCGGCAGCCTTCTTCATCATCTTCTTCATCTTCTTCTAGCCTCAATATCCTACTCTTCTTCTTCAAGGGTATATCATCGGCTATGGGTTTTGAGGGTAAGGGAGTTGGTTTTGGTGGGTTGTGTTTTGGGTGGTTTTGGTGTGGGAATGTTGACAGGCTGTGCTAGCGTCCTTGAGGTGAGTGTGGCTTTTGATTGCTTGGCTAGCTCAGTCCTGCTCCCAGCACCCGCTTCATTCAAAGCTTCAATAACAACCCCTTAGTGTATGCTTCAGACGAACAGATCTTGGTGGTGATTGCCAAGATACTGTCCCTGGACCAAGCTTTGATTTCAATCATTGATCTTCCAAGATATTTTGCAATAAATCTTATCATGATTTCAAGCCTTTCTCTTTCTAACACTTCATAACTTGCCCATCTATTCTGGATTTCTTCAATCTCTAGTCGTCGAATCTCAGAGTCAAGTTTATTGGTGTCATGGCCTTGCCTAAACAGCTGATCAATGATGTTATCCATTGATCTTCTGTGTTCGACATCAGCTTCTTTTATCAGTAGCTCCAAGGCTTTATCTTCAGCAATGTGCTCATCAACACCTTTCTTTCGCTTGTAGGTGAGCATTGGTTGCTGTTCTTTCTCCTCCTTTTGGGCTTGCTTCGCTTCCTTCTTTTCCTCGGATATTTTCCTCTTCTTTTCTTTCACTGCAGTACTCTCCCCCTTTTGGTTGCATTGGAGGAAGGGGTTTGTACCGCAGAACGAGTCTTTTGGACAGCAGCATCAACCAAGGGCTGTAATGTTGAGGAAATCCTCTCATCAATGGCTTTGATCACTATATCAGTGATTATGGGTGTGATGAGAGGAAGGAATTTTGGAGTACAGCACCTATTTGCTCAGGAGGGATCTGTTCCTGAGAAGTAGGGCCTGAAGCAGAGGCAGGTGGTTGATTTTGGAGTGGCTCGGTGTTTGGGAAACCTTCAAGTGAAGGTGCCATCTGTGGGTGGATAGAGGCAGATGGTCTTTCTCCTTGTGAGAGTTGGTCAAGTAGGTTTTGCAGCCTACTGACTTTCTCTTCAAGGATTGTGTTCTGGGCAAGAACATCATAGAAAAAGCCCAGGTCATCATCAGCCGAAGCGAATCAGCTGACCTCCTGCTTAGAGCAGGATTTACATGCACTGGGTGTAGACCAGTTGGTGCATGTGCCCCTGTGCTTGGTACTGGGGACTTCCAGCCTCAGGACAATGTCCATCATCAGCTGTTGCCTCTAGTGAGGTCTTAGAAATGTTACCAGCCTCACTCTGGTCATGTGCTGAGTCAGAGGAGGTGGCAGCCTCACCAGATATTCTAAGCTCCTTGTCTACAGCAGGAGATAGAAGTGGGAAATCCCTGTGCTGTGGGTTCTCAAGTGCACTGTGTTCCTCCCCCTCAATTGTAGAGGTATTCCCAGTAGTAAGTGGTTTCTGGGGAGGGGGTGAGGAGTGCAATTGAGTCAGCACTTGTGCAACTATTAAAGTTGGGCTGTGAGGGGCGGTTGTTTGGGGTGAGGGGATAGAAGCAGTGTGCACCTGGGGAGGTTGGTGCTCTTCAATGGCAATCTCCTCAAGTGAGGAAGATCCCAGATATGTAGGTGCCCCTTGGGTGGTTGCTGCAGGCTCCTGTTGAGAGGAAGCCTGAGCGGCTATGGCTGGAGGAGTCATTGTATCCACTAGGGGGTTTGGACTAGTGGATATATCCTGCGTTTGTGTTGCAGGGGCATCCTCAGGGGACTCAATTCCCTGAGTAGCCGTTTTGGGTTTCTTTTTGGTGGGTTTGGTGGGGACTTTGGATTTTGAGGTGGTGGCTGTGGGTTCCAGCTGCGTGGGTTTTCGCAACTTGGCAGCCATTTTGAGTGTCCGGTCAGAGTTGTGCCAGGAGTATACTTCCGGCAGAACAGCCGTAGCAGGGACTCCCAAGCCAACAAGTCCCTCAGCGTTAAGCTGGTCTGTAATAATGGCCATGATGAACCGTGGATATAGTATCCAACGGTTGGCAGTTAGTTTTTGAGCCATATCCTTGAGCTCTAAAAATATTATTTCAGAAAAATTAGTGGTTGTTGCTCAAGGATAGAATACATACCTGCTGCCATTTGGTGGACATTTGATCCCAAGACGACGTCTTAGGGGCCAAACATACATTCACCATGTGAAAGATCAGGCGCTCAGCGTCATAAAGTGTTTCTTCATGATAGTGGAGGCACTGAGATCGCCTTGATATCCATGTTGAGCAAAGGATAGATCTAAGGTGCCCTTCGGATATCCAGCAGGAGAAGTAGCATCATTCATTGAAGAATTTGGCGGATTATTGCAGGAGTGATGACTACTTCTTTGTTGTTGACGACCGACCAGAGGGATGGTGTGTTGTTCTCCCCAGTGGTAACAGTAACGTTCATCCAAATTGGCAAGGATTCGGCATGTAAGATGGGATTCAGAGAAAAAAATGCGTGTTGTATTGGGACTGAACCATAAGATCGATAGCAGTATCAACTTAGTCCAGATGGGCGATTTAGTGTTAGGATCTCAGCCCTTGGTTTAATCGATTGAACAGATTAGCAGCGGATTAGCTCAGAGTAGACAAATTCAACAAGAAACATTGATATAAAACGATAAAAGAATTTTGTTATAAAGAGAGAAATATCCGACAAAAGGAATATTGCATTAGGATTGTCGGCCTCAAAGGCACGATTACAGGTGAGTCATCTTCCTTATAAAGAAAAGAATGACGTAGGCTGATGTCACTTGAAAGTGACATGTAACCGTTTTAACTACTGATGTTTAACAACTACTGAAGATGTCAACAACTGACATCTTCTTACAAATGTCCTAAGTGTTAAACATTCATTTACAACTACTGAAAAACATAAAACATAAAAACTAACTCATATCACAAATACTGAAGAAGTACTCTTCAGCAGTTGTGACAAACTACTGAGGCTTCAGTACTTGATCTTCAGACTTTGACCTTCAGGCGTTTCATCAGCTGATGACTTCAGTAGATATCATCAGCTGATGTCTTCAGTCTTTGTCTTCAGACTTTGTACATCAGTTGTTGATCTTCAGCACTTGTGAACTCTTCAGCTGTTGTACTTCAGTACTTTGGTCTTTCAGCTTCAGCACTTGTGTTCTTCAGCTGTTGTACTTCAGTACTTTGATTCTTCAGCTGTTAAGATCTTCAGCACTTGATCTTCAGCTGTTGTAGTCTTCAGCACTTGTCAAACTACTGATGAGGCTTTCAGCAGTTGTTGTGATACCGTGGGGACTTAGAGATTTTCTGATCTTGGCTCATTGTTCTTTTGGTCCAACAAACTCCCCCTGAACCAATGCAGCCAAAACCTCTAACTTATTTATACTCCCTTATTGATGGCAAAAAGTTGGTCTTTTTCCTTCTTGATCAGTAGAGAAGATGACCCATGTACGCTCCGGCCTGGGAAGAAGTCTCTGATGATCTGTTTGGCATGATATGGTTGGGAGCTCTGTATTGGGGACTTGGACACCGAGCTGTTGCCCCAACCATGAGATCTACTTCCGTGTATCAGCCTATTGATTCCCTGGTGTAAGCCCTTAAAAACATGATTTGCTCATCCATTGTCAGCACTCGGGCACACCATCAAAAATCCTTCCGGCCATACACTTCAGATATGTACTTGGCCTGTTTTCCATTCTTGAGCTCAACCGTTGTTATTTGTCTATAAGCAAACTCATCTGGATGAGTTCCTTCTAAGAGCAGGTTGAGCTCTTCTTGTTTGAAGTTTTCAAGTCGTTTGTAAACCAATCCTTTTTTATAATTTGTTCTCTAACATCTTTTGAGGTGGTTGGTTGGCTTCATAGGCTTTCTTGAACTCTTCAACAATTTCCCAGGGGGACATACAAGCACCACAGTGATGTCTTCGTCGACAACTCTCTTCACTTGGCCCTTGTATCTTGAAGGAATTTCTTTCTTGACAATCCGATGTGCCCCTAGGATCAGGCCATATCCTTACTCTTTCCCTTTGGTATTGAAAGGTATTAGCAAGGGTGTACAATCTTAATATTTCTTTCTTCATGCTGATCATTGAAGAGGATGTAGCATATGCTTTGTCAATGCTTTTCAGCATTTCCTCATCATGTTTTTGCATCTGTTCCTCTTCAATCTTTATCATTACATCATGCATTGAGAAGCAGGAGTGATGGACATTGGTTTAGCCTTAGGCAAAGTAATGACTGCAGAGAGTGGCAGTCTGTCTTCATCCTCCTCTTCATCTTCATCAGGCCTCAGTACCTTTTTTTCTTTTGGCTAGGTACATCACTGGCAATGGGTTTTTGAGGTAAAGGATTTGGTTTTGTGGGTGGATGGTGGTTTAGAGGGTAAAGGAGTTGTTTTAGTGGGTTGTGGAGATAGTGATTTTGAGGATTGAGGTTCAGACTGTTTTAGCATTTTGGCTGTGAGGGAGGCTTTGGTAAATTTTGTCAGTTCTTTTCGATTCCCAACCCCAGCTTCATTCAATACCTCAATCACTAGACCTTGGAGTATTCTTCAGACGAACAAATCTTGGTGGTTATTGCCAAGATGTTGTCCCTGGTCCAGGCCCTTATTTCCATTAGAGATCTTCCCAGGTATTTAGCTATAAATCTGATCATTATTTCCAGCCTTTCTCTTTCTAAGGCATCATAGCTAGCCCATCTGGAATTGATCTCCTCTGTTTCCATCCTTCTGATCTCGGAGTCTAGTTGTTTGATGTCAAACCCTGCCTATACAATGCTCAATGATTTTATCCATTGAAGGTTATGGTTGCGTCAGCTTCTTTCATATCCTTCAGCTCCTTCTCCTTCTCAGACTCTCCTTTTCTCTTTTGATATGTGACATGAAAGTCTTTTTGACTTTCATTCACTTCAGCTCCCTTCACATTCTCCTTCTCCTTCTCATTTACAACCTCAGATTCTTTCGCCTTCTCCCCATCTATCCTCTTCCTTTTTCCTTTAACTAACTGACTCTCCCCCTTTTTGGTTGCATTGGATGCAAGGGTTGAGCAGTAGAAAGAGATTTAGTCACCAACTCCTCCACCAAGGGTTGTATTATTGTAGGAAGCCTCTCATCAATGGCTTTGATCACTATATCTGTGATCATGGGAGTGATGAGAGGTAGGGAATTTTGAAGAGTAGCAACTGATTGATCAGGGTGGTTCTGTTCCTGAGAATCAGTGCCGAAAGCAGAGGCTGGTGGCTTGGAGGTATATACTGGCTCAGTGTGTAGGGGACCTTCAGAAGAAGGTGCCATCTGTGGGTGTATTGTGGTGGCAGATGGACTTGCATCCTGAGACATCTTGGCCAGCAGCTCTTTGAGTCTGCTAACCTCATCCTCTAGAATGGTGTTTTGAGCAACTACATCAAAGAAGAAGCTCAGGTCATCATCAGTTGTGACTGAATCACCTGACCTCCTGACAAAGTCAGAATGAACATGCCTTGAGTGTAGATCAATTGTAGCATGTGCCCCTTGTTCTCGGTTCTGGGGACTTCCAGCCTCAGGACTATGTCCTTCATCAGCTGTTGCCACTGGTGAGGACTTAGAGATGTTACCAGCTGCATCCTGGTCATTTGCTGAGTCAGAAGCAGTGGCAGCCTCACCAGTAGTTCGCACCTCCTTATCTACACTAGAAGATGGAACATGATAACCCCTGTGCTGTGGGTTGACAGAAGCATTTTGATCCTCCCCCTCAGGTGTTGAGGTTATCCCAGTAGTAATTGGTGTCTGGGTGGGGGGTGAGGAATGCAACTGCGTCAGCACTTTTGCAACAATGATAGTAGGGCTTTGAGGGGCGGTTGCATCAGGAGAGGGTGTGGAAGCAGTGTGCACCCGGGACAGGTGGTGCTCTTCAATGGTAATCCCCTCAAGTGAGGAGGATCCCAGCATTGTGGCTTCCCTGTGAGTGGTTGCTTCAGGTTCCTTTTGAGAGGAAACCTGAGCGGCTTCAGTGGGTGGAGTCACAGTCTCTACTGGGGGGTTATTTCCAGCAGAGATAACCTGCGTTGGTGCAGCAGGAGCATCCACAGGGGACTCAATTCCCTGAGTAGCTTTCTTAGGCTTCTTCTTTGTGGGTTTGGAGGGGACTTTGGATTTGGAGGTGGAGGCTGTGGGTTCCAGCTGCGTGGGTTTGCGCAGCTTGGCAGCCTGTTTGAGAGTTTGGTCAGTGTTGTGTCGGGAGTATACCTCGGCAATACAGCCAAAGCAGGGACTCCCAGACCAACTAGTCCCTCAGCAGAAAGCTGATTCTCTATTATGGCCATTATAAACCGAGGATATAGTATCCAACGGTTAGAAAGTGGTTTTGTGGCCATATCCTTGAGTTCAAGAAAAATTATTTCAGAGAAGTTTAGTGGTTCTTGTTCAAGGATAGAGAACAATACCTGTTGCCATCTGGAAGACAGTTGATCCCAAGAGGAAGTCTTCGGAGCCAGGCAAACATTTACCATATGAAATAATAATCGTTCAGCATCTGGAAAATGTTTCTTCAGGATTGTTGAAGCACTAAGATCACCCTGATATCCATGTTGTTCAAAGGAAAGATCAAGTTGGCGCTTAGGATATCCAACAGGGTAGGCAGCATCATCTAACAGTAATATTTGGCGGATGGTAGCAGTAGAGATGACCACCTTATGCGAGTTGATAGATGAAAGGATAGATTCTCCATAACGGTCGCATTCATCCAGAACTGACGTAGCGAATCGGCATAAATGATTGGATTTAAAAGAAAGCCGTTTTTAGTGGGGATTGGACCATTAGATCTATAGCATTTTCAAATTTGGTCCAGAAGGGCGATTTTGTAAGGTACGCGACACAGTTGTGGTGAGGTTTGAGTTGCATGGTCGCCATTAATGAAGGTGAAAGGTTTTCAGAGCTTTTGAAAAGTTAGGTCGAGAAAGAATGAAAACTCTGAAAGAGGGATCAGGTATATATAGGGTACGGGTTATGAAACGACTGAATGTTTTGGTGTTAGTCATCAGTATTTGAAGCTACTGATGACGTGGTATTAACTTTCAGACGTTTGAAACGACTGATGGTATTGGTGTGGTCAGCAGTTATAAAACAACTGAAGACATGGTGTTTACTATCAGACGTTGAAACAACTGAAGTCTCTGATTTAGGCATCAGTAGTTTTAAAAACTACTGAAGACAAGTTGGACTTCAGATGTTGAAACAACTGAGGACTTGGTATTAGTCATCAGTAGTGTGAAACTACTGAAGACCGTGGTTTTGCCATCAGTTGTTGTAAACAACTGAAGACTTGGTGTTAGTCATCAGTAGTTGTGAAACTACTGAAGACATGGTATTGCTTCAGTTGTTTATAAAGAAACAGCAGTTTGTGAACTACTGAGAGAGAGTACTCATCAGTAGTTGTCGTCAATTCATAGCCTTTCAGCTGTTTCATACTGTCCTCAACACTTACTCATCAGCTTTTAGCTGTTTTCAGTAGTTTCATAGGACATCAGTACTTATCTGTTTCTACTGATTTTCAGTAGTTGTAACTACATCAGTAGTGTAGAACAGATAAAGTCCAGTACTTAAAGCATTTAGCCTTCAGTAGTTATAAAAACTACTGAGGGTAAAATAACTCATCAGTACTTATATGTGACATGGTTACCAATGATCATCAGTAATTACTGAGATCATCAGTAGTTGTCACTTATTCTAGCTGCAGCATACCAAGCCTTAACACCAGGTTGTGGAAAGTTGAACTATCCAAAGGCTTAGTAAAAATGTCTGCAAGCTCATCAGCACTAGGCACAAACATAGGATTAATTAGACCCTTTTCAAAACAATCTCTTATAAAATGATGTCTAATTTCTATATGTTTGGTCCTAGAGTGCTGGACAGGATTTTTGACAATGCAAAGAGCTGAAGCACTATCCATTAATAATGGAGTCTTAGTCTCTGTAATGCCATAATCCAAAAGTTGATTCTGAAGCCAGAGTATTTGGGATGTACAACTTGCAGCAGCAATGTACTCGGCTTCAGCAGTGGATGTAGCAACAGATGTTTGTTTCTTACTCTGCCAAGAAATCAAACAGTTGCCTAGGAATTGGCATCCACCAGAAGTTGATTTCCTGGTCAACTTACATCTGCATAGTCACTATCAGAGAAGGCAACTAATTTGCAAGAATGTCCAGTGGAATACCATAAGCCTAGAGATTGTGTGCCTTGCAGATATCTAAAGATCCTCTTGACTGCAATCAGATGAGACTCCTTAGGTGCAGCCTGAAATCTAGCACAAACACATGTAGCAAACATAATATTGGTCTAGAAGCTGTTAAATACATCAAGGAACCAATCATACATCTGTAAAGGGTTTCATCAACACCTTTACCTTTCTGATCAACATCCAATTGTGTGGTGTGCACATGGGGTAACAAGATTTACAGTTTTGTAAATCAAACTTATTCAAAAGATCTTGTATTAGACTATATTTAGACGATGAATGAAAATTCCATCAGCTTTTTGTTTGATTTGCAAACCTAGAAAGAACTGTAATTCTCCCATTGCACTCATTTCAAACTTGTTGCATTAAGGTTTGGAAATCCTCACACAATTGGGGATCAGAGGATGCAATATATACATCAACATAAATTTGAACAAGTGCTTAGCTGATCCACCTTCTTAATAAATAAAGTTTTATCTATGGAGCCTCTAGTGAAATTATTCTGTAGAAGAAAGTTTGATAAGGTCTCATACCAAGCTCTAGGTGTTGTTTCACCCATAAGAGCTTTATCAAGCTTATATACCCATTTGGGTGCTATTATTCCTCAAAGCCTGGTGGTTGACACACATAAACTTCTTCTTTTATTGTACCATATAGAAAAGCACTTTGAAATCCATTGGAAAACTTTAAGATTGTGGAGTGCAGATAGGCTAAAAAAATCTAATTGCATCAGTTGGCTACAGGGGCAAAGGTTTCATCATAATCAAACCTTCTTGTTAGGATCTCAGCCCTTGGTTTAATCGATTGAACAGATATAGCAGCGGAATAGCTCAGAATTAGACAAATTCAACAAGAACAATTGATATAAAACGATAAAAGAATTTTGTTATAGAGAGAGAAATATCTGACAAAAGGAATATTGCATTAGGATTGTCGGCCTCAAAGGCACGATTACAGGTGAGCATCTTTCCTTATAAAGAAAAGAATGACGTAGGCTGATGTCACTTGAAAGTGACATGTAACCGTTTTATAACTACTGATGTTTAACAACTACTGAAGATGTCAACAACTGACATCTTCTTACAAATGTTCCTAAGTGTTAAACATCATTTACAACTACTGAAAAACATAAAACTACTGAAATTACAACGACTGAAGAACAACCTCTTCAGTTGTTTACAAGTACTGAAAAGAAAAATAAACAAACTACTGAAAGGAAAGAAAAGAAAACTACTGAAGAAGAAAAACCATCACAACAACTGAAGAAGCCCTCTTCAGCTGTTGTCATCAGCTGTTAACATCAGCTGATGTCTTCAGTACTTGAACATCAGACTTTTTCTTTCAGCTGTTGATCTTCAGTCTTTGTCTTCAGTACTTGTTGAAGTCTTCAGACTTTAGATCTTCAGCTGTTGTCTCAGTCTTGTCTTCAGTACTTCAGACGTACTTCAGCAGTTGTATTCTTCAGACTTTGTAGAACAGCTGATCAGGTCTTCTTCAGCTGTTGTGATGTCTTGTGGGACTTAGAGGTTTCTCTGATCAGGCTCATTGGTTCTTTTGGTCCAACAAACTCCCCCTGAACCAATGCAGCCAAAACCTCTAAGTTATTGACGAGTCCCACTTATTTTGGCAGATAGATTGGTCTCTTAATCCTCTTGATCAGATGAGAAGTGACCCTTTTTCAGCACCGGCCTGGGAAGAAGTCTCTGATGATCTGTTTGGCATGATATGGTTGGGAGCTCTGTATTGGGGACTTGGACACGAGCTGTTGCCCCAACCATGAGATCTACTTCCCGTGTATCAGCCTATATGATTCCCTGGTGTAAGCCCTTAAAAACATGATTTGCTCATCCATTGTCAGCACCTCGGGCACACCATCAAATAATCCTTCTCGGCCATACACTTCAGATATGTACTTGGCCTGTTTTCCATTTTGAGCTCAACCGTGTTATTTGTCTATAAGCAAACTCATCTGGATGAGTCCTTCTAAGAGCAGGTTGAGCTCTTCTTGTTTGAAGTTTTCAAGTCGTTTGTAAACCAATCCCTTCTTTATAATTTGTTCTCTAACATCTTTTGAGGTGGTTGTTTGGCTTCATAGGCTTTCTTGAACTCTTCAACAATTTCCCAAGGGGACACTACAAGCACCACAGTGATGTCTTCGTCGACAACTCTCTTCACTTGGCCTTGTATCTTGAAGGAATTTCTTTCTTGACAATCCGATGTGCACCTAGGATCAGGCCATATCCTTACTCTTTCCCTTTGGTATTGAAAGGTATTAGCAAGGGTGTACAATCTTAATACTTCTTTCTTCATGCTGATCATTGAAGAGGATGTAGCATATGCTTTGTCAATGCTTTTCAGCATTTCCTCATCATGTTTTTGCATCTGTTCCTCTTCAATCTTTATCATTACATCATGCATTTGAGAAGCAGGAGTGATGGACATTGGTTTAGCCTTAGGCAAAGTAATGACTGCAGAGAGTGGCAGTCTGTCTTCATCCTCCTCTTCATCTTCATCAGGCCTCAGTACCTTTTTTTCTTTTGGCTAGGTACATCACTGGCAATGGGTTTTTGAGGTAAAGGTTTGGTTTTGTGGGTTGGATGGTTGGTTTAGAGGGTAAAGGAGTTGTTTTAGTGGGTTGTGGAGATAGTGATTTTGAGGATTGAGGCTCAGACTGTTTTAGCATTTTGGCTGTAAGGGAGGCTTTGGTAAATTTTGTCAGTTCTTTTCGATTCCCAACCCCAGCTTCATTCAATACCTCAATCACTAGACCTTTGGAGTATTCTTCAGACGAACAAATCTTGGTGGTTATTGCCAAGATGTTGTCCCTGGTCCAGGCCCTTATTTCCATTAGAGATCTTCCCAGGTATTTAGCTATAAATCTGATCATTATTTCCAGCCTTTCTCTTTCTAAGGCATCATAGCTAGCCCATCTGGAATTGATCTCCTCTGTTTCCATCCTTCTGATCTCGGAGTCTAGTTGTTTGATGTCAAACCCTGCCTATACAACTGCTCAATGATTTTATCCATTGAACGGTTATGGTTGGCGTCAGCTCTTTCACCATATCCTTCAGCTCCTTCTCCTTCTCAGACTCTCCTTTTCTCTTTTGATATGTGACATGAAAGTCTTTTTGACTTTCATTCACTTCAGCTCCCTTCACATTCTCCTTCCTTCTCATTTACAACCTCAGATTCTTTCGCCTTCTCCCCATCTATCCTCTTCCTTTTTCCTTTAACTAACTGACTCTCCCCCTTTTTGGTTGCAGGGATGCAAGGGTTGAGCAGTAGAAAGAGATTTAGTCACCAACTCCTCCACCAAGGGTTGTATTATTGTAGGAAGCCTCTCATCAATGGCTTTGATCACTATATCTGTGATCATGGGAGTGATGAGAGGTAGGGAATTTTGAAAGGTAGCAACTGATTGATCAGGGTGGTTCTGTTCCTGAGAATCAGTGCCGAAAGCAGAGGCTGGTGGCTTGGAGGTATATACTGGCTCAGTGTGTAGGGGACCTTCAGAAGAAGGTGCCATCTGTGGGTGTATTGTGGTGGCAGATGGACTTGCATCCTGAGACATCTTGGCCAGCAGCTCTTTGAGTCTGCTAACCTCATCCTCTAGAATGGTGTTTTGAGCAACTACATCAAAGAAGAAGCTCAGGTCATCATCAGTTGTGACTGAATCACCTGACCTCCTGACAAAGTCAGAATGAACATGCCTTGAGTGTAGATCAATTGTAGCATGTGCCCCTTGTTCTCGGTCTGGGGACTTCCAGCCTCAGGACTATGTCCTTCATCAGCTGTTGCCACTGGTGAGGACTTAGAGATGTTACCAACTGCATCCTGGTCATTTGCTGAGTCAGAAGCAGTGGCAGCCTCACCAGTAGTTCGCACCTCCTTATCTACACTAGAAGATGGAACATGATAACCCCTGTGCTGTGGGTTGACAGAAGCATTTTGATCCCCCCCTCAGGTGTTGAGGTTATCCCAGTAGTAATTGGTGTCTGGGTGGGGGGTGAGGAATGCAACTGCGTCAGCACTTTTGCAACAATGATAGTAGGGCTTTGAGGGGCGGTTGCATCAGGAGAGGGTGTGGAAGCAGTGTGCACCGGGACAGGTGGTGCTCTTCAATGGTAATCCCCTCAAGTGAGGAGGATCCCAGCATTGTGGCTTCCCTTTGAGTGGTTGCTTCAGGTTCCTTTTGAGAGGAAACCTGAGCGGCTTCAGTTGGTGGAGTCACAGTCTCTACTGGGGGGTTATTTCCAGCAGAGATAACCTGCGTTGGTGAGCAGGAGCATCCACAGGGGACTCAATTCCCTGAGTAGCTTTCTTAGGCTTCTTCTTGGTGGGTTTGGAGGGGACTTTGGATGTGGAGGTGGAGGCTGTGGGTTCCAGCTGCGTGGGTTGCGCAGCTTGGCAGCCTGTTTGAGAGTTTGGTCAGTGTTGTGTCGGGAGTATACCTCCGGCAATACAGCCAAGCAGGGACTCCCAGACCAACTAGTCCCTCAGCAGAAAGCTGATTCTCTATTATGGCCATTATAAACGAGGATATAGTATCCAACGGTTAGAAAGTGGTTTTGTGGCCATATCCTTGAGTTCAAAAAAAATTATTTCAGAAAAGTTTAGTGGTTCTTGTTCAAGGATAGAGAACAATACCTGTTGCCATCTGGAAGACAGTTGATCCCAAGAGGAAGTCTTCGGAGCCAGGCAAACATTTACCATATGAAATAATAATCGTTCAGCATCTGGAAAATGTTTCTTCAGGATTGTTGAAGCACTAAGATCACCCTGATATCCATGTTGTCCAAAGGAAAGATCAAGTTGGCGCTTAGGATATCCAACAGGGTAGGCAGCATCATCTAACAGTAATATTTGGCGGATGGTAGCAGTAGAGATGACCACCTTATGCGAGTTGATAGATGAAAGGATAGATTCTCCATTAACGGTCGCATTCATCCAGAACTGACGTAGCGAATCGGCATAAATGATTGGATTTAAAAGGAAAGCCGTTTTTAGTGGGGATTGGACCATTAGATCTATAGCATTTTCAAATTTGGTCCAGAAGGGCGATTTTGTAAGGTACGCGACACAGTTGTGTCGAGGTTGAGTTGCATGGTCGCCATTAATGAAGGTGAAAGGTTTTCAGAGCTTTTGAAAAGTTAGGTCGAGAAGAAAGAAAAACTCTGAAAGAGGGATCAGGTATATATAGGGTACGGGTTATGAAACGACTGAAGGTTTGGTGTTAGTCATCAGTATTTGAAGCTACTGATGACGTGGTATTAACTTTCAGACGTTTGAAACGACTGATGGTATTGGTGTGGTCAGCAGTTATAAAACAACTGAAGACATGGTGTTTACTATCAGACGTTGAAACAACTGAAGTCTCTGATTTAGGCATCAGTAGTTTTAAAAACTACTGAAGACAAGTTGGACTTCAGATGTTGAAACAACTGAGGACTTGGTATTAGTCATCAGTAGTTGTGAAACTACTGAAGACCGTGGTTTTGCCATCAGTTGTTGTAAACAACTGAAGACTTGGTGTTAGTCATCAGTAGTTGTGAAACTACTGAAGACATGGTATTGCTTCAGTTGTTTATAAAGAAACAGCAGTTTGTGAACTACTGAGAAGAGGAGTACTCATCAGTAGTTGTCGTCAATTCATAGCCTTTCAGCTGTTTCATACTGTCCTCAACACTTACTCATCAGCTTTTAGCTGTTTTCAGTAGTTTCATAGGACATCAGTACTTATCTGTTTCTACTGATTTCAGTAGTTGTAACTATCATCAGTAGTGTAGAACAGATAAAGTACAGTACTTAAAGCATTTAGCCTTCAGTAGTTATAAAAACTACTGAGGGTAAAATAACTCATCAGTACTTATATGTGACATGGTTACCAATGATCATCAGTAATTACTGAGATCATCAGTAGTTGTCACTTATTCTAGCTGCAGCATACCAAGCCTTAACACCAGGTTGTGGAAAGTTGAACTATCCAAGGCTTAGTAAAAATGTCTGCAAGCTCATCAGCACTAGGCACAAACATAGGATTAATTAGACCCTTTCAAAACAATCTCTTATAAAATGATGTCTAATTCTATATGTTTGGTCCTAGAGTGCTGGACAGGATTTTTGACAATGCAAAGAGCTGAAGCACTATCCATTAATAATGGAGTCTTAGTCTCTGTAATAATCCAAAAGTTGATTCTGAAGCCAGAGTATTTGGGATGTACAACTTGCAGCAGCAATGTACTCGGCTTCAGCAGTGGATGTAGCAACAGATGTTTGTTTCTTACTCTGCCAAGAAATCAAACAGTTGCCTAGGAATGGCATCCACCAGAAGTTGATTTTCTGGTCAACTTACATCCTGCATAGTCACTATCAGAGAAAGCAACTAATTTGCAAGAATGTCCAGTGGAATACCATAAGCCTAGAGATTGTGTGCCTTGCAGATATCTAAAGATCCTCTTGACTGCAATCAGATGAGACTCCTTAGGTGCAGCCTGAAATCTAGCACAAACACATGTAGCAAACATAATATCTGGTCTAGAAGCTGTTAAATACATCAAGGAACCAATCATACATCTGTAAAGGGTTTCATCAACACCTTTACCTTTCTGATCAACATCCAATTGTGTGGTGTTGCACATGGGAGTAGAACAAGATTACAGTTTTGTAAATCAAACTTATTCAAAAGATCTTTTGTGTATTTAGACTGATGAATGAAAATTCCATCAGCTTTTTGTTTGATTTGCAAACCTAGAAAGAACTGTAATTCTCCCATTGCACTCATTTCAAACTTCTGTTGCATTAAGGTTTGGAAATCCTCACACAATTGGGGATCAGAGGATGCAAATATAATATCATCAACATAAATTTGAACAAGTAGCTTATGCTGATCCACCTTCTTAATAAATAAAGTTTTATCTATGGAGCCTCTAGTGAAATTATTCTGTAGAAGAAAGTTTGATAAGGTCTCATACCAAGCTCTAGGTGCTTGTTTCAACCCATAAAGAGCTTTATCAAGCTTATATACCCATTCTGGGTGCTTATTATCCTCAAAGCCTGGTGGTTGACACACATAAACTTCTTCTTTTATTGTACCATATAGAAAAGCACTTTTGACATCCATTTGGAAAACTTTAAGATTGTGGAGTGCAGCATAGGCTAAAAACAATCTAATTGCCTCCAGTCTGGCTACAGGGGCAAAGGTTTCATCATAATCAATACCTTCTTCTTGTGCAAACCCCTGCACAACCAGTCTGGCCTTGTTCTTAACAATTAGCCCATTTTCATCAGTTTTATTCCTAAACACCCATTTAGTGCCTATTGCACACTTACCTGGGGGTAGAGGAACAAGCTCCCACACTTGCTGTTTCTTGAACTGAAGAAGCTCAAGCTGCATGGCTTCAACCCATCCATTTCCCTCAAAGCAACATGATAGTTCTTTGGCTCTAGCTGACTGATGAAGAGAGCATAGAAGCAGAAATTGGACAACTGGCTTCTGGTTGAGACACCAGCATTGATATCACCAAGGATTGAGATATTGGGTGATTTTCAGCTCTTGGTAAACAATCAAATCTGTGCAAGTGTTTGTAGGGTCTTCAGCAGCAGCAGATGTTGATGCAGATTCTTGAAACCATGAAGATGGTGGCAACTCAAACGAAGTTGAGGATGCAGAAATCTCATCAGCATTTGTTGTGGATGGTGCGGCTGGAGCTACAGGAGCATCAGGTTAGAGGACTCAGGCAGTTGATCACTAAACCTGAAGAGGTGATTACTACTATCATCATCATCTTCAGTAGTAACACCAGGTGGTGAACTGTTGACAGGAGCAACAGCAGGAGATTGATAAGGAACATATTGCAGTATGTCCAAATCAAAGAGCTCCACAGGGCTTTGTGGAATCTTGTCCTTTGGAGATTCATTGAACTTGACATGTAAAGTCTCTTCAACCATCTTTGTTCTGCAATTGAAGACTCTGTATGCCTTGCAAGTTGATGAATAACCAACAAAGTACCCTGCATCCACCTTAGGATCAAATTTCTGGAGCTGATCCTTTGTGTTGAGAATGAAACAGGGACACCCAATGCTCTAAAAAATGAAATGAGAGGGGCCAAATGATGTAGAACTTCATATGGAGTCTTCATCAACCTCTGATTTATTAGCACTCTATTCTGCACATAGCATGCTGTGTTGACAGCTTCAGCCCAAAAAGTCAATGGCAGTCCAGAATCAGCAACATAGACCTTGCAGCTTCAATGAGGGTCCTGTTCTTTCTCTCCACGACTCCATTCTGTTCAGGAGTTCTTGGAATACTAAACTGTCTCTTTATTCCCTGGAAAGGTAGAATTCATCAAGTGTATTGTTCCTGAATTCTGTTCCATTATCACTTCTAATACACTTGACTGAGAGGGAATACTGCTTCTCAGCATACAACACAAAGTTTATGATCTTCTGTGCAGCTTCATCCTTTGAATGTAGAAAGAAAGTCCATACAAATCTGGAGTAATCATCCACAATTACCAGACAGTATTTTTTCTGTGCCATGCTCATCACTCTCACAGGACCAAAGAGATCCATGTGAAGAAGTTGTAAGCAGGCAGTGGACTTTGGTTCTTCAATAGGTGGAAATGAAACCTTGTGCTGTTTTCCTTTCAAACAAGCAGTGCAGTTGTTTTCACACTTGAACTCCTTCATAGGCATTCCCCTTACTAAACTATGGTGTATCAGCTGATTCATGTTCTTGAAATTAACTGTCCAGCCTTCTATGCCATAGATTAGATTCTTGAGGAGAGGCCTTTGAAAATAGGCAGGATGGCCTTTGAGATCAATTTTCTTGGAAAGATCTAAGGCATACACTCTTCCTGTCCTGTTGGCCTTCAGGAGAGTGTGAGCATCCAATACCTTGTCAATCAAACTCAGAACTTTGGATGACAGAATCCGGCAGTTCTGGCTTGTGAAAAGGGCAACATGGCCTTTGTCACACAATTGACTGACACTCAAAAGATTATACTTGAGATTTTCACATGGTTGACATCATCAAACTTTATTTCCCCATTGGAAACAAAGCCCTTCCCGATGATGTAACCTCTTGCATCATTGCAAAAGGAAACAAATCCCTTCCTTCTGGAGAGTAGTCATTAAGAAGTGAGTTGTTCCAGTCATATGCATAGATCCTCCACTGTCTACATACCAGATGTACTTGGCATGTTGAAGAAACCTGTGTTGAAGAGGTATTTGAGGATGATCCATCAGAGGATTCCAAAGCCATGAGAGCTAGATTTCCAAAAGGTGCTCACAACCATGTTGACCAGCACCTGAGAACAGTTGTTCATTACCAGACACATCATCTGGTAAACTGCTCCAGTCAACAACACCTGGTGTGAAGAAGCTGTGTTGTGAAGTTGATTAGGTTGATGAGATTGGGATGGTTGAGGCTCAGGGAGTGCATGTGGTTGCTGAGCAGTGGGTGCTTGAACCTGACTGGTTGTGGCATGTAATAGCGGGGTATGGATATGCATTGGCCCCTGTGGAACAAAATATGCAGGAGATTGTGGTTGATGATGATAACCAGAATTGACAGGTTGTTGCCCTCTGTTTTGTTGACTATTGCCAGGGAAAGTCACAAAGGGTGCAGGAGAGTTAGATCCAGATGATCTACATTCTCTTGCAAAGTGCCCAAGCCTGTGGCATTTATGGCACTTCAACTTACTCTTGTCAAAACCAACTTTGGTTTTGCCAGAGAGTCCTGGGAATTCCTTCCAGTTCTTTTGTAGAACTTCTGAGATTATATTTATCAAGGCCATTTGGCTCAAAATATCCATTCTTCTAAGTCATCATCAGCAATCCCCTTGAGATCATCCATGATGAAACATAGATTGTCACTATTACAACCAGCAGAATAACTATCAACACTCACAAAGGCAGGCTCAGAAGTGTTTGTAGAGAAATCAATATGCTCATCATACTGGCTTCAGATGACGCATATTCTGACTCTTGATGTCCAATCAGGGCAGTGTTCCCTTGGACAAAATCCTCAGTGAGCTTGCCAGATGAAACCAATTTCCTTTTCTGCTCTATCTCTCTCTCGAATGTAAGCAGTTTCCCATGAAGTTGGGTGAGAGATAGGCGATCAACATCAGCATTTTGAGCGTAGAACAATGGTATAGGTTCCATCTCTCAGGCAGAGTGATCTTAAAAATCTATGGTTCATCTGACTCCTGGTATATTCATGTTTAACCATTTTCAATTCAGAGATTAAACATGAAAACCGCTCAAATGTTGAGTCAGAGTCTCAACCTTTCTATGAGAGAAAGTCTCATATTGTTGGGCGAGGATTTCCCTGTTGTTTGCAAAACCTCATCAGTACCACCAAATTGTTCTTTGATGGCATTCCAGAGGTCATGAGCAGACTCACAATGCAGAAGCCCAGAGTAAATCTCATTAGGAATAGCCATAGCCAAAATTCCAGGGCTTTTGCATCGATTTCAAACAACTTCTTGTCCTCATCGGAGTATTGCTCCTTCTTCTTTGGAACCAACTGGTTGTTTCCGGATCATTCACCTGGCTTATGTGGTCCATGTTACACAGATGTCCAACAACCTGAGCTATTGACAGACAGGTGATGGAGCAATCTTCTCTGCCAAATGTTATACTCATTCCTCACCAAGATCGGAGGCTTGGTAGAGGATCCAGTATTGAAAGGATCATTAGAAGAAGTAGTCATTGTGGAAAATCAGACAGATTCAAGTAAAAACACAATAAATTTAGCTCAAAACCACACAGAACCTCAAATAAAACGGCCAGAAGCGATACACTCTCAATCTCTATAACAGATCCTTGCGAATTTTGCTAATTCGATTAAACTTAGAGCGATTGATGACAGTTTCAATGATCAATTGTTAGATCGATCAATGATTAACTGCTCTGATACCATTTGTTAGGATCTCAGCCCTTGGTTTAATCGATTGAACAGATTAGCAGCGGATTAGCTCAGAATTAGACAAATTCAACAAGAACAATTGATATAAAACGATATAAAAGAATTTTGTTATAAAGAGAGAAATATCCGACAAAAGGAATATTGCATTAGGATTGTCGGCCTCAAAGGCACGATTACAGGTGAGTCATCTTTCCTATAAAAGAAAAGAATGACGTAGGCTGATGTCACTTGAAAGTGACATGTAACCGTTTTATAACTACTGATGTTAACAACTACTGAGATGTCAACAACTGACATCTTCTTACAAATGTTCCTAAGTGTTAAACATCTCATTTACAACTACTGAAAAACACAAAACTACTGAAACTACAACGACTGAAGAACAAGCTCTTCAGTCGTTTTACAAAATACTGAAACATAAAACATAAAACTACTGATATCACAATACTGAAGAAGAAGTACTCTTCAGCAGTTGTGACAAATACTGAGGCTTCAGTACTTGATCTTCAGACTTTGACCTTCAGGCGTTTCATCAGCTGATGACTTCAGTAGATATCATCAGCTGATGTTCAGTCTTTGTCTTCAGACTTTGTACATCAGTTGTTGATCTTCAGCACTTGTGAACTCTTCAGCTGTTGTACTTCAGTACTTTGGTCTTTCAGCTTCAGCACTTGTGTTCTTCAGTTGTTGTACTTCAGTACTTTGATTCTTCAGCTGTAAGATCTTCAGCACTTGATCTTCAGCTGTTGTAGTCTTCAGCACTTGTCAAACTACTGATGAGGCTTTCAGCAGGTTGGTGATACCGTGTGGGACTTAGAGATTTTCTGATCTTGGCTCATTGGTTCTTTTGGTCCAACACTTCTTCTTGTGCAAACCCCTGCACAACCAGTCTGGCCTTGTTCTTAACAATTAGCCCATTTTCATCAGTTTTATTCCTAAACACCCATTTAGTGCCTATTGCACACTTACCTGGAGGTTAGAGGAACAAGCTCCCACACTTGCTGTTTCTTGAACTGAAGAAGCTCAAGCTGCATGGCTTCAACCCATCCATTGTCCTCAAAGCAACATGATAGTTCTTTGGCTCTAGCTGACTGATGAAGAGAGCATAGAAGCAGAAATTGGACAACTGGCTTCTGGTTGAGACACCAGCATTGATATCACCAAGGATTTGAGATATTGGGTGATTTTTCAGCTCTTGGTAAACAATCAAATCTGTGCAAGTGTTTGTAGGGTCTTCAGCAGAAGCAGAATGTTGATGCAGATTCTTGAAACCATGAAGATGGTGGCAACTCAAATGAAGTTGAGGATGAGCAGAAATCTCATCAGCATTTGTTGTGGATGGTGCCGGCTGGAGCTACAGGAGCATCAGGTTTAGAGGACTCAGGCAGTTGATCACTAAACCTGAAGAGGTGATTACTACTATCATCATCATCTTCAGTAGTAACACCAGGTGGTGAACTGTTGACAGGAGCAACAGCAGTGAGATTGATAAGGAACATATTGCAGTAGTCAAATCAAAGAGTCCACAGGGCTTTGTGGAATCTTGTCTTTGGAGATTCATTGAACTTGACATGTAAAGTCTCTTCAACCATTTTGTTCTGCAATTGAAGACTCTGTATGCCTTGCAAGTTGATGAATAACCAACAAAGTACCCTGCCATCCACCTTAGGATCAAATTTCTGGAGCTGATCCTTTGTGTTGAGAATGAAACAGGGACACCCAAATGCTCTAAAAAATGAAATGAGAGGGGCCAAATGATGTAGAACTTCATATGGAGTCTTCATCAACCTCTGATTTATTAGCACTCTATTCTGCACATAGCATGCTGTGTTGACAGCTTCAGCCCAAAAGGTCAATGGCAGTCCAGAATCAGCCAACATAGACCTTGCAGCTTCAATGAGGGTCCTGTTCTTTCTCTCCACGACTCATTCTGTTCAGGAGTTCTTGGAATACTAAACTGTCTCTTTATTCCCTTGGAAAGGTAGAATTCATCAAGTGTATTGTTCCTGAATTCTGTTCCATTATCACTTCTAATACACTTGACTGAGAGAGGGAATACTGCTTCTCAGCATACAACACAAAGTTTATGATCTTTTGTGCAGCTTCATCTTTGAATGTAGAAAGAAAGTCCATACAAATCTGGAGTAATCATCCACAATTACCAGACAGTATTTTTTCTGTGCCATGCTCATCACTCTCACAGGACCAAAGAGATCCATGTGAAGAAGTTGTAAGCAGGCAGTGGACTTTGGTTCTTCAATAGGTGGAAATGAAACTTTGTGCTGTTTCTTTCAAACAAGCAGTGCAGTTGTTTTCACACTTGAACTCCTTCATAGGCATTCCCCTTACTAAACTATGGTGTATCAGCTGATTCATGTTCTTGAAATTAACATGTCCAAGCCTTCTATGCCATAGATTAGATTGTTGAGGAGAGGCCTTGGAAAATAGGCAAGGATGGCCTCTGAGATCAATTTTCTTGGAAAGATCTAAGGCATACACTCTTCCTGTCCTGTTGGCCTTCAGGAGGTGTGAGCATCCAATACCTTGTCAATCAAACTCAGAAATTTGGATGACAGAATCCTGCAGTTCTGGCTTGTGAAAAGGGCAACATGGCCTTGTCACACAATTGACTGACACTCAAAAGATTATACTTGAGATTTTCCACATGGTTGACATCATCAAACTTTATTTCCCCATTGGAAACAAAGCCCTTCCCGATGATGTAACCTCTTGCATCATTGCCAAAAGAAACAAATCCTTCCTTCCTGGAGAGTAGTCATTAAGAAGTGAGTTGTTCCCAGTCATATGCCTAGATCCTCCACTTCTACATACCAGATGCTACTTTGGCATGTTGAAGAAATGCATAAATAAACAATCAGTTAGTTTTGGAGACCCAAACCTTTTTGGTTTTGGGCCTGGTCTCATCAACAAATGGTAAACTAACAGGTTTATTGGACACAATAGCTTGAGGTGAAGGAGATGGTGTAGAAGAGGAATCCTTCGGCTTGGATCTCCTTTTCTGGGGTTTCAACACAGGGCCATCAAGTTGGTTAACTCTTCCCAACAGATGTTGAACCATCATTACCAGCTGTGTCTGATTCTGGGAGAGAGCTTTCAGCTCTTCAGAACACATTGGTATTGGTGTTTGATGATGAGTTCTTGTGTTGCACCATCTTCTTTGAGCAACCTCAGCTATGCCTGTTGCACTCCTTCCTTTTTAGACTTCCTTTTGGTCATAGGAGTAACAGGATTTGATGCTGCTGGTACAAACTTGGACTCAAACTCAGTTTTCATTTTAGCCAAATTTCTTTAATTTTCTCTTTTTGTTTGAGTTTGGATCCCTTTTTGTACCAACAATCATCTGTGAGATGATTGAATAGACCACATATTTCACATGGTTTCTTCTTCATCTTCTGTTGATCATCAACTAAAGAAGATGAAACTACTGAAGACTTGCTCTTCGGCAGTTTAGAAGCACTTTTTGCCTTCTTGTCAACTTCCTTAGTAGGCTTCAAATCCTTCCTACTGACAGTTTTCTTCTCTTCAGTGCTGTCAGTCATTAGGATTTGAACTCCAGATGTTATCCCCTGCTCTCCAGTACCTCAGTACTTCTAGGGATAACACTTGGGTTGATCAACTCATTGATCATGTGAGTGTCAGCAGTTGAAACCAACATATCAGCTGTTAGGTTCACAGAGGGATTACTACTGACTTCAACTACTGATGGTGCTTTATCAAGTAGTGAATCACATGATGAGGTGGATTGGTCATTACTTTCTCCATCAGAATCCGCTCCTGCTCTTGAAGCAAAAACTGTAGGAGGAGGAGCAGTGGATTATAACCAATTCCAAACTTCACATTGGAAGCTGTTTGCTTACTAAGAAGCATTTCAAAGCCCTTGCAAGATTGTACCCATCGATCACCACTCTACCTGGGTGACAGCAAGAGTATCTTTGAGGTCTTTGTACTTCTCTAAGAGTACATCCTCCCTAGCCTATCATCAGAAATTGGCATTTTAATTTGTAAATCTCATCAGTTTTCTCTTTTAGCACAGACTCAAACTCAGCTTTATTATTGGAAATTGTTTGTTCTAGCTCTACATTTTTATTGATTAAAGCCACATTTGCTTCTCTAATAGAGGCAAATGCTGCTATGCAAGTTTCAGAACATAATTTGGCCTTAGCCTCAGAGGATACCTGTGATACCTGTGTGAAGAGGTATTTGAGGATGATCCATCAGAGGATTCCAAAGCCATGAGAGCTAGATTCCAAAAAGGATGCTCACCACCATGTTGACCAGCACCTGAGAACAGTTGTTCATTACCAGACACATCATCTGGTAACTGCTCCAGTCAACAACACCTGGTGTGAAGAAGCTGTGTTGTTGAAGTTGATTAGGTTGATGAGATTGGGATGGTTGAGGCTCAGGGAGTGCATGTGGTTGCTGAGCAGTGGGTGCTGAACCTGACCTGGTGTGGCATGTAATAGCAGGGGTATGGATATGGCATTGGCCCCTGTGGAACAAAATATGCAGGAGATTGTGGTTGATGATGATAACCAGAATTGACAGGTTGTTGCCCTCTGTTTTGTTGACTATTGCCAGGGAAAGTCACAAAGGGTGCAGGAGAGTTAGATCCAGATGATCTATATTCTCTTGCAAAGTGCCCAAGCCTGTGGCATTTATGGCACTTCAACTTACTCTTGTCAAAACCAACTTTGGTTTTGCCAGAGAGTCCTGGGAATTTCCTTCCAGTTCTTTTGTAGAACTTCTGAGATCTGATATTTATCAAGGCCATTTGGCTCAAAATATCCATCTTCTAAGTCATCATCAGCAATCCCCTTGAGATCATCCATGATGAAACATAGATTGTCACTATTACAACCAGCAGAATAACTATCAACACTCACAAAGGCAGGCTCAGAAGTGTTTGTAGAGAAATCAATATGCTCATCATACTGGCTTTCAGATGACGCATATTCTGACTCTTGATGTCCAATCAGGGCAGTGTTCCCTTGGACAAAATCCTCAGTGAGCTTGCCAGATGAAACCAATTTCCTTTTCTGCTCTATCTCTCTCTCGAATGTAAGCAGTTTCCCATGAAGTTGGGTGAGAGATAGGCGATCAACATCAGCATTTGAGCGTAGAACAATGGTATATGTGTTCCATCTCTCAGGCAGTGATCTTAAAAATCTATGGTTCATCTGACTCCGGTATATTCATGTTTAACCATTTTCAATTCAGAGATTAAACATGAAAACCGCTCAAATTGTTGAGTCAGAGTCTCACCCTTTCTATGAGAGAAAGTCTCATATTGTTGGGCGAGGATTTCCCTGTTGTTTGCTAAAACCTCATCAGTACCACCAAATTGTTCTTTGATGGCATTCCAGAGGTCATGAGCAGACTCACAATGCAGAAGCCCAGAGTAAATCTCATTAGGAATAGCCATAGCAAATTCCATGGGCTTTTGCATCGATTTCAAACAACTTCTTGTCCTCATCGGAGTATTGCTCCTTCTTCTGGAACCAACTGGTTTGTTTCCGGATCTTCACCATTGGCTTATGTGGTCCATGTACCACAGATGTCCACCAACCTGAGCTATTGACAGACAGGTGATGGAGCAATCTTCTCTGCCAAATGTTATACTCATTCCTCACCAAGATCGAGGTGGTAGAGGATCCAGTATTGAAAGGATCATTAGAAGAAGTAGTCATTGTGGAAAATCAGACAGATTCAAGTAAAAACACAATAAATTTAGCTCAAAACCACACAGAACCTCAAATAAAACGGCCAGAAGCGATACACTCTCAATCTCTATAACAGATCCTTGCGAATTTTGCTAATTCGATTAAACTTAGAGCGATTGAACAGTTTCAATGATCAATTGTTAGATCGATCAATGATTAACCTGCTCTGATACCATTTGTTAGGATCTCAGCCCTTGGTTTAATCGATTGAACAGATTTAGCAGCGGATTAGCTCAGAGTTAGACAAATTCAACAAGAACAATTGATATAAACGATAAAAGAATTTGTTATAAGAGAGAAATATCCGACAAAAGGAATATTGCATTAGGATTGTCGGCCTCAAAGGCACGATTACAGGTGAGTCATCTTTCCTTATAAAGAAAAGAATGACGTAGGCTGATGTCACTTGAAAGTGACATGTAACCGTTTTATAACTACTGATGTTTAACAACTACTGAAGATGTCAACAACTGACATCTTCTTACAAATGTTCCTAAGTGTTAAACATCTCATTTACAACTACTGAAAAACATAAAACATAAAACTACTGATATCACAACTACTGAAGAAGTACTCTTCAGCAGTTGTGACAAACTACTGAGGCTTCAGTACTTGATCTTCAGACTTTGACCTTCAGGCGTTTCATCAGCTGATGACTTCAGTAGATATCATCAGCTGATGTCTTCAGTCTTTGTCTTCAGACTTTGTACATCAGTTGTTGATCTTCAGCACTTGTGAACTCTTCAGCTGTTGTACTTCAGTACTTTGGTCTTTCAGCTTCAGCACTTGTGTTCTTCAGCTGTTGTACTTCAGTACTTTGATTCTCAGCTGTTAAGATCTTCAGCACTGATCTTCAGCTGTTGTAGTCTTCAGCACTTGTCAAACTACTGATGAGGCTTTCAGCAGTTGTTGTGATACCGTGTGGGACTTAGAGATTTTCTGATCTTGGCTCATTGGTTCTTTTGGTCCAACATTAGTGAGGTAGGCAACGCAGTTGTGTCGCGGTTTAATTTGCATAGACGCCATTGAGAAGAGGGAAGTTTTGGAGAGGAATGTTAGGTTTGAAGAAGATGAAGCAATGTGAGCTAAGGTTAGGGATATATATAGGGTACGGGTAATGAAACAACTGAAGGATGTGGTGTTAGTCATCAGTAGTTTTAAACGACCGTTGACATGGTATTATCCTTTCAGACGTTGAAACAGCTGAAGTCGTGGTGTTAGGCATCAGTAGTTTAGAAAACTACTGAAGATCGTGGTTTTGACTTCAGATGATTGAAACAACTAAGGACATGGTGTTTGTCATCAGTAGTTATGAAACTACTGAAGACAGTGGGTTTGTCATCAGCTGTTGTAAACAACTGAAGACTTGGGATTAGTCATCAGTAGTTATAAAACTACTGAAGACGTGGTTTTGCTTCCGTTGTTTAAAATGAAACAGCAGTTGTACAAACGACTGAAGAGAAAGTTCTCTTCAGCTGTTTTCGTCAATTCTTAGCTTTTCAGCTGTTTCAAACTGTCCTCAACACATTCATCAGTCTTTTTGGCTGATTTCAGTTGTTTCATAGGACATCAGTACTTATCTGTTTTTACTGATTGCAGTAGTTGTAACTGCATCAGTAGTTGTAACTACATCAGTAGTTTAGAACAGATGAAGTACTTCAGTACTTGTGAGACATTTAGCCTTCAGTAGTTATAAAAACTACTGAGGTTAAAAGAGCTCATCAGTACTTATATGTGACATAGGTACTCATGATCATCAGTATGAATTACTAAGATCATCAGTAGTTGTCACTTATCTAGTTGCAGCATACCAAGCCTTAACACCAGGTTTTGGAAAGTTGAACTATCCAAAGGCTTAGTAAAAATGTCTGCAAGCTCATCAGCACTAGACACAAACTTAGGATCAATCAGACCTTTTTCAAAACAATCCCTTATAAAATGATGTCTGATCTCTATATGTTTGGTCCTAGAGTGCTGGACTGGATTTTTGACAATGCAAAGAGCTGAAGCACTATCCATTAACAATGGAGTCTTAGCCTCTGTAATGCCATAATCCAAAAGTTGGTTTTGAAGCCAGAGTACCTGAGATGTACAACTTGCAGCAGCAATGTACTCTGCTTCAGTAGTGGATGTAGCAACTGAGGTCTGTTTCTTGCTCTGCCAAGAAATCAAGCAGTTGCCTAGGAATTGACATCCACCAGAAGTTGATTTCCTGGTCAACTTACACCCTGCATAGTCACTGTCAAAAAAGCAACTAATTTACCAGAATGTCCGGTAGAATACCATAACCTAGAGATGGAGTGCCTTGCAGATATCTAAAGATCCTCTTGACTGCAATCAGATGAGACTCTTTAGGTGCAGCCTGAAATCTAGCACAAACACATGTAGCAAACATATATCTGGTCTAGAAGCTGTTAAATACATCAAGGACCCAATCATACATCTGTAAAGTGTTTCATCAACCACTTTACCTTTCTGATCTGTGTCCAGTTGTGTGGTGCTGCTCATGGGAGTAGAACAAGGCTTACAGTTTTGTAAATCAAACGTTTGCAAAAGATCTTTGTATATTGGACTAATGAATAAAAATTCCATCAGCCTTTTGTTTGATTTGCAACCCCAGAAAGAACTGTAATTCTCCCATGGCACTCATTTCAAACTTCTGTTGCATCAACTTTGTAAAGGCATCACACAACTTTGGATCAGAGGATGCAAAAATGATATCATCTACATAAATTTGAACTAGTAGATTATGCTGCCCAGCTTTCTTAATGAATAAAGTCTTATCTATGGAGCCTCTAGTGAAATTGTTTTCCAGAAGAAAGTTTGATAATGTCTCATACCAGGCTCTGGGAGTTTGTTTTAACCCATAAAGAGCTTTATCAAGCTTATACACCCAATTAGGATGTTTATTGTCCTCAAAGCCTGGAGGCTGACATACATAAACCTCTTCTTTAATTTTTCCATACAAAAATGCACTTTTGACATCCATTTGAAAAACTTTAAGGTTTTGATAAGCAGCATAAGCTAAAAACAATCGAATTGCTTCCAGTCTGGCTACAGGGGCAAAGGTTTCATCATAATCAATACCTTCTTCTTGTGCAAACCCCTGAACAACCAGTCTGGCCTTGTTCTTAACAATAAGCCCATTTTCATCAGTTTTGTTCCTAAACACCCATTTAGTGCCTATTGCACACTTACCTGGAGGTAGAGGAACCAGTTCCCACACTTGCTGTTTCTTGAACTGAAGAAGCTCAAGCTGCATGGCATCAACCCATCCATTGTCCTTTAAAGCAATGTGATAATTCTTTGGCTCTTGCTGACTGATGAACAGAGCATAGAAGCAGAAATTTGACAATTGACTCTTGTTGATACTCCAGCAGTGATATCACCATGATTTGAGACATAGGGTGATTCTTCAGATCTTGATACACAATGAGATCTGTGCAAGTGTTTGTAGCCGGTTCAGCAGCAACAGATGGTGATGGTGAATCATTTCCTTGAAACCAATCAGTGGATGGTAATTCAAAGGAAGTTGAATTCGAAGAAATCTCATTAGCATTGTTGTGGATGTTGCTACTGGTGCTACAGGAACATCAGGTCTAGCTGAGTCGGCAGCTGATCACTAAACCTGAAGAGGTGTACTGCAATCATCATCATCATCATCAGCAGTACCACTAGGTGGTGAACTGTTGACAGGAGCAACAGCAGGAGTTTGATAAGGAACATATTGCAGTATGTCCAAATCAAAACTCCACAGGACTTTGTGGAATCTGTCCTTGGAGATTCATTAAACTTAACATGTAGAGTTTCTTCAACCATCTTTGTTCTGCAGTTGAAGACTCTGTATGCCTTGCAAGTAGATGAATACCCAACAAAGTACCCTGCATCCACCTTAGGATCAAATTTATGGAGTTGATCCTTTGTGTTGAGAATGAAACAGGGACACCCAAATGCTTTGAAAAATGAAATCAGAGGAGCCAAAGATGGAGAACTTCATATGGAGTCTTCATCAACCTCTGATTTACTAAAACTTTATTTTGCACATAACAAGCTGTGTTGACAGCTTCACCCAAAAGGTCAGTGGCAACCTGAGTCAGCCAGCATGGACCTTGCAGCTTCAATGAGGGTCCTGTTTTTCTCTCCACTACTCCATTTTGTTCTGGAGTCCTTGGAATGCTGAACTGCCTTTTGATTCCCTTTGAAAGATAGAAGTCATCAAGTGTATGATTTCTGAACTCAGTTCCATTATCACTCCTATACACTTGACTGGAAGGGAATACTGCTTCTCAAATATAGCACAAAGTGAATAATCTTCTGAGCAGCCTCATCTTTTGAATGTAGAAAGAAAGTCCATACAAATCTGGAGTAATCATCCACAATTACCAGACAGTATTTCTTCCTTGCCATGCTCATTACTCTCACAGGACCAATAGATCCATATGCAGTAATTGCAAGCAGGCAGTGGACTTGGGCACTTCAATAGGAGGGAATGAGACTTTGTGTTGTTTCCTTTTAAACAAGCAGTGCAGGTTTCATCACAATGAAACTCCTTTATTGGTAAGCCTCTGACTAAACCATTGTGGTAAGCTGATTCATGTTTTTGAGATTAACATGACCAAGCCTCCTGTGCCACAGTTTAGATTCTTGAGAAGAGGCTTTGGAAAATAGGCAAGGATTGCCTTTGAGATCTATCTTCTTAGAGAGATCTAAGGCATACACTCTTCCTGTCCTGTTGGCTTTCAGGAGAGTGTGATCATCCAACACCTTGTCAATCAAGTGCAAAACTTTGGATGACAGAATCCTACAGTTTTGACTGGTGAAAAGGGCAACATGGCCTTTATCACACATTTGACTGACACACAAGAGATTGTACTTGAGATTTTCCACATGATTAACATCATCAAATTTGATTTCTCCATTGGAGACAAAGCCCTTCCGATGATGTAACCCCTAGCATCATTGCCAAAGGAGACATCCCTTCTTTCCTTGAGAGTAGTCATGAAGAAGAGTGTTGTTCCAGTCATGTGCATAGATCCCCCACTGTCTACATACCAGATGCTACTTTGGCATGTTGAAGAACCCTGCAAAAATAAACAATTAGTTAGTTTTAGAGACCCAAACCTTTTTGGTTTTGGGCCTGGTCTCATCAATAGATGGTAAACTAACAGGTTTATTGAAACAACAGCCTGAGAGGAAGAAGATGGTGTAGAAGAGGAGTCCTTTGGCTTGGACCTCCTTTTCTGTGGTTTCAACATAGGAGAATCTAGTTGGTTAACTCTACCCAACAGATGTTGTACCATCATCACCAGCTGTGTCTGATTTTGTGATAAAGCTTTCAGCTCATCAGACACATTGCTAGTGAGTTTGATAAGTTCCTATGTTGCCCCTTCTTCTTTTGAGCACCCTCAGCTGTCACCTGTTTAACCCCTTCCTTTTTGGATTCTTTAAGGACTTAAGGGTTACAGGATTGATGTTGCTGATACAAATGTGGTCTCAAACTCAGTTTTCATTTTTACCATTTTCTCATTAATTTCTTCTTTTTGTTTGAGTTTGGAACCTCTTTTGTACAACAATCATCTGTAAGATGATGAACAAACCACATACTTCACATGGTTTCTTTCTCACCTTAGGTTGATCATCAACTGAAGAGGGTGAAGCAACAGAAGACTTGTTCTTCAATGCTTTGGAAGCATTGGTTGCTTTCTTGACTACCTCTTTAGTAGTCTTCAAACTCTTTCTACTGCCAGTTTTCTTCTCTTCAGTACTGACAGCAGTTGAAGTTTGAACTTCAGGTGTTAAATCCTGCTCTCTAGTCCTTTCAGGACCTTAGGATTAACTCCTGAGTTGATCAACTCATTAATCATGTGAATGTCAGCATTTGAACCATCAACATCAGCTGATAGGTTCAAAGAGGGCTTGATGCTGACTGCTACTTCTGATTGTGCTGTATCAGAAGGTAGATCACATGATGTGATGGATTGGTTATCACTCTCACCATCAGATTCTACCTCTGCTCTTGGGGTAAAATCTGTAGGTGGAGCAGTGTGATTGTAACCAATCCAAATTCACATTTGAAGCAGATTGCTTACTAAGAAGCATTTCAAAACCTTTGCATGATTGTACCCATCTATCACACTCGACCTGGGTAACTGCAAGGGTTTCTTTGAGATCTTTGTACTTCTTAGAAGTACTTCTTCTCTAGCCTTATCATCAATTATTTGGCAATTCAGTTTATAAATCTCATCATTTTTATCTTTGAGCACAAACTCAAACTCAGCTTGTTTTTGGAAATTATTTGTTCTAGCTCAATGTTCTTATTAATTAGAGCTACATTTGCTTCTCTAATGGAAGCAAATGCTGCTATGCATGGTTCAGAACATAATTGGCTTTTGCCTCAGAGGATACATGTGATACTGAGATGTAGAGGCATTGGAAAATGAAGTATCAGCAGACTCCAAAGCCATAAGAGCTAGATTCCCAAAGGGATTGTCACCACCATGTTGACCAGCACCTGAGAACAATTGATCATGACCAGACAAGTCATCTGGTAAACTGCTCCAGTCAACAACTCCTGGGTGAAGAAGCTGTGTGGTGAGGTTGAGCTTGTTGATGAGATTGGGAAGGCTGAGGTTCTGGTAGTGCATGAGGTTGTGGTGTCATAGGAACTTGAACTTGATTTGACTGTGGCATGTAATAACAAGGGTACGGATATGGCATTTGACCCTGAGGAACAAAATATGCCGGAGATTGTGTTGAGGATGAGACTAGAGGTGACAGGATGTTGCCCTCTGTGTTGTTGACTATTGACAGGAAAAGTCACAAAGGGTGCAGTGGAGTTAGATCCAGTTGATCTACACTCTCTTGCAAAGTGTCCAAGCCTTTGGCATTTGTGACACCTCAACTTGCTCTTGTCAAAACCAACTTTGGTTTTGCCAGAGAGTCCTGGGAATTTTCTTCCAGTTCTTTTATAGAACTTCTGAGATCTATATTTATCAAGGCCATTTGGCTCAAAATATCCATCTCTTCTAAGTCATCATCAGCAATCCCCTTGAGATCATCCATAATGAAACATAGATTGTCATTATTACATCCAGTAAACTGACCATCAACACTCACAAATGCAGAATCAAAAGTGCTCGAAGAGAAATTAATATGCTCATCATACTGGCATTCAGATGAAGCATATTCTGACTCATGACCCAACAAGGCAGTGTTGCCTTGTACAAAGTCTTCAGTGAGCTTTCCAGAAGAAGACAGCTTTCTCTTCTGTTCTATCTCTCTCTCAAAAGTGAGCAGTTTCCCATGGAGTTGGGTGAGAGATAGTTTTTCCAAACTTGCACTGGAGCGTAGGATAATAGTATATGTGTCCCATCTCTCAGGCAGTGATCTGAGAAATCTGTTATTCATCTGAATATTGGTGTATTCAAGTTTGACCATTTTTAGTTCAGAGATCAAACAAGAGAACCGCTCATATTGTTGAGTCAGTGTCTCACACTTTCTATGAGAGAATGTCTCATATTGTTGGGCAAGAATTTCTCTATTATTTGCCAAGACCTCATCTGTTCCTCCAAATTGTTCTTTCAAGGCATTCCAGAGGTCATGGGCAGTTTCATGATGCATTAGCCCAGAATAGATTTCATTGGGCAGTGCCATGGCCAGAATTCCATGGGCTTTTGCATCAATTTCAAGCAACTTCTTATCCTCATCTGAGTATTGCTCCCTCCTCTTCGGAACCATTTGATTGGTTTCCGGGTTATTCACCATAGGCTTGTGTGGACCATGTACCACTGATGTCCAACACCCTGCACTGTTAACAGACAGGTGATGGAGCATACGTCTTTGCCATATGTTATACTCATTCCTAACCAGCATAGGTGGCTTGGTTGAGGAACCAGTATTCTGAGGATCATTGGAAGGAGTAGTCATTTTCAGTTCAAAAACAATTTAGTTCAAGCTTTTAAAAGTTTTAGACAGACCACAACAAACTCAATGAAACCAGAAAAGATCTCAGGATGAATGAGCAGAAATACAGAAAATTCAATCTCTATAACCGTTTCTTGCAAAAACAAAAGCTAATTCAATCAAACTTAGATCTTGAATAGCAGTTTCAATGATCAATTATTAGATCGATCAATGATTACCTGCTCTGATACCATTTGACAGGATCAGCGATCACAGTTTGATGTATTAGGATACAAAGCAGCGGAATAAAACTAGAATTAGACAAATTGTAGCAAGCAATCGATACTTGTAAGCATTAAGATCGCATACGGTTATAGGGAGAGAATATATATTTCTGATTTCAAGGAATGTTTATAGATGTAGAATATTTCTAATCAAATCATTCGATCATTCCATTCATTCCCCCCATTACAATAAGTTGTCACTCCTTATATAGAGTGCAACAATCACTGCTGTTATCACGGAAAGTGACAACTGGCAGATCTAATACAAAAATAACTAATTCTTAACAAACTACTGAAATGTTCACAACTACTGAGAACATATCAGCATGTTAAGTACAAAATATAAAACTACTGAAACTACAACGACTGAAGAACAAGCTCTTCAGTCGTTTTACAAAATACTGAAACATAAAAATATAAAACTACTGATATCACAACTACTGAAGAAGTACTCTTCAGCAGTTGTGACAAACTACTGAGGCTTCAGTACTTGATCTTCAGACTTTGACCTTCAGGTGTTTCATCAGCTGATGACTTCAGTAGATATCATCAGCTGATGTTTTCAGTCTTTGTCTTCAGACCTTGTACATCAGTTGTTGATCTTCAGCACTTGTAAACTCTTCAGCTGTTGTACTTCAGTACTTTGGTCTTTCAGCTTCAGCACTTGTGTTCTTCAGCTGTTGTACTTCAGCACTTTAGTTCTTCAGCTGTTGAGGTCTTCAGCACTTGATCTTCAGCTGTTGAAGTCTTCAGCACTTGTCAAACTACTGATGAGGCTTTCAGCAGTTGTTGTGATACCATGTGGGACTTACAGGTTTTCTGATCTTGGCTCATTGGTTCTTTTGGTCCAACATATGGCTAATCTATATAATCTCATCAAGGTTTTGATTTCATGAACTTAAGGAATATAGTGTGACACATAGACCCCTATATCCTAGATTTCCTGGAAAAAAGCCTTCGGGCTAAGGCAAGCATTTCGAATAAATCCTACGGGACTAGTCATGCTTACCTGAGGATTTCTGGGATGAGTGATAAAATATGGTCAATATACACAAGTTTCTAAGGCAAATGGGTCAATTCACCTTGACGTGTCAACGTTTCAATATGGTAATGCGTTACCAAATGGAATCATTCCATGTAACTTACAACTCTTAGCTTATTCTTGTTTAAACTACCATCCTTTGTAATCCTCATTTCTGTAACTAACTCTTTTTGTATCTAGTATGTCTCACCATCATGGATAGCGTGGAAGTTCCGACAGCAAGCTTGCAGCATTGATCGCCTGATAAATGGTTGTTGTGCTCCCATCCATGGTTGCTGAACTTAATAGCACCCTAATGGCTAATAGCAACAACAACACCAATGGGAACAATAACGATGCTCATGGAGAGAATAACAACAACCAACAAGGGAACAATCGTACTTGCACTTTCAAACACTTCAACTCGTGCAAACCCACTAGTTTTAGTGGAAAAGAAGGAGCTACCAGACTTCTCGAGTGGTTTGAAAGCATGGAGACCACGTTCATTGTTAGTGAGTGCCCCGACGAGTTCAAGGTTTGCTATGCTACAAGTGTCCTTCAACAACAGGCACTCACATAGTGGAATAGTGAAAAGAGAAACCGTGGGACTGGGGTTGCTTTGGCGTTGCACTGGGAGGAATTTAAGGATATCATGGTGCAAAAGTTTTGCCCGAGGAGCGAGTTGCAAAAGCTAGAGGAGGAATTTTGGAACCTCAAACAAGATGGGGGAAATCACCTAGCTTATTCCACCCAACATCATAAGTTGAGTATGCTTCTACCACACATGGTGGACACCATGCCCCGTAATATTGAGAAATTTATCAAGGGGGTGCCACCTCAAATTCAAGATGCCGTGGTGGGTAGTAGGCCCACAACTTGGAGGAGGCAATTACTATCACCGCGCAGCTCACCGAGAATCATATTAGAGCTAGTACTATGTCGGCAAAGGGTTCCAAGTCTACTACGAAGTTGACACCCGAGGCAACAAAAGAGGTAAGGCCGAGTCATCTTCCCAAAACAAGAAGCGTAAGTTCACCCCGACACGCAACTACGCTGTGACCACCCCAAATGCTCCTCAAAAACAAATGGTGGTTGCAAATCAAGCTCACATAGCTAGACTTATTCTGGTCCATATCCTATGTGTAACACATGCAAGTACCATCACACGAGCAACATTCCATGCCGAGTCTGCTCGTTGTGTGGAAAGTATGGGCACTTGGTGGCTACTTGTCTTAGTGGACCAAACAACACTACAATGCTACCAACTAAACCTGCTATAACTATGGCGAGCCTGGTCATATTCGTCCGCAATGTCCTCGCAATGCGGGAACCATGCCACCGGCTCATGGGGGGGGCTTTTAACATCAACGCCAATCAATCCCAAGCCAACAATGACGTGGTAAATAGTACGTCATTGAACTCCTTTTAAATCATTTCTTGTCTTATAAAAATTCCTATCTTTGTGTTTATCATACCAATAATAGGTTATTACCAAACAGGTATGTATCTTGTAAATAGTCATTATGCATCTGTATTGTTTGATTCGAGTGCGGATAGAGTTTTGTGTCCTTGGAATTCGAGCCTATACTTTCTAAACCATGTGTTAATCTGGAAAGATCCTTCACGGTCGAAGTCGCCGATGAAAAATCTATCATTGTTGACATCGTAATACGCAATTGTAACTTGAGCCTTAACGAACACGAGTTATGCATCGACCTTATTCCAATGCAACTGGGAAGCTTTGATGTTATTGTTGGCATGGATTGGTTAGCCAAGCATCGTGCGGAAATTCTATGCTTCGAGAAGCGCATCCGAATTCCTTTACCGACCGGTGATACTTTGAAAGTCTTTGGGGAGAAATCATCCCAAGGACTCAAACTTATGTCTTGCATCAAGGCCCGCAAGTGCTTAAGTAAAACTACATGGCTTTCATGGCATATGTAGTTAATACGAAAGCCAAGGGTAAGGAACTGAAAGACATTCCTGTCGTGCGGGACTTTCCCTAGGTTTTTCCCGAGGATCTTAAGGGACTACCTCCCGTGCGAGAAGTTGAGTCAAGATTGACTTAATCCCTGGTGCAAACCCTGTGACTAAATCACCAAATCGTCTTGCACCGTTTGAAATGCAAGAACTAGCTAGTCAACTGCAAGAGTTGACCGATAAGGGCTTCATTTGTCCTAGCTCTTCATCATGGGGTGCACCTATGCTGTTTGTGAAGAAGAAAGATGGCTCATTTTGTATGTGCATCGACTACCAAGAACTCAACAAGCTTACCATCAAAAAACGATACCCTCTCCCTCGAATCGATGATCACTTCAATCAACTTCAAGGAGCAACTCATTCTCAAAGATCGATCTACGTTTTGGGTATAATCACTTATGTTTTCACGATGATGACATTCCAAAGACCGCTTTTCGTACTTGATATGGAAATTACAAGTTCATGGTTATGCCTTTTGGCTTGAACAATGCACCTACCGTGTTCATGGATCTCATGAATCGAGTATGTAAATCGTATTTGGATAAGTTTGTGATCTTGTTCATTGATGACATTCTTATTTATTCCAAGACAAAAATCGATCACAAGACGCATTTGCGACAAGTTCTTGGACTTTTGAAGAAAGAGAAATTATACTCCAAGTTTTCCAAGTGTGAATTCTGGTTAGAAGAGGTTCAATTGTTAGGGCATGTGGTGAATAGCCAAGCAATTCACGTTGATCCTGCTAAAATTAAAGCCGTGAAGAATTTGGTGTGTTCCCACAACCCTAACCGAAGTTTGTTCTTTTCTGGGCTTAGCAGGATATTACCGTAGGTTCATAGCAAATTTTTTGAAGATTGTTAAACCATTAACGGCATTAACCCAAAAGAACCTACTTTTTGAATGGGGACCCAAACAAGAAGAGGCTTTCGAGACATTGAAACGCAAGTTGTGTAACGCTCCTATACTCACACTCCCCGATGGAAATGATGACTTTACCATGTCATGTGATGCCTCTAATCAAGGTCTTGGTTGTGTTCTCATGCAATGAGGCAAATTCATAGCACACGCATCGAGGCAATTGAAGGTTCATGAAGTGAACTACACAACCCACGATCTTGAACTTGGTATTGTGCTTTTCGCTTTGAAGATCTGGTGACATTATCTTTATGGAATGCAATGCATAGTTTACACCGATCATAAGAGCCTCCAACATGTGTTCAACCAAAAGGATCTCAACATAAGACAAAGACGACAGATTGAGTTGATTAGCGACTACGACTGTGACATTCTCTATCACCTTGGAAAGGCGAATGTTGTAGCCGATGCAGTCACAAGGTCCACAACAAGATTGTCTAGCTCCAAGAAATCCGAGATCAAAGGCAATTATTTGATATGCTAGGAGAATTGATACCAAGATTCATATGGATGTCAACGAGGCTACTATCATACTTCAAAACATAAGGATCGAAAGTGATCTCTAGTTATGCATTCGCGAGGCTCAACAAGCAGCGTTAACCGACGAAGGGAAAGATGAAGATTTGCTGCCAAACGTTCGGTCACAATTGGAGACAAAACCAAATGACATGTGGTATTTCTTGAATCGACTTTGGATCCCAAATCGTGATAACCTTCGACACTTCATCATGAATGAAGCTCATCAAGCTTGATACTCCGTTCATCTTGGCTCCAATAAGATGTACATGGACCTGCGTGGTCAATATTTGTGGCCTGGAATGAAGAAAGATATCGCGTCATATGTTTCCAAGTGTCTCTCATGTGCAAGAGTCAATGTCGAACATTAACGACCAAGTGGTTTACTTGAGCAACCTGAAATCCCTATGTGGAAATGGGAACATATATCCATGGATTTCATAACCAGTTACCTCGTATTCTCATGGTCATGATAGTATATGAGTGATTGTTGACCGTTTGAACAAGACGGCACATTTCATACCAATACGAGACACATACAAAGTTTCAAGCCTGGCTCGCATCTACATTGAAGAAATTGTGAGTCGTCATGGCGTGTCGTTGCACATCATATCCAACCGAGACGCTCATTTCACTTTGCACTTTGGTTGTCTATGCAAGAACTCTTAGGTACTCAATTGGATTAAGTACGGCTTACCATCCTCAAACTAATGGTCAAACCGAACGAACAATCCAAACCCTCGAGGATTTGCTACGACTATGTGTCCTTGACTTTGGAGGTGATTGGGATACGCACTTATCGCTCGCGGAATTTTCGTATAACAACAGTTATCACTCAAGTATCAAGATGGCACCATTTGAAGCACTTTATGGTTGTAAATGCCAATCACCGATCTGCTGGACTGACATTGGTAAAAACTTCATCACTGGTCCAGAACTCATACAATAAATGACCGATAAAGTATCAACAATCCGTAAGAACCTTGAAGTGGCAAGAAGTCGACAAAAGAGTTATGCCGATAAGCGTCGAAAGCCATTGGAGTTTCAAGTTGGCGACATGGTTCTTCTTAAGGTTTCACCATGGAAAGGTGTTGTTCGCTTTAGGAATAAGGGTAAATTAGCTCCAAGATTCGTAGGACCTTTCAAAATCCTGAAAAGGATTGGAAAAGTGGCTTATAGACTGGAACAACCTTCCGACCTTAGTGGAGTTCATCCTGTGTTCCATGTCTCAAATTTGAGGAAGTGTTTGGCAGACGAGAGTCTACATGTTCAAACGGAAGACATCCAGATCGATGAGTCATTGCACTTCATTAAGAGACCTATTGAAATTATGGATCGTATTATGAAGAAAACGAGAACTACACTACTCCAATTGTCAATGTTTGTTAGGAGAATAAGTGTAGAGCTGAGTTCACTTGGGAGCGTGGGGACCATGTGAAGGAGAGATGCCTGTTTCTATTTGTTTAACTTACTAAATCATTATTGATTCAAATAATATATTTAGATTATTTTCTTATAAGTTAGACTTAAAATATTATTTTAACTTACTAATCATTCTTTGTTCAAATAATATATTTAAATTATTTTCCTTATAAAATAGACACTAATATTATTGTAACTCATTAAATCATTATTTGTTCAAATAACAAGTATATATTATTTAAAACGAGAGTTATTTTGAAAGTTTATTTAAACTATACTTAGACTTTGTTACAATGGTTTTTCTTTTTATTGGAATAATTAAATGGTGTATTACACTTCCATTTGCCTCAAAACATGACCAAATATACCATTTTAGTTGTATTTAGTTATAAAAAAACCCAAATACCAAATTGGAATCCTAGTCCTCGTTGATTCGTTAAACTCAATACAATTAAACTTTAACCTTGTAAATAAATATATATATATAGGTACTTTGTTACGGTTTACGTTGGAACAACGATTATTATATTTTATTAATCATCAACTATATATTTATTTCTCATGTGAGTATTTCTATACCCCCTTTTCATATTTTCACACTTTGGGGTGAAACATGTTACTTTATAATCATTGCACTTGCAAACGTTTGATTCTTCTAAACTTATGGCAATTCACTTGTATGTTGTGGTTAGTTGAACTTTGTAGCTACCATGTAATGTCGAATATATGTACAATCATTAACTATTCCTAGCCTTGCGACATCATAGATCTATGGGCCTGACAAGCCTGCTTGGTTAATCCAAGTACACTTAGCTAATCGTATATACTTGTAAACGTTTGAGACTTGTAAAAATCTGTCAAGGTTTGATTGTGCATTCTGTCTTACATCCCTAGTTACTTTGTTCTCTAACTTATAACATGAATTTCCATCTTTTATATACTTATGTATTGAAAACTATGGAAATCTTACCAACATTATTGTTGACCTTTTATTGTTAACATGTTTCAGAAAATGCTCACCTTTGATTGCCACTTTTGAAGCTTATTCACACCTAGGAATGGACCTAGATAAATAAATGGGTGACTTGAAATACTTCTTTTATGCATGTTATTTTATTTATTTGAGACCTATGTTTGTAATGTTACATTTGAAACTTATGATTAATATATTTGGATTTAATAATAACGTTATGTGGCTGTGAATGATCTTAACTCTCACATATCGACGTTTCCGCCGTCAAGGTTGGGGTGTGACAATGAAGAGTCTAAAGCTACATTTACAGCTTTTATGGCAAGCTTCCAAGCCTCTCAGGGTAGTCATCTAACTCAAATTGATTTGATCTTTCAGGATTTGTTTGAGATGGATCTTGATAACGTAGAAAAAATGGACCTTAATTGGCAAATGGTGATCAGTGCTTATAGAACACAACAACACTCGTATGTCTATAAAAACTACAAGCCTAGTGCCAACAAAATAGTTGGTTTTGACAAGTCAAAATCAAGATGTTTCAATTGCAACAGTTATGGCCATTTTTCTAGAAAATGTAAAGCTCCAAGATCTCAAAGTGGAAATTGTCAAAGATGTTCCAATAATCAGAGACATCAACATCAGACTCAAAAGACATTCCAGAAACCATATCAGAGTCTGCCGATGCCAGAATTAAAAGATGATCAAAAGACAGCTGAAAAATCAAAGAAAACTCTAGTTGTAAGCATAAAAGATGGTTATGACTGGAGTGCATATGTTTAACAATTTACACCGGATCTTACTTGAGGATTAGCATTAGTTTCTGAAATGAATGAAGACTGGTTTTAAAACAATGATTTAAACTCAGATGAATCAGAGAATGAGACAGACTATGACTGGAGTGACAAATCTGATCCAAAGGAGGACACAGAAGAAATTGCACTTATGGCAAAGTCTGAACAACCAAAGGTTGTAAACTCTACATATGACACTGGGTCTTCAAGTCCATATCCTGAAATTCCAACTGAAGTAAGAGAAAATCTGTGCACAAAAGCATGTTTCGAACAAGTTGAACATTATAGAAATTACTCATTCAATATATGTGACAAATTGAAGCAAGAAGAATCAATGCACAAGAAACTAAAAGATGATCATAAAATTGCTAATGAAAAAATCATGTCACTTCAAGCAAGTTGGAACAAAACTCTAAAAGAACTTGAATTAGTTACGAAACAGCTTGGGGTAATGACAAAAATAGTTGAACAAGAAAAATTGACACATGTTGCAACTCAAGTTGATTTGACTAAAGTAAAAAGCTCAAAGACCATAGTTGAGAAACTCTTAAATGGAAGAAAGGATAAAGATAAAACAAGGTTAGGTTTTACACATGAACCTATTTCTGAATCAATCTCTAATACTTTACCAGAAAATTTCAATACTCATGATCATTCACAAAAAAATAAAGCTAAGCTAAAAGAATTTCAAGAGAAGAAAAAGCTTGATCAAGAAACTGTTGAAAGTGATGTTGAAAAAATAAACATTCAAATATTCGAGGAGAAAGATTAAAAAAGATTAAGAATGGCCATCCAATTAAAGTAAAATCTTATAAACCTCATCTAAAGAATAAACAACTATTTGTTCCAAAAAGTGAATGTGTCATAGAGATGTGTCAAATTGATCAAGAGAATGACATATCTAATATGATCAATATCAAGATGAAAGGAAAGTGTCAAGAAGAGAAATCAGACACTACATCTTCAGATGATTCAAGCTTAAATGAATTAACTCAAAACAAAGATTGTGAAAAAGAATCTTCTCAAGATTCAATCAAGCCATAAAACACTAAGAAATCATCAAGAAATCAAGGAAGAAGGAAACCAACTCCAAAAGCTAAACAGTCTGAATAAAACAACAAATCAAGTCAAATTAAACCTGTGAAGTTTGAGTCAGCAGGAACTATTAACATGAACACAATATTTGAAACAATATCAAAACCAAAGATCAAATCTAACTCTCATATGAAAACAAGTTCAGTTCCTAAGTCATCCGCTGTTCAAAATAGATTTTTATCTAAGGAGTTAAATAAATGTGAGAGTGTTCAAAAGCATAATCCTAAAATTATAAAGACCAAACTCACACAGCAAAAACAAAAGTTTAACCAGTCTACTCCTAAATCTAAACAAGGATCCAATGTGGCCTCTACATCTATGGTTAAGCAAATGTTTATTTAAAAAGCCATAAAAATACTATGATGTATGTGACATCAACAATCATAACACATCTGAGTGTTATTTTAACAACTACTATCACATATATGATATGACAAATCACAACACAACACTATCTAATGGAATAATAAGTTTTGATAAAGTCAACTTCATTGAACAATTGAATTTCAATCTTTTGAGTGTTTCACAAATATGCGATAAATTATATTCTGTTTTATTTGATGACTCTTTTTGCTATATCTTAAAGCCAAGATTTCAGATCTGCAAGGAGAGGGTTGTTGTTAAAGCTGTTCGAGATAGAGATGTCTACAAACTGGACATGTCTCATGTTGATCCATCTATAGAAACAACCTGTCTCATTGCTCGTACATCTAATGATGAAAGCCAGCTTTGGCATAGACGTCTCGGTCATTCAAACTTCAAGAACATGAACAAGCTTGCAGTAGGAAATCATGTTATTGGAATTCCTTCGAAGAATTTCGCAACATCAGACCTCTGCAAAGCATGTTTGAAGGGAAAACAACATAGAGCGTCTTATTAAACCAAACAAATAAACTCAAACTCAAAGCCGTTACAAATGTTACAGATGGATCTAATTGGTCTTGTAAACATACAGAGTATCGGGAAGAAATCATATTGTTTAGTCATCATTGATGATTATACACAATTTTCTTGGCTTTTCTCTTCATGCAAAATCCGAAATAGCTGAACTTTTAAAAGCGTTATCATTAAAGTAGAAAATCAGTCAGATCAAAAAGTTAAAATAACTAGAAGTGATAATGGAACCGAGTTTAAAAATGCTAATATTGACAGTTTTTGTGTAGAAAAAGGAATAGCTCATCAGTTCAGTGCTCCTCGAACTCCACAACAAATGAAGTTACAGAAAGGAAGAACAGAAATTTGATTGAAGTAGCTCATACAATGTTAGCTGATGTAAAGATTCCTATCACATTCTGGGATGAAGAAATATCAACTGTCTATTTCATTCAAAATCATACTCTATTAGTTAAAGACAAACAGAAAACTCCGTATGAGTTAATGTTTGGCAGGAAACCCAATATTGATTTTCTTAAATCTTTTGGATGTCATGTTTTGATTTTAAATTCAAATAACCATCTAGGAAAATTGATTCAAAGTCTAATTATGGAATCTTTCTTGGATATTCATCCGCTTCGAAAGCGTATAGAGTTTATAACTCTAAGACGATTGTTATCATTGAAACATTCAATGTTAAATTCCTTGAAAACATTCATTTCATTAAAATGCTTTTTGCAAAATAATACAACTATTCTTTACACAATATCATTTGTTCGCATTACAATACAAAAACATTAAACAAAGAATGTCATCCAAAAGAGCTGATTAGCTGCCCCGCGCCATCCTTAGCAACATACCTGCCAACTGAAAACACATCAAAGTTAGCGTTGCTAAGTGAGTTCTAGTTTTAAAATAAAACACACTTTACTTCCATTATAAAACCATTCGTTACTTTCGTACGCGACCACACAACATACATACACATAGATAATATCATTATTATCTTCCATTACATTTGTTAACATTCTTCTATTCGTTCATGCGTTCTTACTTTCATTCATTAATCACCGTACGTTGTATTATCATTCGCTTCATTCATCACATACATTCATTAACTCTTTCTTTACTTATCTCTATAACTCCTTCCGGACCAGCGTCATCAGCTATACCCCAAACGTATGCACACAGCGGGTACTGGGCTGAAGATCATAAAATGACTTCCACATCGCACATAACCTAGCACCAGCGCCGGGGCAAGCGACAAAGACCCATCTGCTCTATACACTCCTAGCATTATGCATACTCGAATACTGGGCCGAAGATCATAAAATGACTTCCACACCGCACATAGCCTGGCACCAGCATCGAGGTAGGTAACCACTATAACCACGTATACAACACCCCCATATTATGCATACTCGAGTACTGGGCTGAAGATCATAAAATGACTTCCACACCGCACATAGCCTGGCACAAGCATCAAGGTGGGTAACCACTATAACCACGTATACAACACCCCCAAATTATGCATACTCGAGTACCGGGCCAAAGATCATAAAATTACTTCCACACCGCACATAGCCTGGCACCAGCATCGAGGTGGGGTAACCAGTATAACCATATATACAACACCCCCACATTATGCATACTCGAGTACTGGGCCGAAGATCATAAAATGACTTCCACACTGCATATAGCCTGGCACCAGCATTGAGGTGGGTAACCACTATAACCACGTACCATATTGTTGGTCAGCAACAAAGACCGGAACCCCTGCGTGTATCCTTACGAGTTAGCTAAACCACACATAGTTAAGCTTACGACATCATAGAGTTGTGCACCTCTATACATATTTCTTGCAAGCCTTTCTATACACTCATTCATTCATTACGTTCCTCTTTTCATTATCTTCCACTTTACGTTACATAATACTTTCATTACATTTATTAACATACATCGCAAGCCACGGGAAGACTATCATACATAGTAATAAGGAACATAACATATATAGTCAACGTCATCATACAAGGCAACATCATACATATAACATACATCATGCATAATCATACAACATGAACAATCACGCGACATCAGACATCACACGAATCACGCGCATCACATCATATAATCATACGACATCACACGTCATCATGCATCACATCATTATCATCATCAACTCATCATCATAGATCATCTTACATCATCTTACATCATCCATGCCCATCACATCATCTACAACCCCGAAGGTCTGAGCCTACGTTCACACTTTCCCGAAAGTCAGACAAACCTATGGTCATTCGGGCGTATGGACCCCATTCGGTCGCATGGTCTTCCATACGTATAAGAACACTCAAGAGAATGGACCTCTAGTCGCATAGCCTCCAATCGCATGCTTCCCATGCGAGTGGACCTCGATCGCATAACATCCGGGCATATGGACATCAGTCGCATAACCTTCATGCGAATAGACCTCAGTCGCACGCCTTTCGTGCATATGAACCTCAATCGCATGACTCACAAGCGTATGGGCTCTAGTCACACGACCTTCAGTCGCATAACCTTCATCCGCATTTCATTCAGTCGCATGACCTTCATTCGCATTTCCTTCAGTTGTATAGCCCTGATGCGTATGACCCTCAGTCGCAATACTTTCGTGCAAATGAACCTCAGTCGCACACCTTTCGTGCGTATGGACCCAGTCACATGCCATTTGGACGCATGGACCTCCAGTCGCATAGCCCTAGCTGGGTGCAGAATGCAGTTCATCCCGAACTGCAACTGCTAACTTCGGCCTCCAAACCCTTCCAAACCACTTTTAAGCTCAAATCAACCATTATAAACCTTATGGAATCATACCACGACACCATTCAAGCACAACCAAGCCCGAAATCAAGACCCAAACGAATCATACACATACATAGACAAACGGGATTACACCCAATACCCAAAAACAATTTTCAGATGTGTTCCAGCCCCAAAATCATTCAAAAACATGTAAAAGAGGGGTCCTAGAACTCACACAAACAATCCCGTCGAGTAGAGCTTCGATTTGACCCGCTACACGACGATTTTCACGCTCGAATCCACCCGAAACAAGCTTTTCTCCTCTTTTTCTCATTCTCTTCTCCCTTGGCTGAGTTTTGCAAGAATGGGGAGGGTGTGGGCTGCCCCCACTCATCAAAGTTTCTTCCTGTTTGGCAAGTTTGGTCCCTCGACTTTGGACTTTATTTCTTTTATTCTTTCTTTGGCTTCAAAGAAAATTTCTGGGTGTTACATTAGCTGATGTAGTGATTCCTATCACATTCTAGGATGAAGAAATATCAACTGCCTATTTCATTCAAAATCATACTCTGTTGGTTAAAGACAAATAGAAAACTCCTTATGAGTTAATGTTTGGCAGGAAACCCAATATTGATTTTCTTAAATCTTTTGGATGTCCTGTTTTGATTTTAAATACAAATAACCATCTAGGCAAATTTGATTCAAAGTCTAATGATGGAATCTTTCTTGGATATTCATCCGCTTTGAAAGCGTATAGAGTTTATAACTCTAAGACGATTGTTATCATTGAAACATTCAATGTTAAATTCCTTGAAAACTCTTTTCTATAAGTTGTAAATGGTCCAAAGTGGTTATTTGATTTAGACTCATTAACAAACTCATTTAATTCAAATATATTTGAATCTTCATGTGTCAACAGGAAACAAGCAGGAGACCTTGGAACCTTTAGTGAAGATTCTAATTCAGATTATATGGTAGATACAAGCCTAGATTATCCATTTTTCTCTTTTCCAAGAGATCCTCTATTCTTTACAAAGAATCATAAGCAACAAAATCATGAGCATCAACAAGTTCTTGAAGATTCTAATATTTCTCAACCTAATCCTAATGATGGACTAGAAATTCACCGTCCTAAGTTTGGAACCTCATTTGTATCTAGAGATATAGAAGTTAATGACAAGTTTGATTAATTTGTCAATTCTTCAACTCAAGTTCCAAATTTCATTCCATATTCTTCAACTCTATTGCACCAGCTATCTGAACTGAACCAAACCAATCTGGATGTGAATGTTTAACAAGACGAGATTCCAACAAATCGTATTCACAAGAGACATCCCATCTCTCAGATTATTGGTCCTTTGAATGAAAGAACAACACGAAGTCACTCTGAATGAGCAAATCTTTGCTTGTACTCATGTTTAATTTCTCAAATTTTCCCTAAATACATTACTAAAGCTTTGAAGGACAACAGTTGGATTGAAGCAATACAAGAGGAATTACACAATTCAGAAAACAAGAAGTGTGGAAACTAGTGGATTTGCCTGAAGGAGAGAATCAGATTGGCACAAAATTGTTATTTAGAAACAAATCAGATGACAGAGGAATAATTATTCAAAACAAAGCTCGATTAGTAGCTCAAGGATACACTCAGGAGAAAAGAATAGATTATGATGAAGTGTTTGCTCCAGTGGCAAAACTAGAAGCAGTTTGGGTCTTTTTGGCAAATGCTTCTTATATGAAATTCAAAGTGTATCAAATGATGTTAAGGGTGCATTTTTGTATGGACCAGTTACTAATGATGTGTATGTTAAGCAACCTCAAGGTTTTGAAGATGCTGAATTTCCTCATTGTGTGTACAAGCTCAGCAAAGCTCTTTATGGTCTACATCAAGCCCCAAGAATTGGTATGAAACATTGTCACAACACTTGATCTGATATGGATATACACGAGGGAATATTGATCCTACTTAATTCATCAAGAGGGATGCATCTGATCGTCTTTGTGTACAAGTGTATATGGATGATATCATTTTTGGATCAAGCGGTCAAAAACTTTGCTCAGAATTTGAAGAAATCATGAAATCTCGTTTCTAGATGAGTTCTATGGGAGAAATCAATTTCTTTCTTGGATTGCAAGTTACACAATTTGCAGATGACATCTTTATTAATCAAGAGAAGTTTGTTGATAAGTTTTGAAGAAATTCAAGCTGCTAGATTGTCAATCCATGAGAACTCCAACTGACATAAACACCAAGATTAATCCTAATCCAAAAGGAAAATCAATAGACCAAACATTATATAGATCTATGATTGGATCTTTGATGTATTTAACTGCATCTAGACCTAACATAATGTATGATCTTTGTGTTTGTGCCAGGTATCAATCAGACCCAAAGGAATCTCACCTTATCGTTGTCAAATGCATATTCAGATACCTCAAAGGAAAACCAGCTCTAGGGTTATGGTATATTTATGAAGGAAACTTTGAGTTATATGGATATACTAATAGTGATTATAGGGGATGTTGTCAAGATAGAAAATCTACCATGGGTGGTTGTCAGTTTTTGGGTTCTCAATTAGTCTCATGGTAATGTAAGAAATAGACAAACATCTCAGTCTCAACTGCAGAAGCTGAGTACATTGCTGCATCAGCAGGGTGTTCTCAAATACTTTGGTTGCAAAATCAATTGTTGGATTACGGGTTCAATTTTCTTAAAACTCCTATTTACATTGATAACATTGCTGCTATGTTTATTATAGCTACTCCTGTCCGACATTCTAAAACAAAACATATTGAAATTCGATATCATTTTCTCAAAGACAACTCTGAAAAAGGTTTAATCATTTTGATTCAGATATCAACAGAAAAACAGTTGGCTGACTTGTTTACCAAAGCTTTCTTACCAGGAAGGTTTGAGTATCTAGTTGAGTCAATTGGTCTTAATGATGAAAGTTGATTTATCTTTATCAAAATGATAATAACCCTCCCTCATTTACATAAACAAATCAAAAGTTAAACCGTCAATGTAACTGCCTGACTATGTATATTGTGTGTGTTTGTTAAATGAGAAAGAAAATATAACATCAGAAAATTGCATAAACAAAAAAGAAAATTATAAAATAAAAATATAAAAATATAGTTTGGTTTTTATAGTTTTTAGAATTGAATCTATCTTTGCAATATGTGAGAAATGATAGTACATTATTTTTAATCAGTTGCATACTTCACTGGGAAATAAAGTCTAACGTGATCAGATATGATTTGCAGGCAAGATCATGTAATTATACTGAAAAAGTAAATTCTTGTGATTAAACTAAATCATCTATGCATTTGTGTATGTCTATCTTAGTTCTAATGAGTTGTATTGACTTATCTTATTGATTACTTGTAAAGTCACAATCTCACACCTTGAAATAATACGTAACCATGAGATCCATTTACCGCATCTGTTCACTTCTCTATTATAAGTCATCATAGACCTGAAGTGACGAGGTATCCTTTGTTGTAAGTCATTATAAACCTGGATATTCTTACTTGATGCATAAGATGACAATATGCACAATCCTTTCAAAAGTTCAAAATGGATGCCCTATGATTCTTATAAATCATCCCTATCTATTTCTTTATGAAATGGATTCGGGGATTACCTAATGGCTTGTCCATGGTGGTCTTCTCGGAGATTATCAACTGGTTTAACCATGATGATTCTCTCATTGACCTAAACATGAGATCTGGTTATACATATATGACAGGTTTCTAAGTTGAGTAAAGTGTTTTCTTGCATACCTTGTGTAAGGCCCCGTTCCCAAAGACCTCACAGTTGGTCAATCATAGCAGCTAAAACATTAAACCTTATAATTATACACACTTAAGCAGCAGAAATAATTCATCAAAAACCATTCATTTCATTAAGAACACTGTTGTTAAACAATACATCATCATTTTACTGTTTAGAAAAGAATTGTTTTACTGCATTACAAAACAACAGCAACAAAGAATACAAATGGATGTCAGTCTTTCCCTACCGAGTAGCTTCACCCTCATGCCATCCTCAGCAATAACTACCTGCCAACTGAAAATGTATAAAAGTTAGCGTTGCTGAGTGAGCTCTAGTTTTATAAGTAGTAAAATACTTTCTATATGTTGTATATGAAAATACTCTTTTCTGTAAAATACAACTTATACTCTATATGCGAGCACGCATTAACTATATGAACAATACTGTTCGTTCTCTTTACTGTATGCCTTGTCTATAAACTTTTATCTTTATCTTTCACTTTCTGTATGGACCAATGAGCAATACCCCAACTGTATGCGCGATGGAAAACAGGTGATGGGCCATCTATATCCCTCGAAAGGGTCAACTATATCCCTCTAAAGGGTCAACTATATCCCTCGAAAGGGTCAACTATCCCTCAAAAGGTCAACTGTATCCCTCGAAAGGGTCAACTGTATCCCTCGAAAGGGTTCTATGTATTGTGAACAAGGCCGACCCAATCACCCAGGGCACGCTACAAAGTTCTGCCAATCTCAATTGATTGGCCCTGTGTGCATAATAGGGTAGGTAACCCGCAGCACAGTTGAGCTAACGACAACAAGGTCGTGTACCTCCTGTAAGCTTGCAAGAGTTGTTAACATTTTCATTAATGTTCCTCTTCTTTTCTTTATTGCTCTTTCACTTTATTATTACAAAATACTTTACGTTACGATATAAACATACCACGTAAAGTCACATACTATAAGTAATAATAATAATAGCAATAACAATAATAAGGAACAATCATAACCATGCATGAAACATCATCATAAATAAGCCCTAGTCAACCTCGGTCAAAACCCTAAAAGCACAGACTCCCAAAAAATTCTGTAAAAATTTCTAAGTGCTTAGGCGTTTTGACACTATTTGGGCACATGAGCCCTGTTTAGACGTTTCATCACTATGTAGGCGCATCAGCCAACACTTAATCATTTTATCACTTAGGCACATGAACTATTTAGGCGCATGGGCACTATTTGTGTGTACGAACACTTAGGCGCATGATTTATTCGGACGCATGGACACTTAGGCGCATGAGTTATTCGGACGCATGGACACTTAGGCGCATGAGCCACTTGGGTGCATGGGCACTATTGGGGCGCATGGCCTTACACTTAGTCGTCCAACTAATGTTTCTAGGTGCATGGACCACTGTTCAGGCACATGGGCTATACTTAAACATTTCTAAGGCAATCTTTGGCGCATGGGCTACGGTTTAGGCGCATGGATTACACTTAAATCTTTCTAAGGCATTTTCAGGCGCATGAGCCTTATCTAGGCGCATGGACCTTCTATGTAATATGTTTCTAGTCTGTTTTCAAACCCAATCATCAAACCCGTCTCTTCTAAGCTTAATATGGCTATTCTAAGCAGGAATAACCTATATGCATTCAAGAATCAACATCCAACATGCACAATACATATGGGTATACATACATAAGCTTTGAAAATCGTTTTAATACATTTTCAGCCCCAAAGATAGATTAAAACAAGTAAAAACCAGGGTCTAGAACTCACCTGTGCAACTTGGGTGTTTTCTTCCTTTCTAACCCGCTTGCAATTGAGTTCAAATGCCTAAAAACAACACCAAACACACACACCCGAGCACATACATAACCACATAAGCACATAAGCATATAACCGGGATAAAACCCTTCATAAACATTTAAAAACCACGAATTCTTACCTTGAATTCGACTTCTCTTCTTCTTCTTTTTCTTCAGCCGAGAGTTCCTCTGCTCTCTCTCTCTAAAACCGAAGAAAATGGTGATACGAAGTGAGGGTGGGCGGCCATGCCCACCTTTAGACCAACTTTTCAGAGATTTTCCTTTTGGACACTTTTAGTCCTTCCACTTCGACTTTATTGCTTTTCTTTCATTTATTCTTCATGTCTTGTCTCTTTTTTTAAGTAACCGGGTGTACAAGTCCACCCCCTTATATAGGTTTCGTCCCCGAAACCTGATATTCCTCGAATAGATGAGGATAATGCTGCCTCATCTCCTCCTTAGTCTCCCATGTAGACTCGGATCCCTTCCTGTGCTTCCACTATACACGCATAAGAGGAACCACTTTATTTCTCAGCGTCTTCTCTTTATGGTCGATGATTTCCGCTGGTTGCTCCATATAATTGAGCCTTTCATCTACTTCAATGTCCTCCAGTGGAACAATCATGTCTTCATCGCTAAGCACTTTCTTAGATGAGATACATGGAATGTCGAGTGAATTCCACTTAACTCATCTAGTAACTCTAATCTATAGGCCACCTCTCCTACTCGAGCAATGATTCGGAAAAGGCCTATATATCTTGGGCTCAACTTGCCCCGCTTCCTGAATCGGATAATGCCCTTCCAAGGTGAGACCTTCAACATAACCCAGTCACCCACCTGGAACTCAATTGGTCTGCGTCATTTATCAGCATACGACTTCTGTCTATCTTTGGCTGCCTTCATGAAGGCTTTAATCTTCTCAAGCTTCTCAGTCGTAGCCTTGATTACCTCGACGCTTCCTAATTCCTTTTGACCAATATCACCCCAACAAACGGGTGTTCTGCATCTCCTACCGTATAGCATCTCGTATGGTGGCATGCCAATGCTGGCATTATAGCTATTGTTGTACAAGAATTCTGCTAACGGTAAGTGGTCATCCCAATTTCCCCCAAAATCAATCACGCATGCCCGAAGCATGTCTTCCGGTGTCTGAATGGTCCTTTCTGACTAACCATCAGTTTGGGGATGATAAGCCGTGCTAATATCTAACCTCGTCCCCATAGCATCGTGGAATTTCTTCCAAAATTTATATGTAAACCAGGTGTCACAATCAGACACAATGGACACCGACACACCATGACAAGTTACAATCTCCTTGATGAACAGGTCAGCCAACCTCTCGGATGAATATGTCTTGCGGATCGGTAGGAAGTAAGCACTCTTCATCAAATGGTCAACAATCACCCATATGGCATCGTACCCTTTCGGAGTATGTGGAAGCTTCATAATGAAATCCATGGTGATATGCTCCCACTTCCATTCCGGTATATCCAAAGGTTGGATCTTCCCATACGGCTTCTGATGTTCCGCCTTTACTTGCAAACAAGTAAGGCACTTACTCACATACTCCACCACGTCACGCTTCATACCCGACCACCAATAATCTTTCTTCATGTCTTGATACATCTTTGTGGCACCAGGATGAATGGAGTATCGAGTCTTGTGAGCTTCATCCAAAAACCTCACACGTAGATCCCCAAAATGAGGAATCCACACCCGTCCAAATCGAGTTTTAACACCAAGTGTGTTTTCACCCAATTCCCCAACCAGGCCTCTCATTCTTTCAGAGTTTAGATGATCTTCTTTTAATGCCTTATCTTGAAACTCCTTGACTTGCTTCATTACATCAGAGGTCATGATCACTTGGTATGCTTTCACCCGAATCGGCTCGGGCCTCTCCTTCCGGCTAAGAGCATCAGCCACCACGTTGGCTTTTTCCGGATGGTAATGGATCTCGCAATCATAATCCTTTATAAGCTCCAACCATCACCTCTGCCTCATGTTCAGATCCTTTTGCTCGAAAAAGTACTTCAAGCTCTTATGGTCAGTGAAAATGGTGCACTTCGTCTCGTACAGATAGTGCCTCCAAATCTTTAGTGCAAAGACCATGACTGCTAGCTCCAAGTCATGAGTAGGGTATTTGACCTCATGAACTTTCAACTGTCAGGATGCATAGGCTATAACCTTCCCTCTCTGCATTAATACACACCCCAACCCCAAGTAAGAAGCATCTGAATATACCACCAAATCCTCGCTTCCTTCAGGTAATGACAAGACAGGAGCTTGAGTCAACCTCAGCTTTAACTCCTCAAACTCCTGTTCTTGGGCTTGACCCCATATAAATTTTACATCCTTTCAGGTCAACTTGGTTAGTGGAGAAGCGATCTTGGAAAAGTCCTGAATGAACCTTCGATAATACCCTGCCAACCCCAAGAAACTACAAACCTCGGATGGCGTCTTTGGAGACTTCCATTGCATCACAGCCTCCACCTTAGTAGGGTCTACCATAATCCCCTCGGGATTTATCACGTGACCTAAGAATTGAACCTCGCGTAACCAGAACACGCACTTTGATAATTTGGCATACAACTTCTCCCTTCTTAAGGTATCTAACACCTCCCGAATATGATCGGCATGCTCCTCCTCGCTCTTTGAATAAATCAGGATATCGTCAATAAACACAATCACTAATTTATCTAACATTGGCCGACACACTCGATTCATCAAATCCATAAAAGCAGTTGGCGCATTGGTCAGACCAAATGACATAACAAGGAATTCATAGTGACCGTAGTACGTGCGAAAAGCTGTCTTAGGGATATCCCGTTCCTTCACCTTCAGCTGATGGTAATCAGATCGAAGATCTATCCTTGAAAACCAACTGGCACCTTGGAGCTAATCAAACAGATCATCTATTCTTGGTAGGGGGTATCGGTTCTTCACCGTCAACTTGTTCAGCTCACGGTAGTCGATGCACATCCTCATGCTACCGTCTTTCTTCTTCACAAACAGGACCGGAGCACCCCAGGGAGAGATACTCGGTCTAATGAACCCCTTATCAAGCAGCTCTTACAACTGCTCCATCAGTTTTTTCATTTATGTCGGAGCTAACCGATACGGTGCCTTGGCAACGGGTTGAGCATCAGGTATCAGATCAATTTGGAACTTATTCTCGCGTTCCGGTGGCACACCTAGTAAATCTTCTGGAAACACATCCGGAAAGTCACACACAACTGGTACATCAGATAGTTGTGATGTTGGCGCGTCCACATCCTTTACGTAGGCCAAGTAGGCACTACATCCACGCCTCATGCACTTTCCTGCCAGCGCCATCGAAATCACTTTCTGGGTCGTCGTGACTCGATCACCATAAACTGTCACCTTATTCCCCTCAGGCGCTATCAATCGGATCATCTTCTTGTGACTCATGATGTTTGCTTCATAGGTTGCTAACCAGTCCATCCCTAGTACTACATCAAATCCACCTAGGGGTGTCACGTGTAACTTAGCAGCAAACCTATGACCTTCTAGTTCTATGGCACAGTCCTCTATCACATCAGTAATTCTAGTGGACTTACCAATAGCAGTTTCTACATCGAATGCTGCCCTGACCTTTCTACTATTAACAAGCAACTTAACACGGAAAGTAGTGGAAATAAAACTCCTACTAGCACCGGTATCAAACAATACAAAGGCACAAGTTTGGTTTACTAGAAACATACCTGACACAATGTCGGGATCAACTCTGGCTTCCTCCCGGGTCATGGTGTAAGCTCTAGCACCTGCCCCCTGCCCTCCTTCCTCCGGCTTCTTCTTCTCCACTCCAGAGCTCTTCGCCCTCAGCTTCTTACAGTCCCTAGCGATGTGGCCAGTCTAGCCACACCTGAAGCATACATTCATTCCCATCCTACACTCACCGGTATGCTCCCTTCCACATTTGACACACCTCTTCATCCCTGCACCAGATGTGACCACACGTCGATCACCACCTTTGCCACCTTATTGTTTGGAGCGGCTCTACCACGTCCAAACCGTTTCCCATTCCAGTTCTGGCCACCACCATCCTTCTTATTCACCTCAGCCACCACCACCTTGCGCTCATCATACAATCTGCCAGCCAAGTCAACCGCCAACCTGAAAGTGCTCGGCCGGGCGACGATCATATGCCTACGGATATCCGCCGCTAGCCCTTGGATGTATCTTTTAATCTTTCATGACAGTGGTGTCACTTGATCGGGCACCAGCCGCGCCATTTCATTAAATTTAGTGGTGTACTACTGGTGTGTCATTGTTCCCGCCTCCAGCTGCAGGAACTCCCTTTCCACCTTATCCATCTCTCTATGAGGAAAGAATTCCTCAATCACTAACTTCTTCAGTTCAGCCATCTCATTCTCCCAATGGCCCTGCTACCCTCGGCTTGGACAATGTTGTCCCACTAGCACAAAGCTAAGTCCATAAAAGAGTGGGTAGCAAATTTCACCTTCTGATCTTCACGGCACTCACTGATATCGAGGACAGCCTCCATTTCCCTCACCCACTAGTGAGCAGCTGCAGCAGTGTCGTTTCCATTGAAAGTAGGGTGCTTGCATCTCATAAATGCCCCATAGTTACAGCCTTAGGTCGCCTCCAGCGCAGGCTCCTCTTCTTCCTCCTCCTCATCATCGGAGAGAACCGTTTCCGACTCTGGTTGTTCCCGTCCTCCCGAGGACCTGTTTCTTTCCTTTCTTTCCCTTTCCCTTACTGCCTTGATCACTTCGGTCACCACAGACGGTAGAATCATCTGCATGACCTGGTGAACCTCTTCCACCACAGCCTCCTTTACTGAGGCTCTCATATTGGCGTTCTCGTTGCCACCCTCTGGATGAGGGGTCTCTGGTTCTTCATGAACCACTTTCTCGACTCTGGTTCTCCCTCTCTTGGGTCGTGGAGCAGCACCGTGACCTCCACCACGAGAGGCTTTTGAAGATCTACCACCAACCATCCTCAAAACGCACACTATAAGATTCAAACACTAACATGGTCACTCAACGTAACACTCAGTTTATGTCAAGTATAGTAAGTCCCTAATTACAGTGGCCAATTATGATTACCCACTTACTTTACTCTTCACACCCCAAGCATCTCCTATCTTGACTTAATCAGTATCTAAATCTACTAAGAGCACATAATCAAATAGCATGCGCACATAATACCGGTTAACATTAGGAAAGGACATACTTGATGACACGTAGCTACCCGAGCTGACATCCTTCTATTTGTACTATCTTCGGTTTAAGTTTAGGTTTTGAAAGTTTATTTAACCCAGTTCTCTTAAACTTTGGCTCTGATACCAACTTGTAAGGCCCCGTTCCCGGAGACCTCACAGTTGGTCAATCACAGCAGCTAAAACATTAAACCTTATAATTATACACACTTAAGCAGCATAAATAATTCATCAAAAACCATTCACTTCATTTAGAACATTTTGTTAAACAATACATCATCATTTTACTATTTACAAAAGAATTATTTTACTGCATTACAAAACAACAACAACAAAGAATACGAATGGATGTCAGTCTTTCCCTGCTAGAGTAGCTTCACCCTCGTGCCATCCTCAGCAATAATTACCTACCAACTGAAAATGTTAAAAGTCAGCGTTGCTGAGTGAGCTCCAGTTTTATAAGTAATAAAATACTTTCTATATGTTGTATATATGAAAATACTCTTTTTTGTAAAATACAACTCTGTACTGTATATGCGAGCACGCATTAACTATATGAACTGCTCGTTCTCTTTACTGTATGCCTTGTATGTAAAATTTTATCTTTATCTTTCACTTTCGGTATGGACCAATGAGCAATACCCCAACTGTATGCGCGATGGAAACGGGTGATGGGCCATCTATATCCCTCGAAAGGGTCAACTATATCCCTCGAAAGGGTCAACTGTATCCCTCGAAAGGGTCAACTGTATCCCTCGAAAGGGTCAACTGTATCCGTCAAAAGGGTTCTATGTACTATGAACAAGGGTGACCCAATCACCCAGGACACGCTACAAAGGTCCTGCCAATCTCAATTGATTGGTCCTGTGTGCATAATAGGGTAGCTAACCCGTAGCACAGTTGAGCTAACGACAACAAGGTCGTGTACCTCCTGTAAGCTTGCAAGACTTGTTAACATTTTCATTAATGTTCCTCTTCTTTTCTTTATTGCTCTTTCACTTTATTATTACAAAATACTTTACGTTACGATAATAAACATACCACGTAAAGTCACATACTATAAGTAATAATAATAATAGCAATAAAAATAATAATGAACAATCATAACCATGCATGAAACATCATCATAAATAAGCCCTAGTCAACCTCAGTCAAAACCCTAAAAGCACAGACTCCCAAAAAATTTTGTAAAAATTTCTAAGTGCTTAGGCGTTTTGACACTATTTGGGCACATGAGCCCTGTTTGGGCGTTTCATCACTATGTAGGCGCATCAGCCAACACTTAATCATTTTATCACTTAGGTGCATGAACTATTCAGGCGCATGGGCACTATTTGTGCATACGAACACTTAGGCGCATGGGTTATTCGGACGCATGGACACTTAGGCGCATGAGCCACTTGGGCGCATGGGCACTATTGGGGCGCATGGCCCTACACTTAGTCGTCCAACTAATATTTCTAGGCGCATGGACCACTGTTCAGGCGCATGGGTTATACTTAAACATTTCTAAGGCAATCTTAGGCGCATGGGCTACTGTTCAGGCGCATGGATTACACTTAAATCTTTCTAAGGCATTTTCAGGCGCATGAGCCTTATCTAGGCGCATGGACCTTCTGTGTAATATGTTTCTAGTCTGTTTTCAAACCCAATCATCAAACCCATCTCTTCTAAGCTTAATATGACTATTCTAAGCAGGAAAAACCTATATGCATTCAAGAATCAACATCCAACATGCACAATACATACGGGTATACATACATAAGCTTTGAAAATCGTTTTAATACATTTTCAGCCCCAAAGATAGATTAAAATAAAAAGCAGGGTCTAGAACTCACCTGTGCAACTTGGGTGTTTTCTTCGTTTCTAACCCGCTTGCAATTGAATTCAAACACCGAATAGCAACACCAAACACACACACCCTGGCACATACACAACCACATAAGCACATAAGCATATAACCGGGATAAAACCCGTCATAAACATTTAAAAACCACGAATTCTTACCTTGAATTCGACTTCTCTTCTTCTTCTTTTTCTTCAGCCGAGAGTTCCTCTGCTCTCTCTCTCTCTAAAACCGAAGAAAATGGTTATGTGAAGTGAGGGTGGGCGGCCATGCCCACCTTTACACCAACTTTTTAGAGATTTGTCCTTTTGGACACGTTTAGTCCTTCCACTTGGACTTTATTGCTTTTCTTTCATTTATTCTTCATGTCTTGTCTCTTTTTTTAAATAACCGGGTGTTACACCTTGATGAGGGTCAGACTCTCTAAGTCTAAGTGTGGATTACATAATGTCATATCTAATTCAACCTTAATAAATCCAAAAATTGAAAAAGTAAGTGTACTAAATCTTTTGCCAAAGCGGTTATTGTCTATCCTTAGATCTCTTGTCTCCTTTGCTGTTGTAACACTAACCTCGAACACACTTGATTAGGATTTAATCATTGTCTATGACTATCCACAAATTCTTTATTTCAATGTGCTGATTATTAACTGATATGATCTCACTACAAGCATGTGATTCAATGTGTAGAATTTTATTCTATTTTATTTTGATTTTTGCATGATTTTATGTGTGCAGGCATGTTAATAATGACTGGTGTTACTTCAATCTTCAACTTTTATACACTTCTAAGTTTGTAAACTTAAAAGTTTAGGGGGAGTAAAGATGAAAAAGAGAATATCAAAATAAATGTTTGGATGAAAAAGGATGAAGTCAAAATATTCAAGCTAGTGTGTGTATGATATGTTTACAAATGAACCTAAAAACAATAATTTTCAAATTGATTTAAAACGTGGAAAAGCTTCTTGCAAAGAATTAAGAGTGTTTGTATTATTATAAAATTTTGAGGCTAAAATGATGGGAAACTAATTAATAATAAAAAGCTCAAAAAGTCAAAATTTGGTCAGAAAGTCAAAATTTAGTCAAAAAGTCAAAGTTTTGGTCAAATGTTCAAAGTCTTTGTCATTATTTAATGTTTGACCAAAGTTTGAAAATTTTTATGAAGAACAGTGAAATTGATCAAAATTAGGGTTTGAATGAATTTTGTGTGAAAAATTTGTCAAGTGTTAGACATATGGATGTCTCATGCGCCTAAACAATGACCATAAGTCAAATTTAGACACATGATAAATTTTCAGTTTTATGACAAGTGTTGGACGTTTTGAGTCATCCTCATGCGCCTAAATAGTGTTCACAAGTCTGAAAATATTGGTTAAGTATTGGGCGTTATGTACAACCTCATGCACCTAAACAGTACTAGACGTCTCATATTGAAATTAAAACAAAGTATTAGGCGTTTCATTCTAGGTTATGCGCCTCAATAGTGTTCATGCACCTAAACAGTGCTCATGCGCGTCAATAGTGCTAATGCGCCTGAACAGTGCAAATGTGCCTAAGTCCTTGAACAAAATTTGACCAAGTGTAACTCATGCGTCTAAGGTTCATACGCCTGAACATGGGTAATACGCCTGCACAGTGCTAATGCGCCTAGATCTCATGTGTCTCAACAGTGGTCATGTGCCTAAATAGTTGTAATACGTCTAAGGGTTTTTACACTTATATAAATCCAATTCTTGCACAGATTCCATTTCATTCGAACATTTCACACTCATATTCTCTTGGTTCATACTCTCAAGTTCTAACTCACTCAATACTCACTGATTACTGTGTTTTTCTAAGATTTATTGATACTTTAAGGTAATATCAGTGAATGCGATCAACATATTGAGATTATATCTTCAAATCAGTATACATTATCATCAAAATTAATCAGACGTTTGAACCCTATTTAGGCGTTCGAACCCTAAAAACCTTGAATAAATTTGAAATTGTTGGTTCATTGTGATTTTTTGTTAACATTGGAGTTTGAAATTATTAATGAGAATGGATTGCGAACTCATTAATATCATCAAAACCAAATATTCATAACAAAATTTTTTTGATGATTCAATAATCATGAGAGTAAAAGTAATAATAAAATAATATTCATGAAATGAATTGACATTTGAATTTTTCAAACAAAAGTTATCTGTTTTCATTAAAACTCAACTTGTATATTCAAATCATCTAGAAACAAATCACTTAATTGATTCTATATCTTAAAATTTGATTATATCAACAAAACAACAAGTTCATATCTTTAAATTTGTTAATAAATGATCAAATTTTAAATTATAAAATTTATTAAGTGAACATAAAAGTTATTGAAGGAATTATACATTTTTACAAGGTTGATAAAAACTTAATTGAGTATAAATCTTTCAAACTAGTTCATATTTCTTTGTGATTGATAGATTAATACTTTAAAGTTTGAGCCTAAGCATAATGTTGCTGCTTTTCTCAATGAAGAAGTTAGAGAAGTTGATGCTTATCAAGAGATGATCAGATTTCTTCTAAGTACTAAATATGTTTATGCTATGTGTGCCAGACCGGCCATATATGAGAGGCAGATCAAGTAGTTCTGCAGAACTACAGAAGTTGAGATAGATGATAACAATAGGAAAGTTTTAAGGTGATTCATCACAAATGATAGAATGATTGAAGTATCTGAAGATTCTATCAGAGTTGCTTTAAGACTGGGTGAGAATGATGATCAAGACTTATTTAAGTACACTTTTAATGAGTATAGAGAGACTTTTATGCAGATAGGCCATCCAGATAACTTCCCAAAGAAGCAATTCTTTAGGGCAAGAGTCCACAATCACTGGAAGTTGCTATGATACATATTTCAACACTGTATGTCAAAGAGAAGTGTAGGATGGAACTTATTTCCAGTAGATATTGTATCTCCAATAGTATCCATAGCCACTAATAGAAGATTTAACATGGCTAAGTGGAATATGAATGGGTTCATATTCAACTTGGAGAGAGAAAAGAGGAACAAGTACTTGATGTATCCTAGATTTCTCCAATTGATTATAAATGAAGAATATCTAGACATTCATGCTTATGGAGTACAAGGTGATAGACTTGAGTTAGAGCATATATCTGAGGTGGTGTATAAGAGAATAGCTATAATTATAGGAGCTCATACCATTACTATGTTTGAGTATATGAGGAATGTAGCTGATGACATTGTTGATATTAATCAACAACACTTCCATTTGACTGAGGATGAGCCTGTGAATCCAAATGATCTTATAGAAGATGTTATGGAAGAAGTGGTTTGAAGAATCCGAAGAAGATGATGATGAGGATTAGAATGATGATAACACTAATATTGATGATGATAACAATGATGATGATGACACTTAAGGTGGTGATCAAGGAGGTGAAGTAGAAGGTAATAATAAAGAAACTATTCAAGAGATGGATAGTGAGCAAACAATTTAAGATCATAGAGATGATGTTGAAGAGGAAACTAATGCTGATGATGTTGGTGATACTAAAATGAACCATCAATGAAATGATGAATATGTAGAGCATGAGAATGTAGAAAATGTTTATTTCAATCAAGCATTTCTTTTTGATGCTATATGGCCTAAGCCTATTATAGAGAACGTTATTTCTGCCATACAATCTCGTAATCAAGAAGTTGTAACTATGAAGGAAAAAGATCAAGAGTTGAAACAAACAACAGATGTTTGTATTCAAACTGAAATTGATGATGATTCTGATGAACTTGAAGAGTTAAAGTCTAAGATTGCATCTCAAAATGAAGAAATTGAGAGATTGAAGAAAGAAAATGATATGTAAAAGCAAATGATGAATTGAAGAGCATTATGATGTCTGATCTTGAAGAAAAAGTGAAGAGAATGTTTGATGAGATAGAAAAGTTAAAAGAAAGTTTGAAAGAACCTGAAAAGGAAAGTCATATAATGGTTGTTGAGGAAGAATCTATTCAAGAACCTCAAGAAATTGCAACTGGAAAGTTTACTGAATCAGAAAAATGGAAAAGAAAGATGGATGAAGTTGAAACATCTTTAGATCATACCAAAATTCAAAAGACTGCTGACATAGTTGAGAATGTAGAAGAATAGATGGGCAACAAAAACTTGAAGCACTGGATGAAGTAGAGTCAGATCTACCAGATGAATGGTATGATGAAGTGCTAGAAGATGAAGATGTATGTGATGTTGTTGATTCTCCAGTTGAAATGACTCAAGATGACATTCCTATAGACTTTGAAGATAGATACAATTATCTGATCTGGAAGAAGTATAACAGAGTATATTTGGATGGACTGATGGTGACTCAGATAAATGAGGAGTATGAAAATGTATGTTTGCAGAGTCCTCAGCTCCAGTAGATCCAAATGAAATAAGTTGAACATGGAGAATGGACACCTTTGAATGAAAGCTTAAATATTGATGATGTTCATGTGACCGAATTACACCACCCTAACCCTAACGATATTAGTATACCAGCTTTGAGAATGTGTTTGCAGTCAAGGTATGAAAAAGATTGAATAAGCTTCAAGGAGATACTTTAAGAAGACTAGTGAGGAGTTTTCAAGAAACAGGGAAGATGTATAACAAGATGATCATTCTAGATATGGATAATCCTCAATATCTAGAAATTACCAAAAGAACCAAAATGTTGAAGCCTCAGGAGATAAAGTCAATGGAGTTAGTAAGAAGATCTCATGAAAATAGGAAAGAGCTTATGGATATGTTTCCTAATGTTGAAAAACAAGGCTATAAAGTGTCTACCGATCAAAAATAGCTTTGGAATAAAGCTAGATCAGTCGAAGACCTAGTGACAAATGTGCTACAAACAAGACAATCAATATCAGATTTGTTGAATGCCATGATTATGCCTGACAAATCAAAGGAAGTGAAGATTATAGCATGGAAGTATGATGAGATATTTGATGATTTTCTGATTAAAAGACTAAATGCAATTTGTGATATCTATCATTTATACTCTAGCATCATAGCATTACCTGTGCCAGATCTGAAGGAATTACACAAGTTACCTCTTATTAATCCTACAAAGGCTGATAGGGGAGAAAACTTTGTCAAATTACTTGACAGGGGAATAACTAGCATGCCTGCCTTTCTAAAAACTCATTGTGATCAAGAAGACAAGAGTTATTTTGCTAAGATGAAGAGGAAATCAAAGAAAGGAGAATCAAGTGAGCCTATTGAAGATTGTTACTTAGAGATTTTCAGTGATAAGTATATTCAGAAAGTAACCAATCCTGGATTGAAAGTTATTGATGGCACTCAATCATCAAAACCAATTTTAAGATAGTTTTATGATTCATCCACTTTTCATATGAAGCATGTAAGACATTTAGATGATTGGGACAATGATATAATCAATTGTTTGGAGTGTTTGAACTCAAACTTCTTCATCTGAGTTATATCTCATTCTTCTCCAATCAAACTTTTGAGTCAGTATTGTAGACACATGATGTTCCTAGTTTATGAGCTTAAATGTAAAAGTCTTTCATTTCTTACATATGTGTAATGTAATGGTTGAATGAAATATAATATGTGGTTGATGTTAATTAGTGTTTAATTATTTCATATTATCATTATGTTAAGTATAATTCATATGTATGAACTTCTTATATAGGTTTGAGGTTGTTGTACATAGTTCTTAGTCAATAATAAATAAAAAATGTGTTCAACCTAGCTGGGTGAGTATTCATGCTATTGGACCATACACATGAATACATCATGCTTACGGACCAGTCGCACGACTGAACCAGGAGACCGGATCAGCCGTATCAGTGAGACATAAGATTGACTCAGTTGCATGACTGAACTTTCAGTCGTGCGTAAGACTCAGTCGCATGATTCAGTCGCATGACTGAACCATGCTAATGGTTGTACGAATGGAAACTACAAACCTATAAATACCACCTAATTCGTGGAAAAACATAATAATTCAAAATACTTCATAACTTATCGAAACCCTAGCTGTCCAGAACGTCAAAAATAGCCAATCCAACTTCAAAGTTCGTTCTTGATCGATTCCTACTCGTTCTTAACATTTAGTTCATTCTTATATTGATCAGGTTAACGTTCTCACTGATTGGATCACTAATCAAATAGGATTCCACACTATTTGATCTGGTCTCATGCAGAATCTATTAGTATTCTGTACGTACACGGTCCTAACAAGTGGTATGAGAGCTTTGGCTCTTGATTTTGTGTGGATTCGATTAGTTTTGGTGTTAAAACTCATGTTTTAATTCAAAAGAGTCACCATGTTGGTTCTAAAGGTGTTTTCGACATTTACATGCATAAAAGTTAGGTTTTTCATCATACGGTAGATTAGGGTTTCTAGGAAAATCATGTTTTTGTGTCAAAGTGTCAAAATATTCGATTTTGCAAAAACAGCAGCTTTCAGTCGCATGATTGGTCCAATTGCACGATTGAACTCAATCGTATACTCCATTCACATGACTGAACTCAGTCGCACCCCTCATTCGCACGACTGAACAACTCCAGTCATTTGACAGACAATGAAGGAAAATGTGCAGGAGGAACTTCCAGTTGTAGGAGAAGTTGAATTTGTAGACAGTTGACCTGCTCATGTTTCCACCATATCCCATGAGAATGTAGGTGATGTCTAAATCTGCCTTGGGGAACTTAGTAGGGGCACCCTCATCATGAAGCTCCAGATGCTCCCTGATGAGTTGTTTAGTGATGACCAACTTGGCCACAAATGCGGGATCATATTACACGAACCCCATTTAGGGTTTCAACCTAACTGTTACCCCAAAATTCAGTCATATGATTGAGGTAAACCATGGGATTAACAGTCAAGGCGGTGTAGTAGGATGATTAGGTGAGGAAGGAGATGATTTCAGAGAATTCCGCATATTTTGAAGAGTCAAGAAGTGCGACTTGGTTGTGTTGAGGATTTAGGGCCATTGATAAAATGTGAAGGTAGAACAGTTTGAGCTTGGGTGAATTTCAGAGAAAGGAAACTTTTTGGGTTGTAAAAATTTTTGGTAAGAAGATGAGAATGAATAGTCGGGATTATTTAAAAGAGGGTGAAATGGCGGTAATAGGTAAGGATAAGATGATGTGATGTTTTAGTGGATGAAGTGATAGGGGCGGTAAGGTTTAATTCAGTTAAATAATCTGACATCATTAATAAATTTTTTCCTTTTTATAGTGTGGGGCCCAAGAGATTTCTGTTACACAGTAAAATCTCTCTTCCAATATAAAACATTTTCGAAGGTATTTTGTCTTCCGAAGGAAATTTCTATTTCCGAAGGTAAAAGTTACTTCCAAGAGTAAAGATTGCTTTTTGGGTGGAGAGGTTTTGTAAGCTTCAGAAGTAGATCTGATATGAAATCAATCGCCTCTTCCGAGACTAAAAACTCTTCCGAGAAGAAAAATTATCCTTGGAGAAACCTTGCTTCGAAAGATATGTAAAATATCTTCCGAGGGTTAATTCTCTTTGGAAGAATTTATACTTAGAGAATTTCAGAGAGACCTTTTGTAATAGGGCTTAGATTGTATTGACATAAGACATTACATATTAAAAAGGTTTTCAAAAGAGTTAAGCTAATCAATATTTATCATCCCAATAGCGGTAATGAGATACTTAAATCTTTATTCATCAAAAGCTTTGGTGAACAAATCAGCATATTGTTCATTTGAATCAACTTTGTTAGTTTAATTAGATTTTTCTCATGAATATCTCTAATGAAATGGTACCTGATATCAATATGCTTTGTCTTGGAGTGCTTCACCGGATTTTCAGTTATGGAGATAACACTATTGTTGTCAATATGGATAAAGTACTCATAAAGTTGAATTCATAGTCCAACATCTGATTCTGAATCCACAGTAGTTGAGCACAGCAACTAGCAGTAGCAATGTATTTAGCTTCAGTAGTTGATGTAGAGACACAGGATTGTTTCTTGCATTGCCATGAGATGATCCTTCCACCAAGAAATTAACATCCTCTTGATGTTGATTTCTTGTCAATGTTGCAGCCACCATAGTCACTGTCAGAGTATCCATAGAGATTAAAATCATTGTTCCTAAGATACCAAAGACCTAGTTAAGGTGCTCCTTTGAGGTATCTAAGGATTCTCTTAGCAGCAGCTAGGTGAGACACCTTTGGAGCAGCCTGATATCTTGTACAGATGCAAGTTGCAAACATAATATCAAGTCTACTGGCTGTGAGATACATCAGAGAACCAATAATCACCCTATACTGATGTTGATCAGTATCCTCTCCCTAAAGGTCAGGACAAAGATTATGGTTTCTGGGTATGGGTGTCTTGGCTGGCTTACAATCTTTCATCTCAAATCTTTCTAAGATGTCATTGACATACATAGATTGATTAAAAACCCCTTCTTTCAGTTGCTTCACCTAAATTCCAAGGAAAAAGTCCATTTTCCCCATGGAACTCATCTCAAAATTCTTCTTCATAATGCCTTCAAAGTCCTTACACATTTGGTCGTTTGAAGAACCAAATATGATGTCATCAACATAGACTTGAACAATTAAAATATCCTTACCAGACTTCCTTATAAATAAAGTATTGTTAATGGTTCCTCTAGTGTATCCATTCTTCAGGAGAAACTGAGACAGAGTCTTATATCACAGCCTAGGTGGCTGGTACAACCCATATAGAGCTTTATCCAATTTGCACACATAGTTCGGATGTTGTGGGTCTTCAAATCCTGGAGGCTGGCACACATACACTTCCCTATCTATATCCCCATATAAAAAGACACACTTGACATCAAGCTGGTAGACAGTAAAGTTCTTGGACGCAGCATAAGCAAAGAAGATCCTAACTGCCTCAAGTCTTGCAACGGGTGCAAATACATCAGTATAATCAATTCCTTCCTCTTGAGTGTATCCTTGAACTACCAGTCTTGCCTTGTTTTTTTATAATCAAGCCTCGGTCATCTCTTTTGTTCTTGAAAACCCATTTAGTGCCTATTGGTACTTGACCAGATGGTAGCGGATATAGGTTCCAAACCTTCTGTCTTTTGAATTGAAGAAGCTCCTGTTGCATCAATTCAACCCATCTACTATCTTTCAAGGCATCTTCCACCTTCTTGGTTCCATCTGGGATAAGAAGCATGAGTACAAGCAAACACTCCCATGTTGAGTCTGCCCTCTAATTCTCACACCTTAAGAGACATCCCTAATGATGTTCTCGGCTGGATGAGTGTTGTGAATCCTTAAGCGAGGAATCACTTCCAGTTGCAAGGATAAGTCCAGATTAGACATAGTTTGCTCAGGAATAGGAACACTTTGTCCAGCTGTTGTTTCAAACTCATTCAATGAGGACTGATTGAATGAATGAGAAACATCATCAATTGTGGTTGTGAAGTAGCATTAACAGTTGCCTATTCCTTCAAAATGCTACTTCCCTCAGCTTGGTGTTGTGTTGGATCACCTTAGCATGTGATTCATTGGTTGAAGCTTTACTATTCCTTGATATAGTTATACTGTCTGATTTGTGAATAGTGGGAGCTGGATCTGTTGTAGCTCTTAGAGAACCTAGAAGAGCTCTGGGTAGCTCAAACAGTTGATTAGCATCAGCATCATGTTGAGCACCTGTTCCAACTGAAACATTCTCATAAGAAGGTTTAGAATAGTTTGGAAACGATTCTAAATCAAAGATATGATCAGGGCCATTCCCCCTAACACAAGGAGTGTGTTCATTAACAACTATATTGGATGACTCCTCAAATTGTTAATTCTTAATGTTGTATACTCTATAAGCTTTGGAGCTAGAGGAGTATCCAACAAAGATAGCATCATCCGACTTTTTAGCAAATTTTTCCAAATTGTCCTTTGTGTTAAGTATGGTACACTTGCTACCAAAGGACCTTAGAAAGCCAATGAACGTTGGCCTCTTGTTATATAGCTCATAAGGGGTCTTTCCATGTGGCTTAACTATAAGAACACTATTCTGCACATAGCATACGGTGCTGACCGCCTCTACCCAGAATGTTAGAGGTAGTTTGGAATCAACTAACATAGTTCGAGCAGCGTTAACAAGTGTCATGTTCCTCCTCTCAGCAACACCATTTTGTTGAGGAGTTCTGGGAGCACTATATTGTCTGGCAATCCCTTTTGAGTTACAGAATGAGTCAAGAACGAAGTTCTTAAACTCAATCCCCTGATGACTTCTAATAATCTTAACCTTTTGATCAATTTGATTTTCTATTTTAAGATTAAAATATTTTAATGTTTCAGCAGTTTCATCTTTAGTTCTTAAAAAGAATACCCATGTAAATCTTATAAAATCATTAACTATCACAAGGTTGTATGATTTCCTTCCAATGCTCATTATACTTGTGGGACCAAAAAGATCCATATGCAATAAGTGTAATGGAGTAGTAATGGAACTAACACTTTTGGATTTATGAGATGTCCTGTGTTGCTTCCCTTTTAGGCTTGCAATAGAGTCATCTTTGTAGAAAAAATCCTTTCTAGGCAAACCATGTACCAAGTTATTTTTAGCCATTTGTTCATTGTCTTAAAATTTACATGACACATACATTTATGCCAAAGTGTTGACTCATCACTATCAGCTTTGGAAAGAAAGCATGATACTTCACCTATTGGGAAAGCATTGTTCATATCCAGCTTGTACATATCCCCTTTCCTGGTTTGAGGATAATGCACTCATGTTCTTTGAAAAGCATTTGATGCTTTTGATCACAAAACTAAGAAACACTTAACAAATTATGTTCAAGCTATCTGACAAAGTTAACTTTGTCAACTTTTAACTTACCGTTTGATATACTCCCTCTGCCAGAAATATATCCTCTGTCCTCACCTCCAAATTGGACAGGACCTCCATCATAGTGTTGAAACTGTTAAAGGAGAGATATGTTCCTTGTCATGTGCTTGGAGCATCCACTATCCACAATCCAAACATTGTTGTTCTTGTCATATGGATGTTCCTGCACACAAGATGAGATTATTAGTTTTCATTGGAGACCCAAGCCTTGTTGGTCTCGGGTTCTTCCAAAGATAGTGACAATATTGAACCAAACATTAAGCATGGGGGTTCAATGGATGTCTTTGAAGAAGAGGTTTGGGCTGCAGCATCTTTCTTGATCTTCCAATTCCATCCTTTGGTTGGTCATGGAAGATGTGCTTGTAGAAGCTTTTGAGCATGGCATTCTTCCGAAGCTTCAAGGGAATTTTCTTGTTCTTTATATTTATAGCAGCTTTTGCTTCCGAAGCCATTTTCCCTTCGAAAGAAGGATTTTCTTCCGAAGACAACCTAGCTTCAGAAACTAGCTTTCCCTTTTTCATCATTTGGACCATCTGATAAGGTCCAAATGAGAAACCTTCCCTGACTCCTTCCTTTCTAACATTATTTGCATAATGTGTGCTAGCAAGATTGTAGTAACAATCTTTAGCCATGTGGTTTTGCATACCACACATTATGCATGTAATGTTAATCTTTTAGGAGCTTGTAGGTTGTTGTTTCTTACTCTTTTTCTCTTTGTTAGCAACCTTTCCCTTCAACTTCTGATCCTTTGGTAGGACGAGAGTGATGGTACTACACTCCTTTCCTAAATCAGAAGTACCTATCACCTGGAATCCAGCTGAGATAAAGACACTCTTTTGTTTTTGGTCAATCATTAGCTTAGACTCGGCCATTATCTTAACAGTTCTTCTGGTAGCTTTAGCTCTGCTTCTTCTGGCTTTGGTGGTTAGGGTTTGATCTTCACTGGGAGAGGTGGGCAGATTTACCTGTTCCTTCCTTGTGGTGGCCACTATTGTTGCATCATTCTTCAACTCATGTGAAGATGGGTCAGCAGATGGGACCTCTTGCTCTTCAGTACGACATCTAGGTTATTTCATGGACTCGTAAGAATGTGGTGGAGCAATTTCATTGGTCCCCAACCCTCCTTTATTATGATAATAGATTTTAAAGTAGGAGGATGATGCAATAATAGTTTGGAAGTTCTACTCAGAAATAGCATACTTCCTGGCTTGAGCCTCAGCTGTGACAAGCTAGGCTTAAGCCTCAGAAAATTAGTTGACCCAAAGATAATGTCATCCACATATACTTGACCTAGCATAATGTCATCTCCTGTTCCTTTGATAAAGAGAGTTCCATCAATAGTAACCCTCTTGTAGCCATGCTGACAGAGATACTGCGATAGAGTCTCATACCACTTTCTTGGTGCTTGGTGCAGCCCATAAAGAGCCTTATCAAGCTTGCAGACATAATCAGGATGATCAGGATCTGCAAACCCAGGTGGTTGTTTGACATACACCTATTCATCAATCACCTCGTAAAGAAAAGCACACTTGACATCAAGCTGGTAAACCTTGAAGTTCTTGGATGCAGCAAAAGCTAGGAATATTCTGACAGCTTCAAGTCTTGGCACAGGAGCAAAGATATCTATGTAGTTAATTCCTTCTTATTAAGTATATCCTTGAACAACTAGTCTGGCCTTGTTCTTGTTGACAAGTCCTCTATCATCCTTTTTATTTATAAAGACCCATGTTTTTAAAGTTTACATGGCATATTCCTTTATGCCAGAGTAAAGAGTCATCACTATTTGCATTAGATAGAAAGCATGAAACTTCTCCTGAGGGAGATGTTTCTAGCAAATCCATCTTGTGTATGTTCCCTTTCCTAGGGGATCTGAGCAGAATATGCTCATGAGGAATGACCACCCCAGGCTTGAGAACAATGCACTCATACTTAGTAAAGAGCATGTTATGACTCTGATCATAAAATTAGGATACACTCAAAAGATTGTACCCAAGCTTCTTGACAAAATTTACCTTTTCAATGCTAAGCTTACCATTTATGACCTTGCCCCTTCCTGTAATGTAACCTCCAGCATCTCCTCCAAAAGCAACTGGTCCTCCATCAATTCTTTCAAACTTTTAGAGTAGTGACCTATTGCCTATCATGGCCTGGAACAGCCACTATCAATGATCCATACATTTTTGTTTGTCTTGAGTTGTTCCTGCACAAAAGAGATGGTTAGTTACATTTGGAAACCCAAGCCTCATTGGTCTTTGGCTCATCAAAAGAATTTGATGACAATACAACAGTAATCAATCCTATAGTCATGTTGAAGGGATCATTTGTTGAAGTTGATGAAGAACTTTCAGCTACTTGGTCTTTCTTTGACTTCCACACCACCTCTGGAAGCTTAGACTTGACCTTCAATACTTAGGAAGTTTTGTTGACTTCAGAAGTTTTAATGACCGGGCCTTTGAAATGCTTTCACTGCAGCAGGCTTCAGTACTTCGGAAGTATTCCTTTCTTCTGAGACCAAAGTTTCTTTCGAAGGCAAGATTCCACTTGTCTTCTTCTTCATTTTAGAGCTTCTGAAGGAAAGAGATTTTCCTTCTGAAGCTTGCTTCTTCTTCTCTAGACTCTTAGAAGTTTCTTTCTTTGCAATGTGGAGAGTACCCTTTGGATTGTAAACACAATCCTTAGCAGAATGAGAGGTACTCCCACACATAAAACGATCCATTCTAACTGTAACACCCCAACCGAGAAGGCTGATGTGTCACTATCACGGTAATCAAAATCCAAAACATAATTCCATTATTAATAACAATTACAAGTCCAAATTCCAAAAAAAGAACACTAGTCTAAAACCCAAAAAGAAAGTCGATTACATCCATAAAATAAAGTCTTCTTTATGCAGATTTTCACTCTTCACTCCCCTCCCGAATGGCCCTGTTGACCTGACGTGCACGAAAACAAAAGCATGCCTGAGCATAACGCTCAGTGAACGGAATAACAGATAACAAAAATAACTAGATATGATGATAACAATGATTAAATGATGTAATACATATATCAAACAGAACATAACCTGAGCTAACAATCATATCATATAATGACTAAACAGTGGGAACACTAAACAGTGGGAACACAGGTAGCTAGCCCGTGAACCAATGTGAATGGAGTATGGGCAGACATACATGCCGTTCACCAGAGTCCTGAATGGAGTGGTGTAAAACCGTCCATCAGGAAATAACAGGACTAACCTAGGATCGATCCATACGCCTCTGAGGAAATAATAATATAACAGGACGGCCAACATAATTTCAGGATCCTCTTTAGAGACGCCGTGATCTCAGCTCACCGCCACGGTTGGTGCCACGTTATCGATGCTGCAATAACACGTCTTGGTCACCCCCAAGATAGGGAGAGCTCGGGTAACAAATTTCAAAAATATAAAGTAGTCTATCTATTTATAACAGATAGACAACAAACCAGCTACGTATGACAGGAATCAAACTAGAGACGAACAGGAATCAAATTTGAGACAAGAATCAAGAATCCGTACTTTTGTTAGTCAAATGTAAGAATAACCCAAATAAATGCACCCTCAATCCGAACGAGAACCTACGGTTTAGTTGCATAATGTGTAAGCTATAAAACTTAAACATAGTGGGTGATTCACTATATGGTAACAGATGACTAAACACAAAATTATAATCATTGTTGTTGTTATTATCGCATTTGTTTAAATTATCATTTAACCAATAAAGTCTAATTGTTCAATTAGTATGCATAGAAATATTTGAGGTGAGATAGTACGTCTTCAAATTCCATACAGGAGCTCTAATATATTAATGTTCCTCCAATATTGTAATATTTTGATAACCATGGTATACAAATCGTATTGTTTAAGCCTTATAAAATCAACCTCTTTTAATCTACCAAAACAATTCTATTGACAACTTCAAAAGAAAACTAATGTGAAGGTCAAAAAATAATAAATATGGAACATTCACGTGCATCACTTCAGAATCATGATATAACAAGATGATCATGAATTTAATAGAAGCTCAATTCACACATGCTCTAACTCACGATATGATTCGTATGTTCAAATTATGTGACTTCCGTTAGTGAATTTCTAGTCCTTAGAAAACAAAACAGATTCACATTAACCGTATACTAGCCGGTGGTCAAGATGCTTACCTTAATAGCAAAATAATCTGGACCAATTTGGAAGAGAACTTGAACAACAAGCACAACCTTTACGGATATAATACCGGCTGCATACGTTATCGGAATGGGTTATCGAATCTGTTAAGTAACACTCCAGCGATACGAGATATAAGGAAAAGAGTGTAGATTGACTCGTTACCTCAAGTAGTAGAATAGACCCCGATTGAAAGTCAAGACGGTGTTGGTTTACACAATTGTGAGAAGACTTTGTGTGTCAAAATTAGGCCTACTTAAGGGTCTAGAATTGGATCGGATGCAATGCAAGTGTTTCCGCGATGGAGCAGCGGTGGATTAGCAACAACTAGGGATGTTTTGTTGGTGGTTTCCGGTGGACATAAGTCTTTCGCGGTGGCTCGAACGTAAACGCAGAAGGTAGGGGAATCGAGGTTACGCAAATAAGGGTTTTAATGAAGGAAGTTGAAGGCTTTGAGGGGTATAAATTCACGGTTGAAGAGCGGTCGAAACGTGATTGAGTTTCCATTGATTTCGAGAGTTTCGTTAAAAGTTTGTTGAAACCGATTATTGGAATAACGATTGAAGTCGGTGGTTCACAAGAAAAGCCAAAAATTTCGAATTAGTGCGGAACGAATTTAAAGTATACGTAAATCTTTTTTTTTCAACTCAATTTGATTTACATATATATTATAATATACATACACAACACACACACACACACATATATATATATATATATATCCCTGTAATATTACACCTTTAAAAAAAATAATTTTATTATTATCTTTTTTATTTCTTTATTTACTATATATATATAAATATATATTTTAAGTATTATACTCTTCCTTCTAAGAATCTTCTTTTGAGAACAAAGCTAAACTTGATCACTTTCACTCTTCATCTTCATCTTCTCAGATGATGTGGCAATTCTTGTGGGGTTAGAACTACCTTTGGAGCTTGATGGTTCATGTTGTACAGCAGTGGTGCACAACTTATCAGCCTTCTTCATGATGATGGGATGACTTGGACATGAACTAGAACTCTTGTTGTTGGAGTTCAAGTTTGTGTCCTCGGCTTTAACCACTTCAAATCCTGTAGAAACAAAGACTTGCATCTGTGTAGAGCTGAATGTGGCCTTGATCTCTTGAGCTTTCCTTGTCTTTCTCTTGCTCTTTCTGATCAAGTTCTTTCTCTTAGACTTGGTCATCCGAAAAGCTTTACTCTCCTCAGAGGGATGATGACCCTTCTTAGAATGCTCTTCTTCACTCCTCTCAGAGCCATTCTTCATCATCTCCTCTTCATCCTCTTTAGTCAAAGGGTCTATGAGAGGAAGCTCGTCTTCACAGTTCCACACCTAGGAGATCTTATAGACAAAATTATGTGTGGAGGAGCTATCTCACAAGATCCCAATCCCTGCTTATTCTGATAATAAACTTTTGCATGCAAGGATGAGGATATTATTTTTTTGAAGGTCTCTTCTTCAAGAACACATATTTCTACCCTGGCTTTGCTGATCACAAGCTCAACTTGACATTCAGTCAACTTGGTTATGAGATCCTTTATCTGAGTCCTATAATTTGTGTGCTCGTGTTTAAAAACTGAAATAGTTTACTCTAAGTCCTCTATCTTTAACTTATAATGATTTTCAGCCTTTTTGAAATCAAATTTTAAGATATTCAAAGACTTAAGATCAGATCTCATCTCTAAGTTGTAGGACCTGTATCTATTTACTTTAGCATTACATTCAGGAGTGCAAAGATGTTCCAATACCTTGGCTTTATCATGGTCAGCCATGAATGCTTGGTTTGGAGATGCATCTTCCACCTGAAAGCTCCACTCAAAGCCTCTTTCTTCAACAGCAACTGCAGCTTGCCGCTTTGGCTTCTCATTCTTGGGAGCTCTCTTAGTGTAGTTTGGTTTGGCTTGAGTCTAGCCATCATTTGCTCTTGGTGCCTTGCACTCTCTAGCAAAGTGTCCCATCTGGTTATAGTTGTAACACTTTACCTTGCTTTTATCCAGCCTAAACTTTCCATTGGTTGCATTGCTAGGAAACTTCCTCCCTATCCTCTTGGAGAACTTCTTGGCTTTGTGAGTGAGAAGATCCATCTACTAAACTATCTCCATATACTCCAGATAATATGGATGGATACAGTCCAAATCTTCAAGGGTGAAGAGAAAGTTGCATGTGGATTCATCAGCAGAAACAAAGGCATGAGAAGAACTTGTCTTTTGGAAAGGACTTCCTTAAGTGTAGCTTTCTCTTGGAGTTTCTGGGAAGGTGATGAATGGACCCTTTTGTGAGTTGTTAGGGTAGCATATGATATGATATTGAGGTTCTATGCTATCCCTTTCAGTCACATGAAGGGTTGAACCCATTTGATTGCTAGAGTTACCAGATGAGTTTTGCATGTTCATCTCCATCTAGTATCCACTGAGAATACCATACAACTCAATCAGAGTAAGAGTCTTAAGGTTCTCAGTCCTCTTGATAACAATTCAGTAATGCGTCCATTGTCTAGGAAGAGAAGACATGAACTTCCTCACAATGTCTCTGATCTCAAGAGTTACTCCAACATCCATTAGAGTATCCACAATCTCAACATACCTGAAGTATTGTTGAGTCATGGTCTCACATGTTTTAAAGGTGAAGTTTTCAAACTGCTGCTTGAGGAGATCATTCTTGTTCTCCTTGGCTTCAGTAGAACCTTCATACATAAGCTTCAGTGCTTCCTATAGTTGCTTTGTAGTCTTACACTTCTTGAAGCCTCTGTAGATGGAGTTTGGAAGAGCAGTTTGAAGGGCTGTCATGGCTTTTTGATCAATCTCTATTCTTTTTTGGTCTTCATCAGAGAAATCAGCCACAGCCTTTGGAACAATACCACCACTAGTAGCAGATGAGGTCCTTGGTATGTAAGGTCCTTCAACACAAGATTCCCACATCTTGGGGTCTTGAGACTTGATAAATCCTTCTATTATTTTACACAAGTATCAAAGTCTTCAGGAGTGATCAGTGGAGACTTTATCAAAATTCCAGTTTCCATATCAGCCTTGGTGATAGCTGCCTTTGAGTTATTAAGTGTTTTGTGTGTGTGAGGGATCGTAAGATGGTGAGATCTTATATCAAGAGCTTTTCAGGCTCTGATACCAAATGCAGGACCATAAGAAGGGGTGATGCACTTTACAACACAACAACACAACTGAGGAGAGTTTTTAGAACACTTAACATATCAAATAGGGAACTGGTTAACTAAAGTAAGAGATGCTAAGAACACAAGTAAAAGAGAGACAGAAAAATATAGCAACACAAGTATTTGGTTTTTAAGATTGCACTATATTGCTTCTCAAGTTTTATTACAAAGTGTTACAAAGTGACAGGATCAGTGATCTCAAGTTTGATGGATTAGAGTGTAACGCAACGGAATAAGATCAAGAATTAGACAAATTATAGCAAGAATTTGATATTCGTATGCATTAAGAACAAATACGGTTGTAACGAGAGAATATATTCTGTGAAAAGGAATGTTTCAATTATATCAAATGTTTCTGCTCAATCATTCACTTATTACAATTAGGTTGACACTCCTTATATAGAGTGCAATCACTGCTGATATCACGGGATAGTGACATCTGGCAGATTTATTACAAAAATAACTAACACTTAACAAACTACTGAAACACTAAAACTACTGAAGATGTCAAGCAGCTGACATCTTCTTACAAGAAGCTAAGTGTTTACTTATTACAAAACTACTCATAAGAAACTACTGAAACTACAACGACTGAAGAACAAGCTCTTCAGTCGTTTTACAAAACTACTGAAAGTAAAAACATAAAACTACTGATAAACACAACTACTGAAGAAGTACTCTTCAGCTATTGTGACAAACTACTGAAACTTCAGCACTTGGTCTTCAGACTTGAACTTCAGACGTTTCATCAGCTGATGACTTTAGTAGATGTCATCAGCTGATGTCTTCAGTCTTTGTCTTCAGACTTTGTACATCAGTTGTTGATCTTCAGCACTTGTGGACTCTTCAGCTGTTGAACTTCAGTACTTTGGTCTTCAACTTCAGCACTTGTATTCTTCAGCTGTTGACCTTCAGTACTTTGGTCTTCAGCTTCAGCACTTGTGTTCTTCAGCTGTTGGACTTCAGCACTTTAGTCTTCAGCTTCAGCACTTGTGTCTTCAGCTGTTGAGCTTCAGCACTTTAGTCTTCAGCTGTTGAAGTCTTCAGTACCTGATCTTCAGCTGTTGAAGTCTTCAGCACTTGTCGAACTATTGATGAAGCCTTCAGCAGTTGTTGTGATATCATGTGGGACTTAGAGGTTTTCTGATCTTGGCTCATTGGTTCTTTTGGTCCAACAAACTCCCCTGAACCAATGCAGCCAAAACCTCTAATTGATTTATTTTCCCACTTATTGTTGGCAGAATGGTTGGTCTTTTTCCTTCTTGATCAGTTGAGAAGATGACCCATATAAGCACTGGCCTGGGAATGAGTCTCTGATGATTTGGTTGGCAATGTATGGATGGGAGCTCTGTATTAGGGAATTGGACACTGAGCTGTTCCCCCATCCATGAGACTCACTTCCCAACTATGAGCTTGTAGGATTCCCTGGTGTAGGCCTCCAAAAATACAATTTGTTCCTCCATGGTGAGCTCCTCTGCCTCACCATCAAGAATCCTTCTGGCCCATAGTACTCAGACAGGAATTTGACCTGTTTTCCATTTTTGAGTACCACTGTTGTAATCTGTCTGTAAGCAAATTCATCAGGATGATGACCTTCTAACAGTAGTGGTAACTCATCCTTTCTGATCTCATTCAGCCTCTTATACACCAGCCCTTTTTGATCATTCTGTTCTCCAGCATCTTTTGTGGGGGCATGTTTGAGGTGTAGGCTTTTTGAAATCTTCCAGGATTTCCAGGGTGAGACTACAAGGGCTAAGGAGATCACTTCATCTACAATCTTTTTCACTTGCCCATTGTATCTCTGAGGGATATTTTTCTTTTGTATTCTATGAGCCACCCTGGGATCAGGCCAAATTCTTACTCTTTCTTTCACATACTGAAAAGTATGTCTAAGAGTATAAATCCTCTGAGCTTGTTTTTTTCATATTAATGATGGAGGAAGTGGCTGCATATGCTTTATCTACTCTCCTCAATAACTCTTCATCATGCAATCTGTGTTGTTCTTCTTCTTCCAATTTCACTTTGATTGCATCTCTTTGTTGCTCAGGAGTTATTGCAAGAGAGAGATCTTTGGCCTTAGGCAACTGCAGAACAGCTGAGATCGGCAGCCTGTCTTCATCATCATCTTCTTCTTCTTCCAGCCTCAACACCTTTCTCTTCTTCTGCTTAGGTGCATCATCGGCTGTTGGTTTTGAGGGTAAGGGAGTTGGTTTTCTGGGTTGTGGTTGTGGTTGTTTTGGAGAGGGAATGTTGACAGGCTGAGTTAGCATTTTGGAGGTGAGTGTGGCTTTTGAGTGTTTGGCTAGCTCAGTCCTGCTCCCTGCTCCTGCTTCATTCAAGCTTCTATTACTAATCCCTTAGTATATGCCTCAGACGAACAGATCTTGGAGGTTATGGCCAAGATGTTGTCCGTGGTCCATGATTTTATTTCGATCAATGATCTCCCAAGGTATTTGCTGATAAATCTGATCATGATCTCAAGTCTTTCTCTATCCATTGTGTTGTAGCTGGCCCATCTTTGTTGAATCTCTTCGATCTCTAATCTTCTTATTTCAGAGTCCAGCTTTTCAGTATTGAAACCTTGCCTGAACAGCTGATCAATGATATTGTCCATTGATCTGCTGTGTTCAGCATCAGCCTCTTTAACCATTTCATTCAAGTTTTTCTCTTTTTCAGCACTTTTCTTTTTCTTATATGTGACATGAAAGTCCTTTTGACTTTCATGTACTTTCTCCTTTTCAGCTCCCTTCTCATTCTCATTCTCCTTCTCTTTCTCGGTCTCATACACACAGTCCTTCTCTATTTCCACTTCTTTGTCCTTCTCTTTCTCTTTCTCCTTCTCCATCCTCTTTCTTTTAGCTTTCACTGCTGGAATCTCCCCCTTTTTGGGTGCATTGGTTTTAAGGGTTTGATCAGCAGAAAGCTTTTGGCTCAGTACATCCTCCACCATAGGTTGTAAGACAGAAGAAAGTCTCTCATCAATAGTTTTAATGACAAGTTCAGTTATCTGCGGTGTGATGAGAGATAGGGGATTTTGAGGGATAGCATCCATTTGCTTAGGGGGGTTTTGGTCCTGAGAAATGGTGCCAGAAACAGAGGTAGGTGGCTGAGATTCTTTGAGTGGCTGTGTGTTTAAGTGACCTTCAGAGGAAGGTGCCATCTGTTGGGTTGATGTGGTGGCAGATGGTCTTTCTCCCTGAGAGAGTTTGTCAAGTAGTTTTTGCAGCCTACTAACTTCCTCCTCTAGGATTATGTTCTGGGCAAGAACATCATAAAAGAAGCCCAGGTCATCATCAGCAGATGCTGAATCACCTGACCTCCTGCTTGTAGCAGGATGTAGATGCACTGGGTGTAGACCAGATTAGCATGTGCCCCTTTGTCTTGGAACTGGGGACTTCCAGCCTCAGGACTTTGTCCTTCATCAGCTGTTGCCTCTAGGGAGGTCTTAGTTATGTTACCAACCTCAGTCTGATCATATGCTGATTCAGAAGAGGTGGCAGCCTCACCAGATGTTCTGATCTCCATATCCACACCAGGAGATAGAACATTTAAACCCCGGTGTTGTGGGTTGTCAGAAGCATGTGTATCCTCTTCCTCAATTGTTGTTGTTCTCCCCTTTGTTGGTGGTTGTAGGGGAGGAGGAGAGGCATGCAGCTGAGTCAGCACATTAGCAATTATAATGGTTGGACTTTGGGGGGCATTTGCATGGGGAGAGGGGATAGAAGCTGATTGCATCCGGGGAGAGGGATGCTCTTCAATGATAACCTCCTCAAGTGAGAGAGGTCTCAGTAATGTGGTTTCCCCTGAAGTGGTTGCAACGGGATCCTTTTGAGAGGATACCTGTGCGGCTGTTGCTGGTTGAGTCTTTAACACTACTGGAGGGTTTGAACCAGTAGGTTTATCCTGTTTGGGTGGTACAGGAGCATCATCAGGGGACTCATCTCCCTGATTAGCTTGTTTGGGTTTGGATTTTGGCTTGGTGGGGACTTTGGATCTGGCAGTTGAAGCTGTGGGTTCCCTTTGCTTGGGTTTGAGCAAAGGGCAGCTTCTTTGAGAGATTGGTCGGAGTTATGCCTAGAGTATACCTCAGCTAGAACAGCTGGTGCAGGGACTCGAAGGCCAACAAGGCCATCAGTTTGTAATTCATTTAAAATTATGGCCATAAGAAACCTGGGATATAATAGCCATCTGTTTCCCACAGGTTTCTGTGCCAGATCTTTGATTTCTAGAAACACAATTTGTGAAAAATTTAAAGGTTGGTGTTCTAGAATTGAATATAATACCTGTTGCCACGGGAAGACATTTGATCCCATGAGGATGTCTTCGAGGCTAAGCAAACATTCACCATATGAAATATTAGTCTTTCAGCATCAGGGAGTTCTTCTTCAGTATGGTAGCAGCTCGAAGATTTCCGTCGTACCCATTGTTGATGAAGGACATATCAGTTGTGCCCTTCGGGTACTCAGTCACAGCAGTAGCATCTTGTAAATTTAGCACTCGACGAATGCTATCAGGTGTAACCTCTACTTGTTTTTGGTTGACCAATGACCGAACAGAAATTTGGTCGGAAGGACATCAGTGTGAACGTAGGCATTGGACCAAAACTGACTTAGTGACTCTGGGTAGATGGTCGGTTTAAGAGCAGAGCAGAGCAGTACTATACTTAGAATCAGCCATTAGGTCTATGGCGTGATCAAACTTTGTCCAGAAGGCCGATTTCGTGAGGTAGCGACGACGCATTATGTCTGGGTTTTAGACTCATGGTTGCCATTTTTGAGAGTATGAAGGTCAGAAGAACGGCTAATGGAACGTTTGAGAAGAAGACAGGTATTTATAGGGTTGGGATAGGAAAAGGCTGAAAGAAAACTACTGAAGGTTTTGGTGTGGTCATCAGCTGTTTGAAACTACTGATGACGTGGTATTAACCTTCAGAGGCTTAAAACGACTGACAGTGGTGGTGTTGTCATCAGGTGTTATAAAACAACTGAAGACTTGGTTTTGACCATCAGACGTTGAAACAGCTGAAGTCTTGGTGTTAACCATCAGTATTTATGAAACTACTGAAGGTCGTGGTTTTGACTTCATATGATGTAAACAACTGAGGACTTGGTGTTTGTCATCAGTAGTTGTGAAACTACTGAAGACAGTGGTTTTGCCATCAGTTGTTGTAAACAACTAAAGACTTGGTATTAGTATCAGTAGTTGTGAAACTACTGAAGACTATGGTCTTGCTTCAGTTGTTTAGAAACAACAGTTGTAGAAACAACTGAAGAGAAAGTACTCATCAGCTGTTTTGTCAATTCTTAGCTTTTCAGCTGTTTCATACTGTCCTCAACACTTACTCATCAGACTTTTCATCTGCTTTTCAGGTGTTTCATAGGACGTCAGTACTTATCTGTTTTTACTGATTTCAGTAGTGTAACACATCAGTAGTTGTAACTACATCAGTAGTTGTAACTACATCAGTAGTTGTAACTACATCAGTAGTTGTAACTACATCAGTAGTTGTAACTACCTCAGTAGTTGTAACTACATCAGTAGTTGTAACTACATCAGTAGTTTAGAACAGATAAAGTACTTCAGTACTTGTGAGGCATTTAGCCTTCAGTAGTATAAAAAACTAAGAGGGTAAAAGAACTCATCAGTACTTATATGTGACATGGTTACCAATGATCATATCAGTACTTATACTGAGATCATCAGTAGTTGTTACTTATTCTAGCTGCAGCATACCAAGCCTTAACACCAGGTTATGAAAGTTGAACTATCCAAAGGCTTAGTAAAAATGTCTGCAAGCTCATCAGCACTAGGCACAAACATAGGATTAATTAGACCTTTTCAAAACAATCTCTTATAAAATGATGTCTAATTTCTATATGTTTGGTCCTAGTGCTGGACTGGATTTTTGACAATGCAAAGAGCTGAAGCACTATCCATTAATTGTAATGCCATAATCCAAAAGTTGATTCTGAAGCTAGAGTACTTGGATGTACAACTTGCAGCAGCAATGTACTCGGCTTTAGCAGTGGATGTAGCAACAATGTTTGTTTCTTACTCTGCCAAGAAATCAAACAGTTGCCTAGGAATTGACACCACCAGAAGTTGATTTCCTGGTTAACTTACACCCTGCATAGTCACTATTAGAGAAAGCAACTAATTTGCAAGAGTGCCCAGTGGAATACCATAAACCTAGAGATTGTGTACCTTGCAAATATCTAAAGATCCTCTTGACTGCAATCAGATGAGACTCTTTAGGTGCAGCCTGAAATCTAGCACAAACACATGTAGCAAACATAATATCTAGTCTAGAAGCTGTTAAATACATCAAGGACCCAATCATACATCTGTAAAGCATTTTATCAACAGCTTTACCTTTCTGATCAATATCCAATTGTGTGGTGTTGCACATGGGAGTAGAACAGGGCTTATAGTTTTGTAAATCAAACTTATTAAAAGATCTTTTGTATATTTACTGATGAATGAAAATTCCAACAGCTTTTTGTTTGATTTGCAAGCCTAGAAAGAACTGTAATTCTCCCATTGCACTCATTTCAAACTTCCTTTGCATTAATTTTGTAAAATCATCACACAACTGGGGATCAGAGGATGCAAATATAATATCATCAACATAAATTGAACAAGTAGCTTATGCTGATCCACCTTCTTAATAAATAAGGTTTTATCTATGAAGCCTCTAGTGAAATTATTTTGCAGAAGAAGTTAGATAATGTCTCATACCAGGCTCTAGGAGCTTGTTTCAACCCATAAAGATTATCAAGCTTGTATACCCATTCTGGGTGTTTATTATCCTCAAAACCTGGTGGTTGACACACATAAACTTCTTCTTTTATTTTACCATATAAAAATGCACTTTTAACATCCATTTGAAAAACTTTAAGATTGTGGAGTGCAGCATAGGCTAAGAACAATCTAATTGCCTCCAGTGGCTACAGGGGCAAAGGTTTCATCATAATCAATACCTTCTTCTTGTGCAAACCCCTGAACAACCAGTCTGGCCTTGTTCTTAACAATAAGCCCTTTTCATCTGTTTTATTCCTAAACACCCATTTAGTGCCTATTGCACACTTACCTGGGGAAGAGGAACAAGCTCCCACACTTGTGCTTTTTTGAACTGAAGAAGCTCAAGCTGCATTGCTTCAACCCAGCCATTGTCTCTAAGTGCAACATGATAATTCTTTGGCTCTAGCTGACTAATGAAGAGAGCATAGAAGCAGAAATTGGACAATTGACTTCTGGTTGAAACTCCAGCATTGATATCACCAATGATTGAGACATTGGGTGATTCTTCAGCTCTTGATAACAATGAGATCAGTGCAAGAGTTTGTAGAACCTTCAGCAGCAACAGATGTTGATGTAGACTCTTGAAACCATGTAGATGGTGGCAACTTAAATGAAGTTGAAGATGCAGAAATCTTATCAGCACTTGTTGTGGATGAAGCTACTGAAGCTACAGGAACATCAGGTTAGAGGACACAGGCAGTTGGTCACTAAACCTGAAGAGGTGAGTACTGCTATCATCATCATCAGCAGCACCAGCAGTACCATCAGGTGGTGAACTGTTGACAGGACCAACACACAGAGTTTGATAAGGAACATATTGCAGTATGTCCAAATCAAATAGCTCCACAGGGCTTTGTGGAATCTCGTCCTTTGGAGATTCATTAAACTTAACATGTAGAGTCTCTTCAACCATCTTTGTTCTGCAGTTGAAGACTCTGTATGCTTTGGAAGTTGATGAATAACCAGAAAGTACCCTGCATCCCCTTAGGATCAAATTTATGGAGTTGATCCCGTGTGTTGAGAATGAAACAAGGACACCCAAAAGCTCTAAAGAATGAAATTAGAGGGGCCAAATGATGAGAACTTCATATGGAGTCTTCATCAACCTCTGATTTACTAGAACTCTATTATGTACATAGCAAGTTGTATTGACAGCTTCAGCCCAAAAAGTCATTGGCAGTCCAGAACAGCCAACATGGACCTTGCAGCTTCAATAAGGGTCCTGTTCTTTCTCTCCACTACTCCATTTTGTTCAGGAGTTCTTGGAATGCTAAACTGCCTCTTGATTCCCTTTGAGAGGTAGAACTCATCAAGTGTATTGTTTCTGAATTCTGTTCCATTATCACTTCTAATACACTTGACTGAGAGGGAATACTGCTTCTCAACATACAACACAAAGTTGATAATCTTCTGAGCTGCCTCATCCTTTGAATGCAAGAAGAAGTCCATACAAATCTAGAGTAATCATCCACAATTACCAGACAATATTTCTTCTTAGCCATACTCATCACTCTCACAGGACCAAAGAGATCCATGTGAAGAAGCTGTAAGCAGGCAGTGGACTTAGGTTCTTCTAGGAGGGAAATGAAGCTTTGTTTGTTTTCCTTTTAAACAAGCAGTGCAGTTATCTCACATTTGAACTCCTTCATAGGCAGTCCCCTTACTAAACCATGGTTTATCAGCTGATTTATGTTTTTAAGATTAACATGACCCAGCCTTCTATGCCATAGAGTAGATTCTTGAGGGGAAGCCTTGGAAAATAGGCAAGGATGGCCTTCGAGATCTATTTTCTTGGAAAGATCTAAGGCATACACTCTTCCTAGCCTATTGGCCTTCAGGAGAGTGTATTCATCCAACACCTTATCAATCAAACTTAGAACTTTGGATGACAGAATCCGACAGTTCTGACTGGTGGAAAGAGCAACATGGCCTTTGTCACACATTTGACTGACACTCAAGAGGTTGTACTTGAGATTTTCCACATGGTTAACATCATCAAACTTTATTTCCCCATTGGAAACAAAGCCTTTGCCGATGATGAACCCTTTGCATCATTGCCAAATGACACAAACCCCTTCCTTCCTGAGAGTAGTCATTAAGAAGTGATCTGTTTCCTGTCATATGCATGGATGCTCCACTGTCTACATACCAGATGCCTCTGTGGCATGTTGAAGAACCCTGAAAACACAACAAATTAGTTAGATTTTGAGACCCAAATCATTTTGGTTTGGGCCTGTTCTCATCAACAGATGGTAAACTAACAGGTGTTGGAAATAACAGCCTGAGAGGAAGAAGATGGTGAAGAAGAGGAATCCTTTGGGTTGAACTCCTTTTCTGTGGTTTCAACATAGGAACATCTAATTGGTTAACTCTTCTCAATAGATGTTGAACCATCATAACCAGCTGTGTCTGATTTTGTGATAAAGCTTTCAGCTCTCCAGACACATTGGCATTGGAGTTTGATAAGTTCCTATGTTGCACCTTCTTCTTTTGAGCAATCTCAGCTGTTACCTGTTTAACCCCTTCCTTTTTGGATTTATTTTTGGACTTAAGGGTTACAGGATTTGATGTTGCGGTACAAATGTGGCTTCAAACTCGTTTTCATTTTAACCATTTTCTCTTTAATTTCCTCTTTATGTTTGAGTTTGGATCCTCTTTTGTACCAACAATCATCTGTAAGATGATTGAATAAACCACATATTTCACATGGTTTCTTCTTCATCTTATGTTGATCATCACTAAAGAGAATGAAACTACTGAAGACTTGTTCTCAGCACTTTGGAAGCACTATTTGCTTTCTTGACTTCCTCTTTAGTAGTCTTCAAACCCTTTCTACTGACAGTTTTCTTCTCTTCAGTGCTGACAGTAGTTGGAGTTTGAACTTCAGGTGTTAAATCTTGCTCTCCAGTCCTTTCAGGACTTCCAGAAATAACTCCCGAGTTGATCAACTCTTTGATCATGTGAGTGTCAGTATTTGAACCATCAAGATCAGCTGATAGGTTCAACGAGGAATAATACTAACTTCAACTTTTGATGGTGCTCTATCAGAAAGTGAATCACATGATGAGGTGGATTGGTTATTGCTTTCCCATCAGATTTCACTTCTGCTCTTGAAGAAAATCTGTAGGAGGAGCAGTGTGATTATAACCAATGCCAAACTTCACATTGGAAGCTGATTGCTTACTAAGAAGCATTTCAAAACCATTGCATGATTGTACCCATCGATCACACTCTACTTGGGTGACTGCAAGGTTTCTTGAGACTCCTGTGGTCTTCCAGAATAACCTCTAGCTTGGCCTTTTCATCATTTAATTGGCATTTAAGCTTATAAATCTCATCACTTTTACTGTTAAGAGCAGACTCATACTCAGCTTTTCTTTTGGAAATGGTTTTTTCAAAACTCAAGTTTTTGATTTATTAATGCTACATTTGCCTCTCTAATAGAGACAAAGGCAGCTATGCATGATTCAGAACATAACTTGGCTTTAGCCTCTGAAGATACCTGAGTTACCTGTGAAGATGATGCATTTAAGCAGGAACCCTCAGTAGACTCCAGGGCCATGAGAGCAAGATTTCCAAAAGGGTGTTCACCACCATGTTGACTAGCACCAGCATAGTATTGCTCGTGTGACCAGACAAGTTATTTGATAAGCTACTCTAGTCAACGACTCCAGGTGTGAAGAAGCTGTGATGAGGTTGTGATTGAGATGGAGATGGTTGAGGTTCTGGTAGTGCATGAGGTTGTGGTACTATAGGAGCTTGAACTTGATTTGACTGTGGCATATAATAGCGGGGATAAGGATATGGCATTTGACCCTGAGGAACAAATATGCAGGAGATTGAGGGTGTGATGAATGACTAGAACCAGCAGAATGTTGCCCTTTGGATTGTGAATTGTTATTTGGAAAAGTCAAAAAGGGTGCAGAGGTGTTAGATCCAGTTGATCTACACTCTCTTGCAAAGTGTCCAAGCCTGTGGCATTTGTGACACTTCAACTTGCTCTTTTCAAAACCGACTTTGGTTTTGTCAGAGAGTCCAGGAAATTTCCTGCCAGTTCTCTTGTAGAATTTCTGAGATCTGATATTGATCAAGGCATTTGGCTCAAAATATCCATCTCTTCTAAATCATCATCAGCAATGCCCTTCAAATCATCCATGATAAAGCATAGATTGTCACTATTATTACCAGAATGACAATCAACACTCACAAAGGCATGATTAGAATTGTTTGAGGTGAAATCAATATGCTCATCATAGTGGCATTCTGATCCTGCATACTCTGACTCATGACTTACCAAGGCAGTGTTTCCTGGTACAAAGTCATCAGTGAGCTTTCCAGATGATGACAGTTTTCGTTTCTGTTCTATCTCTCTCTCAAATGTGAGCAATTTCCCATGGAGTTGGGTGAGAGATAGTTTGTCCAAATTGCACCCAAGCGTAGGACAATAGTATATGTGTCCCATCTCTCAGGCAGTGATCTGAGAAATCTGTTATTCATCTGGCTATTGGTGTACTCATGTTTGACCATTTTTAATTCAGAGATCAAACAAGAGAACCGCTCAAACTGTTGAGTCAGTGTCTCACCCTTCCTATGAGAGAATGTCTCATATTGTTGGGCAAGGATTTCTCTATTATTTTCCAAGACCTCATCTGTTCCTCCAAATTGTTCTTTCAAGGCATTCCAGAGGTCATGGGCAGTTTCATAATGCATTAGCCTAGAATAGATTTCATTGGGTAGTGCCATGGCCAGAATTCCATGGACTTTTGCATCAATCTCAAACAATTTCTTATCCTCGTCTGAGTATTGCTCCCTCCTCTTCAGAACCATTTGATTTGTTTCCGGGTTATTCACGATAGGCTTGTGTGGACCATGTACCACTGATGTCCAACAACCTGAGCTGTTAACAGACAGGTGATGGAGCTTCGTCGTTGCCATATGTTATACTCACTCCTAACCAGCATTGGAGGCTTGGTTGAGGAACCAGTATTGTGAGGATCATTGGAATGAGTAGTCATTTTAGGTCCAAATACAATTTAATTCAGCTTTTAAAAGATTTTACACAGACCACAACAGACTCAATGAAAACCAAGAATAAATCTCAGGATGAATGGCCAAAAACACAAAAAATTCAATCTCTATAACCGTTTCTTGCAAAAATGCTAATTCATCAAACTTGGATCTTGGATAGCAGTTTCAATTATCAATTATTAGATCGATCAATGATTAACCTGCTTTGATACCATTTGACAGGATCAGTGATCTCAAGTTTGATGGATTAGAGTGTAACGCAGCGGAATAAGATCAAGAATTAGACAAATTATAGCAAGAATTTGATATTCGTATGCATTAAGAACAAATACGGTTGTAACGAGAGAATATATTTCTGTGAAAAGGAATGTTTCAATTATATCAAATGTTTCTGCTCAATCATTCACTTATTACAATTAGGTTGACACTCCTTATATAGAGTGCAATCACTGCTGATATCACGGGATAGTGACATCTGGCAGATTTATTACAAAAATAACTAACACTTAACAAACTACTGAAACACTAAAACTACTGAAGATGTCAAGCAGCTGACATCTTCTTACAAGAAGCTAAGTGTTTACTTATTACAAAACTACTCATAAGAAACTACTGAAACTACAACGACTGAAGAACAAGCTCTTCAGTCGTTTTACAAAACTACTGAAAGTAAAAACATAAAACTACTGATAAACACAACTACTGAAGAAGTACTCTTCAGCTATTGTGACAAACTACTGAAACTTCAGCACTTGGTCTTCAGACTTGAACTTCAGACGTTTCATCAGCTGATGACTTTAGTAGATGTCATCAGCTGATGTCTTCAGTCTTTGTCTTCAGACTTTGTACATCAGTTGTTGATCTTCAGCACTTGTGGACTCTTCAGCTGTTAAACTTCAGTACTTTGGTCTTCAGCTTCAGCACTTGTATTCTTCAGCTGTTGACCTTCAGTACTTTGGTCTTCAGCTTCAGCACTTGTGTTCTTCAGCTGTTGGACTTCAACACTTTAGTCTTCAGCTTCAGCACTTGTGTTCTTCAGCTGTTGAGCTTCAGCACTTTAGTCTTCAGCTGTTGAAGTCTTCAGTACTTGATCTTCAGCTGTTGAAGTCTTCAGCACTTGTCGAACTGCTGATGAAGCCTTCAGCAGTTGTTGTGATATCATGTGGGACTTAGAGGTTTTCTGATCTTGGCTCATTGGTTCTTTTGGTCCAACACAAAGCATAATGGAAAGTTACAAGTACTTGAGATACATATACTACATCCTACAGCCGGCCATACTTTGAAAGTCAGCTGGATACATAAGACTAGAAAACAAAATCAAATGTAGAGTCAAAATGTAGATTGCCTTTTGACTACTGCCAATGACATGCCATAGATCACGTCCTAATATATTACAAAAATGATAAAGTACATAAAGTAGAAAGCTCAGACTCAAGACCTCAATGTACAGTTTTTTAAAAGCATGGACCTTTTCACCAACTTGTGAAAATTGGTGAACCAATCAGAGTTGCAGCGGAAAGGTGGTCCAACTTTATAGAAAAGTACATCAAATAATAGCATGTACATAAAAGTCTTCGAAGAAATCTGTATTCATTAACTTGGCTAGGAGACTTTGTCTTTGAAGCTTCAGAAGACTTCATATATGGCTTCGGAAGATATTGGTCTTGGCTTTAGAAGATTTTACACTTAGAATATTTCTTGTGTGATGTGTAAAACTTCCGAAGCATTTCTACTTCAGTACTTCAATGCATGCATGCAAAGAGACTTTGGATGCTTTGAATGTTTTGACTGCATCAGACTTGTTGGAATCCTTACAACGTCTGTGCTGATAGATGAAGAGACTAATGAGAGTTAGAAGTGGTTTCTTCATGAGTTTCAAGAAAATATTCAAGATCCTATCGAGCCTAGATGTGTGTTATAATCAATCGACATGCAGGGATCTTACATGTCATGGAGAATCTAGATTTCGAGAAGAAGCCACACGTCTAGCATCTTAAATTTTGTCTACGAGATATCAAAAAGTACCGGTGCATTAAAATTCAAGAATGTGAGTTTGAAGATGTGTTAGGATATTAGATGTAAAACACAAGAAAGAAAGTCCATACGATGTATGGCTGAGTTGAGAGAAGTAAATATAGAAATATAGCTACCTAAAAGCAATTCCAAAAACAAGTGGATCCTTCTTTATGATAGGGTAAATCATCGATGGGATAACCTAAGATAGTATGAATAATGTGTCATGTGGTGCCAAGATGCTCCTAGGATTTAGTTGAATATACGTTCAAGAGAGATGTTGAACAGTACACCAAAAACTTCCATAATCCATCTAACTGTTCTATAGAGTTAACCGGCCGCATGTGAGATTATTCAAAAGTGTAAACGATGAGAACAAGCACACAATTTATTCATTTACGATGTAGAATAACAAATCATATGGTTGAGATGATATTGCAAACTGATTGAATCAGGTGGTGATCCTTACACCGTAGAATACCATAACTACACATGCTCGTGTGTAAGTGGCCAATTTTTCAACTCCTATGTAGCCATGCCATTGTTGTTTGCCATTGGCTATATGAAGATCCTAATAAGATTGCTAATCCTCGATTCTGTTCAAATACGTATCGTGCACTATACAACAACCATTTTCACCTTATGCCTCATAATGAAGAGTGGGAACAAGTTAGTTGGATACTTGTTGCAGACCCATCAAGGATTACTATCCTATGAGGTAGGCAATGCCCAATAAGGATATGTAACAAGATAGATTCCAACTATCTCGAAGAAAGGACATCTCATTGGTGTTCTAGGTGTAAGGGCACATGTCACATGATCTATAGGTGTCCACACCAACAACATTAACTACTCTTATTATTTTTGCGTGTTAGTTAGGTTGATTATATAGTTTTCTTTTCCACATTTTGTAATTATGAATATTCTATTTGTTGACCTTTATTATTGTATTTTAATATATGTTATGAGAATATAAATACATGCATCTATTTAACCGTCTTTAGATACTTCTAACTCTTCTCACCACATATCTCTCTCTATTTTCTCACAATAGAAAACCACCATGAAAAACCAAATGATGAGTAACAATACTACTTATATCTCGTTCAAAAATCATTAAACTAGATGTTAGAACCTTATAGACGTCTTCGTCCACCAAAAAGGCAACCTAAAAAACTAGAGCTTCATCTTCCTCTGTCCAAGATAAAAACTTGATAACATAGAGCATAACAATCTTAAAAAACATAGATGAGCATCTTTGTGTGAGTAGTCAGAAAACTAGTTTGAAAATGTTATCCAGTTTTATGAACAAGGAGATGTAGAAGTTTGTTATTAACATTTATTTGCATTTTTTGTCGTTCTTGATAAACAATTCTTGGGTACTATTTTAGGTGTCATAAATACGGTTCTTTATCACTAACAGTACGATTTAATATTTTTTTTATTTTTTATAATTACACGTTTGGTCCCTATGGTTTGCCCATATTGCAATACAGGTCCTAACTTTTGAGAAATTATAGGTTTGGTCCTTAGTGTTTGCCAACTCATAACACGATTGGTCCTAGACATCAACTTCTTTTAAGTTTTTTAGTTAAGTGGATGTGAAAATTCTAAAACACCCCTACACTAAAAGAAATACTAAAAGTGGATCCCACTCCTTCTTCTTCTCCACTTCTTCTTTCATAATTTGACCCATTCACCACCACCGACTGCCACCACCGCCACTACCGTCGGCTACCACCACCGCCACCACCATCGGCTACAACCACCGCCACCACTGTCGACTGCCACCATCACCACCATTGCCGACTAATGCAGGTCCCACTCTACCCCACATCCATATCCCCCGATCTCCATCACCATCACGAAGGTCATAAGACCCATTAGGCAACCGGCTATCCGCGGCTTACAACAGGGTTTTCTCATTGGCTAACTTTCGAAATCTATCGACAAGAATGATCTGATCATCAGGAAGTGTAAGATCCATAATTCTTCAACTTGATGCAACTTCTAGCAACACAATACCAAAACTGAAAACAAAACAACAGATTTCATTGTCGCAGATCCTTTTTTATGGAAGCTCTCCGGTGGTAGATACCTAATTTTGCCACCAATACTCGTGCTATCCGCCAGCTGGAGAAAGTTATCGCTTATCAAAGGTTTCCTTGTTTCATACCCGAGTTCATGCTCCATACAACAAGCCAACCCGAAGTCAACAAGTCGTGTGTTAAATTTTGATCAAGCATCACATTGCTTACTTTCACATCATGATGTATGACCTGCTCCTTGAGATGCTCATGGAGATAAAAAGTGTTGTTGCAAGACTTATAACAAATTTCATCCTCCTGCCCCAAGTAAGTGATGGCGTGACCGCGGTTTTATTGCTTCCCACTCGTAAAAAAGCAGTTGATCGAGACTACAGTTTGGCTGTAAACGAGGAGATGATGATTATCATGAACACACCATCCATATAAAGGGACTAAGGTCATGTGGAGTAGATGGGCTACAACTACTAGTTCTGGTGGTGGTGAATGGGTCGGATTGTGAAAGAAGAGAAGGAGTAGGACCCACTCCTAGTATTTCTTTTAGTACATTGGTATTTTAGACTTTTCACGTCCACTTAACTGAAAAACTTAATAAAAGTTAGTGTTAGGGACCAATTGTGTTACGAGTTGGAAAAAATAATGACCAAACCTATATTTCTCAAAAGTTAGGACCAATATTGCAATATTGGCAAACCACAAGGACCAGTCATGTAATTAATTCTAATTATTAATAGAGTTAATCTTGGTTTTCGTCCCTGGGTTTTGCAAATTGTCTCCACTTGAGTACCAACGTTTATTTTGTCTCCATTATTGGCCTGAGTTTTACGAATCGCTTCTGTTTTCGTCCTTTTGACTAACGTGTTAACATTTTCTGTTAGATTTTTTAAAAATGATCAAAATACCCCAAGGGCTATAAAAAACAAAAAACTCACCTTTTAATTTCATCCCACCTTCCTTTCTCCACAACACCACACACCACTGCTGGCTCTGTGGACGGTGGCGGTAGGGAGGCGTTCGAGAGCTATACTAAAGTAGAGCTCAAAGGCTTTGCACTGAAAGGGGTAGGATGAATTAGGGTGTCAACGGATGTAGGCTTGCCGTAGAAAGCCGGTGGGGGAGGCGAGGAGGGTGGAGGCGACATGAAGAGGCATTGTTTGACCGTGGTTCCGGTGGCCGGCTTCAACGATTGAGTGGTTCAACACGGTGGCCGCCTCTAGCGTTAGGGTTTGCTGGATCGTACTTAATCCTCTTTGACCCTGTAGCAAACAAGTGGCTCCAATCCCTTCGACCCTGTACCACCACCACCACCTATCGTGGTCACCCCTCTTCCACCTCTTCAACCCTATATAGCAAACAAGTGGCTCCACTTCCCCCTCTCTTTCCTGCCCTTCCCTCCGCCCACCCTATCGCCATCGCCGAAGGCCTCTTGTACCTCTGGGCTGATTCTCCGGCCTCCAATCCCAACAAATCGCTCATCGTCTACAACCCATTGACTCTATAAGAGAAAACCCTACCTCAACTCGGTTCCGCCTAGTTGTGACATAATTTCGTCCTGGTTAACTCGGTCAACAACCGAGTCATTGTTCTTAACGAGCTTGCTACTTTGTACTATTCCAATTCCAATAACTCGTGGCTCAAATTCTCCCAAAGTTTGCCCTCGAAGCCTCGAAGTCCAATTCTGATTAACAAATCGATAATTATAGTTGTAAGTGGTAAGTGGTGCGGGTGTGAGGTGTGGTGGTGTGTGGTGGCGGTGGTAGTGTTTTGTGGTGCGTGTGGTGTTGTGGAGAAAGGAAGGTGAGATGAAATTAAAAAGTGAGTTTTTTATATTTTTATAGCCCTTGAGGGTATTTTGGTCATTTTTAAAAATCTAACAGAAAATGTTAACACCGTTAGTCAAAAGGATGAAAATAGAAACGAGTTGCAAAACTCAGGCCAATAATAGAGACAAAATAAACGTTGGTACTCAAGTGGAGATAATTTGCAAAACTCAGGGATGAAAATCGAGATTAACTCTTTTTTATATTATATAATCTACAGTAATTTACTATTTTCGTCCCTGAGGTTTGACGAAAATCACGGGTCCAGTCCAATAGTTCATTTATTACACTAGCGATCTAATAGTTTCAAGTTTTGTTTCAATTTCATCCAAGTCAATAACACCGTTAGTGTTTTTTCAGTTAGATGATGTAAAAAGACATTTTTGTCCTTGCATTTAATAAACACCCAATCGCCATTCCCACCCAACCCATTTCCCTTGTCTCTCTTTCTCTCCATCTTCTCTCTCTTCTCTTTCTCACCACCATCACCTCCGGTGACTACATCCACCGCCATCAAGCACCGTCACCACATATAACCCACCGACCACCTCCAAATCTGGCATCCCTAGACCACTGTCACCTTCGATGACCATAACCACAACCATCACTCGCCACCATCATCTAAAACGCCAGCCACCACCATCTAAAACCACCACCTGCACCACCCTTCGCGACCGCCGACTGCACCACCCTCCCCAACTGCCGCATGCACCACCCTCCGGGACCACCGCCTACACTACCCTCCTCAACAGCTGTCTGCACCACCCTCGCCGACCCCACTTCCACCAGGACCACCACTACTTTAGCAACCCTTCCCTCCACTGTCGTCGACCTGACCACCAATAATAATCGTCGCCGCGTCTGAAACCCACTAGCCACCACCATGAAACCCTTATCTTCTCTCTAATATCTCTCTCTGTCATCTAAAGTTGGATAAAGACACGAGTCGGAGGTGTGGCAGCGAGAGTGGTGGTGGTGATAACCTAGCGGCGGGGAGGTAGTTGGCGATGGAGGTGGCGACCAGAGGTGGTTGGGTTGGCGGCGACACAGATAGATGGTTGGGATGCGGTTGCGGCCATAGATAGTAGGGTTGGCAGTGGTGGTCAAAGGTGGTTGTGGTGGTGGTGGCACCATAGGTGGTTAGGGGTGGAGGTGTGTTGGTCCATAAGATCGAGTTACAGTGCAAATGATATGAGTTCAATATCCAACAAACATGCTAAACAACCATAATAGAGAGGATTGAACACAATAATAATTTATTCATGATAAGACAATGATCAATAACATCAATAACAAAACAGCACAATGATATTTCTGTATAATAATTGCTTTGAAAAGGTAGCTTGAAACAATGATTCACGATTAGGGTTTTGCAAGCTTGCCTTGCAATGAAAATTAACATGAGTATATATAGCATCTTAGTTTCACAGACAGTTTCGCCGTCAGCAAAACTTCCTCTCTGAAACTATAAATTCCACCAGCAGAACATTAAATTCGCCAGTAACCAAAATAGCAAACGTGAGCAAACTTACAGTTTCGCTCACAGTTTCGCTAGACAGCTAACATACAAAAATCTACGTACATACAAAGGAAACTAACGAAGAGACCTATTACAAGTAAAGTAAACAATCTAAACTAAGGTGATTCCAACCTATACATGATCTTCAATACCCCCTTAGGTTGGAACTCACCGACTTCATTTTTCCTTGATTTATTTTGTCAACTCCGATTTCCTCTCCCGCTACATTTTGATTTGTCTTCGTTACCGTCCTGCAGCTACTTCCTCATAATCTTCAGCACATGATCTCCATGTCCTCTTCCTGCTTCACTAGCTTCCTCAGATGAGCACTAGCCCTCTCAAATGCTTGGTCAAATCTTTAATATCCATGTGAAGGTCATCTTGATCCTTTACCCTTTCAGCTAACTTCTTCACTTCAGACCTCACTCCTCTAATCTTGTGGCAACATTCATAAACAGGCTAGCTTCTTTCCGAGTCTCTTCTCCATCTCCAGCCTTTCTATGATTCTCACATAACACCGATATATCTTCATCACAAAACTGAACAATTCCATAGGATCAAAAACCTTAAACTCTTTGCCATTTTTCACCCTAATCACAGCTTCTCCATTTTGTTATCATAAAACCATTTCTCCAAATCCTGTAATTGTTGGGAAGGGAATCACCAATCTCACTTTGTTACAGTCTTTTGTGGTTTAACCCTCAGAACAATTCTCTCCTTTCCCATCACCCAATCATTATCTTTCTTTGACCCCTCCTCTCTACCTTCATATACCCTAACGACTCAAAGTTGTCATTAAGCCTTGTTTTATCTCTTTTTCCAGAAGAGTGGCTCTTTCACTCAGATGTACATTAGAAATGGTAGAGCTACCATTGCCTTAGATCCATTTAGGCAAGGTCTCAAAAGCCTTCTCTTGTGCAAGTAACTGATACTACCCCCCTTCTCTTTATCATGAATATCTTTAGGCTGGATTTATAGCACCAGCTTATAATCTTCTTGTCAGCCATCCTTCCTACTCAGCCCCTTCATATGTTGGGAAAAGGAGTGATTTCTTCTGGCTCCTTCCTCTTTATAAAACCATCATCTTTATCCATCTCAAACACGTCTGCAGCCATCCTCTCCCTTCTTAGCTATATAGATCAATGGTCGCTCATCACTTCATAGAACTCAGTTCTGAATCATAGTCTACAAGTTGTTCATCATCTCTTCCTCATCAACTAATCCCTTTCCTTTCTTAGAAGCTTCTTCAGTAGTTTTCGTAATTATTACTTCTTCACCGACTAAATCCTTTTCAAAGTCAAAATGCATATTAACAAACCCAGCTTCTATAATATCCTCCTCATTTTCCCTTCCAACATCCTCTTCTCTAACTTCACAATCTCCAGCATCAGTGGTTGCTGCACCAGATATGCCTTTTCTTGCCTTGGATGAAGTACCCATATTCAAAAATGGGTACTTTGTTGTGTCGGTCAGATCATCTAACTCAGATTGAGTTAGTTGATCAGGCAGGCCGGTTGCAGCTTTCAGAAGGGTAATCTCTTCAAATAACTTTTTCAGTAATCGGTTTTGATCAACAAGCATCTTTTGCATACCTTCTATTACTTCATCCTTTTGCTTTTCTCTGATTTCTTGGTTTGTGAGTTTGGTCTTGATCATACTTAGTTCATTTGCCAAGGAAGTATTTCAGATATCGAATCATATCTTCATCAAGGTTTCCTCTTTCCTCTCTTCTTTCTGTGAATCCTTCATGTCTATGTTTGGATCGTCTTTCAGGTTCAGCGTATCGGCTTTCTTCTTCGACCTTCTTTCTTTTCAATTCTTATTTCTTCAGCTTGTTCAGCAATATCTTCCTCGAAGATATAGTCTTTTTCTTTGGCATATCTCTTTCTTTTCTTTGTGGCTTCAGTTTGCTGTACTCTAGTTTTCTTCAGCCCTTTTATATTCCAATTCATCCACCCGTTTAATATGAGCTCCAGCGTTCTAGAGGATACAGTTTTCCCAAAGATGGGTGATCTTTCCACTGAAATCGTGGCGAATGACAGCAATCAGCAAATATGCGAGGATTCATTTGTACCAGGCTCTTTATCTCTCCATGTTTTGGTACATAGGTATAAGATCATCAAATATCATCTAAAGAAAATGAGGATATAGCAGCCATTTGTCTTTCTTCAAGGCCATCACGTTCTCAGCCATGCAAGCAAAAATCAGTTTTGCAATATTAGCCTTCTCTCTTTTACAACATAACACCATTGCCTTCGCCCAATCAATGTTTTAGAACCGTCTAATCCACCTTACGTGATCAAGACACATGATAAAAACATGAGCAATATATCTCCACTCCTTCGACAGAAATGACTTCTTTATCTCCTGCGAGAATCGAAAGCTGGTCCCTCATATCCCATGCTTCTGAGGCCTGGAACACCTCGGAATCTTCATGGTGACTTCATCTCCAGAATCCTCGTCTAGTCTCAATACCTAGAGACAGTCTCGGCAGTGATGGTCACTTCTTGATTAATGACTTTAGAAGTAATCCTCTGTTAATTTCCTCGAGTGTCATACTCTGCAGATCGCCAGAAGTCCTCGGATACAAAGATATAAATGGTATTCGTATGAGATATGGCATGTGTTATGGGTGATCTTTGTAGCCATCTGATACAATCTCTGAATCCAGCAGCTTTTGGATGTGTATCATTCAAAATAGCGGAATATTGTTCCGCTCATCGAACTTTAGATTAGCCATGATATCCTGAAGAAGAGATCAGAAAAAATGAATAAGAAATTAAGGGTTAAGGAGAGAAAAGAATAAAAAAATTCATGACAATTTCAGCAAGCAAAAAATAGTTTCGCTAACAGAACATATCAGTTTCGCTGACCAAAAATAGTTTCGACCAGTTGAAAATTATTAAAAATAGATTCGCTGACAGTTTCGGCAAGCGAAACATAGTTTGCTAACTGAAACATATCAATTTCGCAGCCCAATAAGATAGTTTCGACCAGGCGAAATTGTACCCAACTTATGTTCAAATCTGGCAAAACTAAAAATAGGTCGGAGAAACTTAGATTCCCACGGATAGCATAACCTCACAGTTTCACTGAATGAAGAACTTTCGTTCAGTTTCGCAGGAATTATAGTTTCGCTTGAGGAACACGAGACACCGAAGAGTCAAATACAATCGCCATAAAATGAGTTAATATTAACATGATTAGAAAACATTCAATGATCGAAACTCATTGGCGAATAGGGACACACACAATCAGTATGAAATCGCACAAATATGCAAAATTGCCAAATAAGGTCACGGTAAACCCTAAAAACAACACAGGTCGATTGTGCGAAATGAGAGAACAATTTTGCAAAACGACTTATTAGCATACAGTTTTCGCAGACGACGAAACTATAGATTCGCCCAAACAATTTACCAATTCGCCTGACGAATTTACAGAAAACTGCAATATCGCCAAGAGATATACAGATAAAAATGATGAGCACGTTGAGCGAAATTGCAATTTCGTTTAGCGAAACAAGGAGCGAAAGAGTAGTTTTCCGCCCCCCCCCCTTTTTAAGTATAAATAACTTCACACACACAAAGATCTAAATCAATCATAGATCACGTCCTCTAGATATTCATAACATGAAGATGATCATAAATCATCGACCGGCAATGAGATCATACTGAATACTAATCTTATCACAATATGCAAAGGAACTGTTGAAATTCTTGAACAAATCATAACGATTGCTGATATAGTTGCCCCCACTTAAACCCATGCCTTATCTTTTTCAACAAACAACATATGATTTGTTAAGGTTCGATTAGATGCTTTAGAAAGTAGGACCCACAATCATTTTGCAAAAACCCTCACCCCAACCTTAGGATTTCGTGAATTTTGTAATGATCTTTATAGAGCAGGGCTTGTGCATTAGGTGCACGTAATGACTATCAACAGAATATTGCATTCTATGATGAATTCATCATTAGATGATTTGACACACTTAGACCAAAATGGTGAGAGCTCCAGGTCTATACTCACGTATAACAAAAGGAGATGACATTTAATCATATGCCGATGAGAGCTCCAGGTCAGTACTACTGTACAGCAGAGGAGATCATCACTCCAGGTCAGTACTACCGTATAGCAGGGAGATAGCACAAACACAAGACACATAAATACACCAAACATGACTCAAAGATATTGCTTATATGATTGTTGTGTCATGGTAGGTGGAAAGATCAATTCTCAATCCAATTTTTTGTCGTGACTCAGCTTTTGTGCAGGCCAAAATGATTGCGTAAATCCACACGTCTTTAAGCATGATGTTTTTAATTTAAATCATATTGTTGCTGTCTACTTTATTCTTCAGGCTGAGTCTATCAAGCATATCGTTAAAGAATTTGTTCGATGGTCTTGGCCAAAAAAAATAGATGTGAAATAGAGACCCAACATCAGTTACTATCATTTCTCATTTGTAGCCCAGTCAGTGCAAAAAGGAATATCTAGAAGATATAAAATCATTTCTCGTCATGTCAAATTCCAACCTCAGGTTTTATGAATTATTCCTAAAATTTTATTTTCAAAGGATTAAAATTTATTTCAGTTATTAAATCAATTATTATTTATTTATTTATTTATTTATTTATTATATTATTATATATTATTTTATGTAATATTAATGAATGTAAGGAGTTTAAAAGGATATTAACCCTAGCAGGAGATCAATTCATAAAACGGGGTTTATCAAAGGTTTTCGTGAAAAGATCAGCTTTTTGATGTTTTGTATCAATGGTATATATCAATGAAACCCTTTTTTCTTGAGCTCACGATGCCTGAATTCGTCTCTCGATATGTTTGGTTCGGAATGATGAATAGATTTTTTGCGATCCCAATGGCTGCTTCGTGTCACAAAATAATGGCGTGTGGAGAAAATTATTCCATAGTCATCATTTGGTGTTGTATCCAAAGAACTTGAGAACAGCAGCTAGAGGTAGCATGTATTATGCTTCTCTTGTAGAAAGAGAGACAGTGGTATGTTTCTTGCTCTGCCAGGATACCAAACAATTTCCCAAATATTGACACCCTCCAGACACCGATTTTCTGTTTAGCCTGCAACATTGGAATCACTATCAGAATAAGCATGTAAATCAAAATTCCCTCCTATATATGTGATAACGTAAACTAAACGAGATGATCCTTGAGATAACGAAATATTCTCTTGACAACTTTCTCATGATATTCTTTTGGGCCGACTGATATCGAGCAAGTATCCAACAGCAAAGTAAATATCAGGACGACTTGCTGTAGATACATGAGGAACCGATCATGGATCTAGAAAGATGAGGATCAACTGGTTCCCGTTCTCGTCAGGAGTGAGATAAGTTTGAGCAATAAATGGAGTCATCTCAGGAGAGGCATCATCCATATTGAATATCTTCAAGATATCTTTAATATACTTCTCCTGATGAATAAGAATTCCTTCTTGCTGTTGTCAACTTTGTAGTCCCCAGAAAGAAACACATTTCTCCCATCATTCTTTCAAACCTTTGGCGCATAACCTCTTCGAACTCTCTACATAAAAAAGAATTGGTAGATCCAAAAATAATATCATCAACGTAAACTTGGACAAAAAGCATTTCACCATTCCTTCCTTTTTGAAGAGAGTCATATGGATGGTACCACGAGAGAAACCATTGCTTAGAAGATACGTGTGGAGGGTCTCATACCAGATCCTAGGTGCTTGATGAAGACCATACAGAGATTTGTCAAGCTTAAAAAACTTTATCGGGAAAGCGGATCCTCAAAACCGGTGGTTGACACACATATCTCCTCATCAATGTCTCCGTAGAGAAAAGCACACTTCACATCCATCTGATAACCTTGAACTGTTTATGTGCAACATGAGCGAGAAAAATTCAGATTGCTTCAAAGACGAGTGCTGGAGCAAGACTTCAGTATAGTTAATCCCTTCTTCTTGAGCAAAACCTTGCACAACGAGTCTAGACTTGTTACGCACCACTACACCACGATCATCCGGTTTGTTCTTAAACACACCCTTTTGTACCGATTGGGCATTTGTTAGGGGGCAAGTCAACCAAGGTCCAAACTTTAAGTTTTCTGAATGTTGAAGCTCCAATTGAATTGACTCCACCCAACATGGATCTAGTAGGGCACCATGTACATTTTTCGGGACAGTTTGAGAAATGAAGCACAAGAAGAGGCAAATATTAATCAAACTAGATTGACTCCGCGTCCGAACACCATCAGTGATAGATCCAATAACATTATCAAGAGGATGATCTTTCAAAGTTTTGTAGTATGAGGGAAAGATGCTTGGAGAAATTTCACTCGTAGATGGTGAAAGATTAGATGAAGGAGAATCAGGTGTGATGCTAGATCACATAATGGAGAAGGTGTAGGTGATGAAGAATCAGATGTTGATGTTGGATCAAGCGGTGAGAAGATGAACTAACATCAACTGAAATAGCTTTATTTACTGACCCAGCATTTGGAGAGGAGGAAATAATATTGGTTTGAGCATTTGGAACGGACGGATCATCATCGAAAACTGGAAGATTGAATGAGTTAAACACAGTATCGGAGTCAAAGAAACCATGCAGGTTCAGATTGAACTTCAGAAGAGTTAGATTCCTGCCAACCAACATAGAACGACTCTTGAACAATATGGGTTCTTTTGTTATAAACCTGATATGCCTTTTGAGAGAAGAGTAACCACCAAAAGTAACATTCATCAGATACGACACCAACTTAGTCTTTTGAGATTGAGTATTCAGAAGAGTGCAAGAGCAACCAAATGGCCGAAAGAATTGATTAGAGTTTCCTCTTATGAAAAATTTCATAAGGAGTCTTCATTTTATCTTTCACAATCACACTCGGTTTAGAACATATGAAGCACAGTTTACAGCTTCAGCCCAAAATAATAAGAATGAATTATATCATCATTGTACGAGCAGCTTCAATGAGAGTGCGATTCTTTCGTTCTGTAATACCATTTGTTGAGGAGTTATTGCAGCTCTAAATGTCTCACAATCCCCCTTTGAGCACAAGATGAATCGAGAATCTGATTTTTGAATTCAGTGTCGTTATCACTTCTCAGACCCATAACCTTCTCTTGCTGATGGATTCGATAGAAGAACTAATTTCTGCAATTCCTCAGAAACCTCACCTTTGTGAGCAAGAAACCTCACCCATGAATATCTGGAGAAATCATCTGTAACAACAAGACAAAATGATTTTTTAGCAATATATTTAACGCTAATTGGCCAAACAAATCGGTATGTAATAGCTTGAGTGGACAGGATATGCTATTTAGAAGTTGGGCTTATGATGTTTCTTGTGTGTTTGCCCTTGGCACAAGCCATACATTTTTCGTTAACAGAAAAATCTTTTGAAGGGAGTCCTCTAACGAGATTGTTCTTTAATAATTTGTTAATTATTTTAAAATTAACATGGCCTAATCGACGATGCCATAAGAGAGACTCAAAAGTTGAAGCTTTAGAAAGAAGACAAGTTGCAGTAGCCTTTGACTCGCTTGAGTTCATATCAAGAAGATATGTATCATGGTTTCTTGAGCACGCATAAGAATCAAATCATCTGGAATATCTGATTTTAAAAATAGACATTCACAGATTTAAATAGAACTGGAATGTCTTTATCGCAAATTTGAGAAACACTCAGAAGATTGAATGGCAGCTCAGGAACATAGTTTGACTTTTTCCAAAGTTAGAGACCCATTGATAACTCTTCTCCTTATCCAATCATCTTTCACCTTTTTGTCACCAGCAAAAGCAACATATCCTCCATTAATAATCCGATAATTTGTCAGCAAATCTTTCAACCCAGTCATATGTTTGGAACACGCACTATCTACATGTCACATGCTGTTTACAATCTTAGTGGATGACTCCTGAAATGAATGAATAAATCAGTTAACCAGGTGTAATAGGAACCCAAGATTGAACAACTTTATCTTTTGATGAAACAGATTTTTTGCAGAAGAAATTATTAACCAATTTGTTAATTTATTTCCAAAGCAGTTCCTATTAAAAGGACCATGAATCAAAGTAGACACTTCTTGACAAGATGGTCCTCTTGACCACACCTGAAACAATGAGGTTTGAGTCTAGGTCTATGATGTGATGGGGTAAAAATAGGATCAATAATATTTCCTCATCATATTCAGATAAACTAGAATCAATGTCACTAAATGACTCATACAAGCCATGAGTTTGACGTTTATTTGAACAAGAATTATTATTTACAAAAATAGATGAAGATTCGTCCTACGTGCCAGTAGAACTAGTTCCACTGGTACTGGTGTCAGATGAAGAGTATTCATTCATTATGGAGTGAAAGATGGAATAGGGTGAGAAAATAACTTTTCAAAACAATTAGTTTTAATTTGCTCAGTTGTTTTGAAGAAAGATCAATTGCATCATAATCATTACTAGAACAAAGGATATCACCACCATGAACAGAATTACAAGATGAAATAGAACTATCATGAGAACACGAGACAACAGAGTCTGTTATAGGCAAACTAGAAACAAAAACAGGATTTAAACTAGACTTGTGATCTAAAACAGACTGTTGACAATCAGGTGTACTAATACTAGTGCATCCAAGCCCACTAGTTGGTCCATAGTCGTAGTCTTCACGAACATGCTTAGAGTTAATCCCCTCTAAACCTGCAAACATACTGTTAGTATTTGTTTTGATTAAATCATTAGAAGGATGAGGAACAGGCATAGGAGAATAATAGTATGTACTAGGTGGAGGATAAACCTTAATGTTTTCATAACCCAATCCCGTTTTAATCCTAGCTCCCTGTGAGATTTTACATAGATCACCATGTTTCATCCCTGATATAGTCCATTTGTCTAACTTTGACTGAAGTTTGCTTGCTTCACATTCAGCAAGGGCAACCCTTTCAGTCAAAGTGTTAATCTCGATGTTTCTTTCCAAGATGATTCGTTTAAGTGATCATTTTCTTTAAAGCCTCATTTTATTTAACAAATATTTTGTTTCATTGATTTTAAGTTCATCATTATATGGTTTAAATCCTTTTCATTATCAATTAAAAGACGATTAGCTTTATAAATCCCCAATAATCTAATTTTGCAAGCAGATGAGCACATGTCCTGTATTACCTCATATGGAAGTCCCATTACCATCCTTTCAGCAGCTAAGGCTGTCACATTGGCATAAGGAGTACTCGACATTTTTCCTCAAGTAACGGCATCATCATCATTCTCCTTTCTTTGCCCAGTGGATGAACTTCCTTTCTCACTTTGAACTTGTAGTTTTATCTTCTCCAATTCCAGCATCTTTTTCTTCTCTTTTGAATTCCTTGAAAAGATCAAATCCATCTTTTACCACCTTCCTCTCACTTCTTTCAACAAACTCAGCAACTAAAGCATGATTTATCTCAGTTCTTGTTTCCTCCCTCAACCTCACACTCCAATCAAAGTTAGAAATCAAAGCAGTCTCCTTTTTTTGATTGACATCTTCCTTCTCTTTCTCAGTTGTTTGTCTTGGACACTAGAATTACTAGGATCGGAGACAATTGGTAATGGGCATTCACGTTTGAAGTGTCCCAATTGTTTACAGTTAAAGCATCTTAATTTGGACTTATCAAATCCCAGTTTGAATAGATGTTGAGCACCAAAGTTCTTTCGTCCAGTTCTTTCCATAATCTTCGAGCTCTAAGGGTCAACATAGCCATCTGCCATTGGATATCAATTTCTTCAAGATCATTAGGATCCACCTGATACATGTCTTCCATAGTCATTCCCTTCCTTTTAAATTCTCCAGCTACAAGTGCTTCATAGCTTTGAACGAACATTCCAAAAAGAGCCATTGTTTTTTATTGAATTGAAGTTTCAACATTGGCCTTAGAATTACCCAGATCTTTTCCAACACTACTGTTTCACCCGAGAAAGTACTTGCATTAATCCCTCCCTGAATTGAATTCTGTTTTGAGAGTTTGCATCAGATGACAATAAAGCAGCATTTTGAGAAAAACCAGATGTGGCATCATAGTCTGGTTAAATTCTCGTCTCTTCATATCCAACTCAAAAGATTTCAAATTATGATAATATCTATCAGCTTGTAGTCTGTGATCCCTCTTTCTTGTTTAAGCATCCTCACCTGAAGACTCCACTGAGGTGGAAGAGAATCAGAACCTATTAACTTGTTCACTGTTGGAAAGCCTTTCATCATATTTCTTTAAGGTGCTTGAAACGGAAGAAACGATTTGTGAGATCTGTTAGACTCTCGTTCTTGTATCCAACAAAGGAATTGAATTCCTTCTCAACCTAAATGCTCTTATCCTTTACCAATATGCATTACCATCATAAATTCACATAGGGCATCGTAAGAGATTTAGCATTTTTATGCTTGCAAAACAGTTGTAATGTTTGGCGCCAAACAGAGAGTTAGAGCACCAAAAGCATTTTGGTCACGATCGATCAATTTCAGATCCTTTTCAGTATAGGAAGATGGGTCTTTGTTTTGAGAGACAACATCACCAACAGTAACCGTTGTATGTGAGGACCAAAGTAATCATTCCCATTGGTTATGATCAGTGTAAAAGAAAAAGGCTTTGAGACACTCTTTTCCAATCTTCAAAATTGTCACCATTAATGAGTCTTGGAGGCCTATTGGGTGCAACACTTCAAGATCAGCAAGTGTGAGTGTGGTTAACTTCGACATTCTAGTTTCAGCAGAAAAGAACATAATTTCGCTGACACTTTCGCAGAAAAAGATAACTTCGTAGATATTTCGCAAAAAACTACTTTCGCTGATACTTTCGCTGTGGAAGCTAGTTTCGCTAACAATTTCGGTAGCACTTTCGCTAACCCAAAGTCACACAACAACTTAGTTTCGCTGGTAAATTCGTACGAAACAAGTTTGAACTTTCGTTCAAAAACAATTTCAGCAGCAATTTTGCTTGTTAACCGTTCACAGTCACTGATGAACTTCGTTCAAAGGAGTAGTTCGTGGAACCACTAGAAAATTATTTCAATAGCAATATAACCCATAGTTTCGCTGGAAGAAAGTTGACAGATTCGCTGTAAGAACTCCAATTTCACTGATCGATCCCAAAACCCTTTTTCAACCCAAAATCAATCTGAAATCATCCAATGCTCAATGAATTTGAGATTTGATGATTATAAGATCTTCCTCAATCAAAAACTAGCAGAATTCAATTAATTGCCATATCAAAAACACTTCATAATCCAATAAAAATTGATTGAAACTAGATATTGAACTAAAACCTCCAAAAACTCAACAAATCAGAGCACTATGCTCTGATACCATATTGTTGGTCCATGAGATCGAGTTACAGTGCAAATGATATGAAGAATCGTTCAATATCCAACAAACATGCTAAACAACCAAATAGAGAGGATTGAACACAATAATAATTCATTCATGACAAGACAATGATCATAACAATCAATAACAAAAAGCACAAGGATATTTCTGTATAATAACTACTTTGAAAAGGTAGCTTGCAACATGATTCGCGATTAGGTTTTGCAAGCTTGCCTTACAATGAAAATTAACATGAGTAATATAGCAGTCTTAGTTTTGCTATCAGCGAAACTGTCCCGCAGAAACTATAAATTCGCCCAGCAGAACATTAATTCGCCAGGTAAACAAAACAGCAAACTGTGTGCGAACTTACAGTTTTGCTCACAGTTTCGCTAGACAGCTAACATACAAAAATAAGTACATACACAAGGAAACTAACAAGATACCTATTACAAGTAAAGTAAACAATCTAAACTAAGGTGAGTCCAACCTATACATGATCTTCAAGGTGATGGATGGAGTTTCTCTAGGTGTGTATGTGAGAGAGAGAAAGAGAGAAAAGAGAAAGATAGAGATGGGGTGGGGATAGGGGAGGGGATGGGATTTAAAAATATCAAAGGGTATAATAGTATTTTTATATGATTTAACTTAACAAACATTAACGGTGTTAGTGGTGTGGACTCAATTAAAATAAACCTTAAAACTATTGGACTGTTAGTGTAATAATGAAATATTGGACTGAAACTGTGATTTTCGTCAAACCCTAGAGACAAAATAGTAATTTACTCTATAATCTATTTATATGTTTTTTCCAGCATATCAAAGGGTATATTGAAAGATTAATGCCATAGAGACATAAACAAGTACTTCAAAATAGCCATTTATTTACATGTTGGACTATATTAGTACCATAGTTTTATAATCACATTTTACTATAGCCAACAAATACATTTTGAAATAGAATTACAAGTGAAATAAACAAGAATTTCCCTCTAGATTAGAAGGTTAATTATGTTTATTTACCTTTATTAATCACTTCAACTGAATGGTTACTTCTCAGACTTGATCTTAACATTATACGGTTAATTTAGTACTGTTATAAGGATTTTAGTAGTGAAGAATACTGGGACTTGGTTTTCTAGCATTAACAAAATTCTTTGTGTATTTTTATGTGTTATTGGTAAACATTGGGTAAGAGGTTTGGGAGGGAAGAAAAACTATTAAACATTGACTTGATAGGAAATTATATACCACTATACCTTAGTTTTATACATCATAGTTCTAGGCATGAGTGCTTGAGTAGGGATGACATCTTCCACCATAAAGCTCCAATCAACTTTTTGAGCCACAATAGCCGTCTCATTTGACTTTCCAGCAGCTTTAGGTGTTGTAGGATGTGTGGAGGCATGAGTAGATCCCGGATTTGATTTGGGAGCTTTGTATTCCCTAGCAAAATGACCCAGCTAGTTATAGTTGTAACACTTTGCATTTGCTTTGTCGAACCCAAACTTGCTGCTAGTTGGGTTCTAAGGGAACTGCCTTTCGGTTCTTTTGAAGAACTTCTTCGCCTTGTAGGTTAACAGAGCCATTTGTTGGACTATGTCCATGTATTCTACATCATTTGAGTTAAAACACTCCGGATCTTCAAAGCAAAACTGAAAGTTACTAGAGTGTCCACTTCCTGAGACAAAAACACAGTTGTCTTGAAAAGGATTCGGCTGAGCCTGTTGAGATCGTGGAGTCTCATGAAATGTAATGTAAGGCCTAGAGGAACATGATGGATGTTAGGAATGTGTCAGGTACTGTTGAGGTTATGGGGGTCTTGAGCCTTCAACAACCATAAGTGCGTTGCTAGCAGGAAGGCCTAAAGGTCTGCTCACTTGGCGGCCACTCTTGTCCTCCATTTCTACACGGTATCCATCTAGAATGTCGTATAGTTCAGTCATGATGAGGGAGTTCAGATTTTATGTCCTCTTGATAGAGACATAGTAGAACTTCCACTCTTTAGGGAGTGCACTTATGAATTTCCTTAAGAGATCTCTCAATTTAGGAGTTATTCCCACATACTAAAGGGAAGAGATAAGATCCATAAACTTGAAGTATTGTTGGCTCAGGGTCTCTCCAGCAATATGAGTAAAATTCTCAAACTGTTGCTTCAGTGAATGTTTCTTTGAGTCGTTGGAGTTTGCGTACATGTTGGTTAAGCCATCAAACAGTTCTTTAGCTGATTGGCAATGCTCAAAACCCACCATAACGGAGTTGGGTATAGTAGTCATCAAAACAGTCATGGCCTTCCCATAAATATCAAGTCGTTTGTGGTCTTCTTCAGAGTAATCTTCCACCTCCTTCTCTATCATTGCACCACCTCCTTCTCTATCATTGCACCACCTCCAGCAGGTGCAACAACCTTTGGCTTGTAAGGGCCATTAGCGATGTATCTCCACATTTGACTCTCTTGATATTTGATGAACCCTTCAATACATCTGCTCCATTGTTTGAAGTTTTCTGGGGTGATGATAGGTGCTTTAGTCATCGTCCCCATTTCACATTCAGATCTCTAGTTAAAGGCCATTTTTTAGTGTAGTAAGTGAGTGAAAAATAGGTTGATTAGGATGGCAAGATCACACAATCAAGAGCCTAAGATCGGTTTTTGTACTCAACACAAGTATTGTTCTCTCAAACTCACTTAGTAACACTCGGGTTTGTGATGAAGCAGAATCCTTCTAAGAGTTGATGATAATATACTAAATAAATCAAAGCAAACACAAAAGAATAGTTTTTCAAGATACTTGTATATATTATTTCTCAACTCAAAGTATTACAGGACTCTTACAAGCATATTACATGAGTTACAATAAGAAACTATATAGAAAATAGAAATTTACTCTATAATCTATTTATATGTTTTTTCGTATCAAAGGGTAGATTGAAATATTAATGCTATAGAGACATAAACAAGTACTTCAAAATAGCCATTTAAATACATGTTGGACTATATTAGTACCATAGTTTTATAATCACATTTTACTACAGCCAACAAATACATTTTCAAATAGAATTACAAGTGAAATAAACAAGAATTTCCCTCTATTTTAGAAGGTTGATTATGTTTATTTACCTTTATTAATCACTTTAACTAAATGATTGCTTATCGGACTTGATCTTAACACTATACGGTTAACTTAGTAGTGCTATATAGATTTTAGCAGTGAATAATACTAGGACTTGGTTTTCCGGCATTAACAAAATTCTCTGTGTATTTTTATGCGTTATTGGTAAACATTGGGTAAAAGGTTTGGGAGGGTAGAAAAACTATTAGACATTGACTTGAGAGGAAATTATATACCACTATACCTTAGTTTTATACATCATAGTTCCGGATGCTTATGTGTTTGGTAATGAAACATATGGTTATGGGCAAATAACTACATATTGTAACACCCGGTTATTTATAAAAGACAAAGAAAAAAGAATAAGGTGAAGAAAAGAAAGAAAAGATATTTTACCCAAGTTATAGGGTAAAAAGTGTCCAAAAGGACAAAATGTTTGAAAAAATGGGTGTAAAAGGTGATGGCCGCCCATCACCCTCTCTTCACCCATACCCAAAGGATTTAAGAGAGAGAAAGCGAAGAGAGCAGGAAGCATTCAGGTTTTGAAGAGCAGAAGGAAGAAAAGTCACATTCAAGGTAAGAATTCATGTGTTTAATATGTTCTTAACTGGTTTCATCCTCAGTTGTGTGCTTATGTATGTTTGTGTGTTCGGGTGTGTGTTTTTAGTGGGTTTCTAGGTGAAAACTTGTAGCAATTGGGTTTTGAAGGAAGTCTTACCCGAAGAGGCTGCTAAGGTGAGTTTTAAAACCCCTCTTTTTATTTGTTTTAACTATTTTGGGGCAAGAAATGCATGAATGTATGTTTTTATAAAACTGGGTTTCATACCCGTATGTATGAATGTATGTATGTTGCGGGTGGGATTTGATTTTGGACTATGTTCATGTTTGATGATGTTATGGTTGTGTTTCTAAGGCTTAGAATGTATGATTTAAGCTTAGAGCATGACAGGTGAGGTTTGGGGACTGAAATCTGATGTTTAAGTGCAAATGGGGCTGCTCATGCGCCCAAATAGGGCTCATGCACCTAAGTTTTAGAATAACTGCTTAAATGTTGTTAATGTGGATGAATAAGAAATGCGGATGAACAAGTTCATAAGGATTAACAAGTTAATGCGGATGAATAAGAAATGCGGATGAATAAGTTCATGCGGATGAACAAGTTAATGCGGATGAATAAGAAATGCGGATGAATAAGTTCATGCGGATGAACAAGTTAATGCGGATGAATAAGAAATGCGGATGAATAAGTTCATGCGGATGAACAAGTTAATGCGATGAATAAGAAATGCGGATGAACATGTTAATACGGATGAGTAAGGGAAATGCGGATGAGTAAAGGAAATGCGGATGAATAAAAGAAATGCGGATGAAAAAAAGAAATGCGGATGAGTAAAAGAAATACGGATGAACAAAATAAATGCGGATGAGTAAAAGAAATGCGGATGAGTAAAAGAAATACGGATGAACAAAACAAATGCGGATGAACAATAAGAAATGTGAATGAACAATATGAAATGCGGATGAACACTTAGAATATTTTCTAATTTCCGGGGGAAAAGTGTTATGTAGGCTTTGACTTGGGAGGTTCCCGAGGGTTCAGGTAAGCTAACTTTTGAGGTCATAGATGATGTGATGGGAATGAATGATTGATGTATGATGATGTATGATTGATGGTTATGCATGATGATGTGTGATTGATGATGTGCGATTGATGATGTTATGCTTATGTATGATATGTTCTTTTATGTTCCTTATTACGTATGATACGACTTTACGTGGTGTGATATTTTTAATGAACGTAAAGTATTATCTTAACGAAGTGAAAGATTTAAGATACTGAAAGTGGAACATAAAGAGCAAACGAATGAAAAGCCTTGCAAGCAACTGAAGGGAAGTTCATAACTCATTGAGAGTTGTTACCTTGTGTTTGTCTACATCGTGCAATTTTGGCTAACTCATAAGGGTTCATACACACAGTAAGAGTTCAGTCTTGGTGACTGCTCCAATAACGTGCAATTTCCTAATTACTATGTCATACATCGTGTGATTTTAGCTAACCCATAAGAGTTCACACACACAGGGGGAGTCTGTCCTAGTGACCACTCCATACATGCGATATGTGCGATACGTGTGATATGTGCTATACGTGTCATATGTCCAATATGTGTGATACGTGCGATACGTGTGATATGTGTGATATGTGCGATATGTGTGATATGTGCAATACGTGCGATATGTGTGATATGTGTGATCCGTGCGATACGTGCGATGTGTGCGATATGTGCGATACGTGCGATACGTGCTATACGTGCGATATGTGAGATATGTGCGAGATATGCGAAATGTACTAACGAAAGATGATGAAGATAATAACTATTACCTTGATGTATGTACGATGTGTGATCACATGCCATAATAATGAAAATGTTTTAACGAATGGAAGTTGGCAGGTGAGCATTGCTGAGGATGGCACGGGGCAGCTACTTGGCATTTTTGGATGGCATCCATTTGATAGAAATATGACGTTTTTGTAATGTAATGCAAATAATGATGTTTTGTAACCGGTGAACAATGTATTATTTTGCAAAAGTGATTATAATGAAATGGAAGTTTAAATGTTTCTGTTGCAATAATTTATTTAAGTTAATGAAAATATATGTTTTATGTGTGATGATTGACCAGTTGTGGGCATCCTGGGAATAGGGTCTTACAAGTTGGTATCAGAGCCAAAGTTAAGCGAAACGGGTAAATTTTCAAAATAAACCTTAACTTTAACTGAAAATGGGACAGAAAGGGAAGGGATGACAGTCCGAGTAGTTGCGTGCCATCAGGTATTTTCTTAATGTTAACTGGTATTACATGCGCATGTTATGTGGTTTATGTGTTGCTTGTAGATTTAGATACTGATGTAGTTAGGATAGGTAATGCTTGGGGTATGAAGAGTAAAGTAAGTGGCTAATCACAACTGGCCACTGTAATTAGGGACTTACTATACTTGACATAAACTGAGTTGTTCCCTTGAATGACTGTGTTGGTGTTTGAATCTTATAGTGTGTTAGAGGATGACCGGTGGTAGATCATCGAAAGCTTCACGTGGTGGAGGTCGTGGTGCTGAACCACGGGCTACGAGAGGAAGGCCTAGAGCCAAAAAGGTGGTTCATGAAGAACCAGAGACCCCTCATCCGAAGGACGGAGATGAGAGTGCTAATTTGAGAGCCTTAGTAAAAGAGGCTGTTGTGGAAGAAGTTCACCATGTCATGCAGACGATCTTACCGTCTATGGTGACCAAAGTGATAAAGGCTATACGAGAAGGAGAGAGAAAGGAAAGGAAGAGGTCCTCGGGAGGACGTGAGCAACCGAAAACTAAGACGGTTCTCTCCGATGATGAAGAGGAGGAAGAAAAGCCTGTGCAGGAGGTGGCATGAGGCTGTAACTATGGGGCATTCATGAGATGCAAGCCCCCAATGTTTGATGGGAATGGTATTGCTGCTGTTGTTCACCGATGGGTGAGAGAGATGGAGGCGGTACTCGACATTAGCGAGTGTTGGGAAGATCAAAAGGTGAAGTTTGCTGCTTACTCGTTTGAGGACTCTGCTTTGTGCTGGTGGAACAATATCATCCAAGTTGAGGGTAGTCGGGCGATAGGAAGGATGAAGTGGGCAGAGCTAAATAGGTTGGTGTTTGAGGAGTTTTGTCCTCACCGTGAGATGGACAAAGATAAGAGGGAGTTCCTGCAGCTGGAGGCAGGGACTATGACCCATCAGCAATACACCACCAAGTTCAACGAGATGGCACGTCTGGTGTCAGATCAAGTGACACCCTTGTCACAAAAGATCAAGAGGTATATCTAGGGTTTGCCGGTGGATGTCCGTAGGCATATGATCGCTGCCCGACCAAGCACGTTTAGGTCGGCAGTTAACTTGGCGGGGAGGTTGTATGATGATAGGACTGTGGTGGTGGCTGAGGTGAGTAGGAAGAATGGTGGAGACCGGAACTAGAATGGGAAGAGGATTGGATGGGGTGGTGTCCCGACGAACAATAAGCGGGCACGGGTGGATGACAGCCATGTGGTTACACCTAGTTCAGGATTAAAGAGATGTGGTAAATGCGGGAAGGAGCATTCGGGAGATTGCAAATAAGGGTCAAACATCTGCTTTAAATGCGGGAAGCTTGGCCATGTGGCGAGGGAATGCGGGGTTGTTAGGTGTTACAACTGTGGAGAGAATGGTCACATGAGTAGAGACTGTAAGAAGCCAAGGGCTGAAGGATCAGGAGCGAAGAAGGCTGGAGGAGAAGGACAGAGGGCGAGTGCCAGAGCATTCATAATGATGTAAGAGGAGCTAGGACAGACCCCGATGTTGTGTCAGGTACGTTTCTAGTAAACCAAACTTTAGCCTCTGTGTTATTTGATTCTGGTGCTAGTAAAAGTTTTATTTCTGCTGCTTTCTGTGTTAAATTGCCTATTAGTAGTATGAGTATGGATACGCCCTTTGACGTAGAAACTGCCATCGGTAAGTCTACAAGGATTTTTGAGATGATAGAAGGCTGTGACATTGAATTAGAAGGTCATAAGTTTCTTGTTAGACCATTCGTGATGACCTTAGGCGGGTTCGATGTATTCCTAAGAATGGATTGGTTGGCAGATTACGAGGCGAACATTGTGTCCGCTAGAAGATTATTCGGTTAACAGCGCCTGACGGGAGTACAGTAACGGTTTACGGTGATCGAATCATGACAATTTCGAAGGTGATTTCGATGGCGGTGGTGGGAAAGTGCATGAGGCGTGGATGTAATGCCTAGTTGGTCTGTGTGAAGGATGTGGACACGCCAACACCACAACTGGCCAACGTACCGATGGTGTGTGACTTTCTAGATGTGTTCTCTGAAGAATTACCAGGAGTGCCACCTGACCATGAGATCGAGTTCTAGATTGACTTGATACCCGGTGCCCAACCTGTAGCTAAGGCATCATATCGATTGGCTCCGACTGAGATGAAAGAGTTGATGGAGCAATTGTAAGAGCTTCTTGATAAGGGGTTCATTAGATCGAGTATCTCTCCTTGGGGTGCTCCGGTCTTATTCGTGAAGAAGAAAGACGGTAATAGGAGAATGTGTATAGACTACCATCAGATGAAGGTTAAGGAGCAAGATGGTTCTCGAGGATAGATCTTCGGTCTGGCTACCATCAGATGAAGGTTAAGGAGCAAGATATTCCAAAAACAGCTTTTCGCACGCGTTAGGGACACTACGAGTTTCTTGTTCTGTCTTTTGGTTTGACCAACGCGCCAGCTGCTTTTATGGACTTGATGAATCGAGTGTGTCTGGCGATGTTGGATGAATTTACTGATGATATCTTGATTTATTCCAAGAGTGAGGATGGGCATGCCGGTCACATTCGAGAGGTGTTGGAGACGTTGAGAAGGGAGAGGTTGTATGCTAAGGGAGAGGCTGTATGCTAAGGGAGAGGTTGTATGCTAAATTCTCCAAGTGTGCATTCTGGTTGCGCGGGGTTCAGTTTTGGGTCATGTAGTGAATCCCAGTGGGATTATGGTGGACCCGGCAAAGGTGGAAGTGAAGATTTGGTGGTTTATTTTGATGTTTCCTACTCGGGGATGGGATGTGTGTTGATGCAGAGAGGAAAGGTTATAGCCTATGCATCCCGACAGTTGAAAGTTCATGAGGTCAATTATCCCACTCCCGGCTTGGAGCTAGCAGTCGTGGTCTTTGCTTTAAAAATGTGGAGGCACTATCTATACTGGATGAAGTGCACCATATTCAGTAAAGATACATAGGGCCTTTCCGAATCATTGCTAGAGTAGGAGAGGTGGCTTATAGATTGGAGTTACCAGATGAGTTAAGTGGAATTCATCCGACATTCCATGTATCTCATCTAAGAAAGTGTTTAACAGACGAGGATATGATTGTCCTACTGGAGGATATCGAGGTAGACGAACGGCTCAATTATGTGGAGCAACTAGTGGCGATCATTGATCATAAAGAGAAAAGGTTAAGGAATAAAGTGGTTCCTTTGATGCGTGTACAGTGGAGGCACAGAAAGGGATCTGAGTATACGTGAGAGACTGAAGAAGAGATGAGTCAGCATTACCCATGATTGTTTGAGGAATAACAGGTTTCGAGGACAAAACCTAAATAAGGGGGTGGACTTGTAACACCCGGTTATTTATAAAAGACAAAGAAAGAAGAATAAAGTGAAGAAAAGGGAAGAAAAGATATTTTACCCAAGTTAAAGCGTAAAGAGTGTCCAAAAGGACAAAATTTTTGAAAACGTGGGTGTAAAAGGTGATGGCCGCCCGTCACCCTCTCTTCACCCATATCCAAAGGATTTTAGAGAGAGAAAGCGAAGAGAGCAGGAAGCATTGAGGTTTTGAAGAGCAGAAGGAAGAAAAGTCGAATTCAAGGTAAGAATTCGTGTGTTTAAGATGCTCTTAATTGGTTTCATCCTCAGTTGTGTGCTTATGTATGTTTGTGTGTTCGGGTGTGTGTTTTTAGTGGGTTTCTAGGTGAGAACTTGTAGCAGTCGGGTTTTGAAGGAAGTCTTACCCGAGAGGCTGCTAAGGTGAGTTCTAAAACCCCTCTTTTTACTTGTTTTAACTATTTTGGGGCAGGAAATGCATGAATGTACGTTTTTATAAACCTTGGTTTCATACCCGTATGTATGAATGTGTGTACGTTTCGGGTGGGGTTTGATTTTGGACTATGTTCATGTTTGATGATGTTATGGTTGTGTTTCTAAGGCTTAGAATGTATGATTTAAACTTAGAGCATGATAGGGTGAGGTTTGGGGACGGAAATCTGATGTTTAAGTGCAAATGGGGCTGCTCATGCGCCCAAACAGGGCTCATGAGCCTAAGTTTTAGAATAACTGCTTAAGTGTTGTTAATGCGGATGAATAAGAAATGTGGATGAACAAGTTCATGCGGATGAATAAGTTCATGCGGATGAACAAGTTAATGCGGACGAATAAGAAATGCGGAAATGAATAAGTTCATGCGGATGAACAAGTTAATGCAGATGAATAAGAAATGCGGATGAATAAGTTCATGTGGATGAACAAGTTAATGCAGGTGAAAAAGAAATGCGGATGAATAAGTTCATGCGGATGAACAAGTTCATACGGATGAATAAGTGAATGCGGATGAATAAGAAATGCGGATGAACATGTTAATGCGGATGAGTAAAGGAAATGCGGATGAGTAAAAGAAATGCGAATGAACAAAAGAAATGCGGATGAGTAAAAGAAATATGGATGAACAAAAGAAATGTGCATGAACAAAAGAAATGCGGATGAGTAAAAGAAATGCGGATGAGTAAAAGAAATACGGATGAACAAAAAAAATGCGGATGAATAATAAGAAATATGAATGAACAATAGGAAATGCGGGTGAACACTTAGAATATTTTTGATTTCCGGGGGAAAAGTGTTATGTAGGCTTTGACTTGGGAGGTTCCCGGGGGTTCATGTAAGCTGACTTTTGAGGTAATAGATAATGTGATGGGAATGAATGATTGATGTATGATGATGTATGATTGATGGTTATGCATGATGATGTGTGATTAATGATGTGCGATTGATGATGTTATGCTTATGTATGATATGATCTTTTATGTTCCTTATTATGTATGATGTGACTTTACGTGGTGTGATATTGTTAATGATTGTGAAGTATTATCTTAACGAAGTGAAAGATTTAAGATAATGAAAGTGGAACATAATCAGCGAACGAATGAAAAGCCTTGCAAGCAACTGAAGGAAGGTTCATAACTCATTGAGAGTTGTTACCTTGTGTGTGTCTAAAGCGTGCGATTTTAGCTAACTCAAAAGGGTTCATACACACAGTAAGAGTTCAGTCTTGGTGACTGCTCCAATAACGTGCGATTTCCTAATTATTGTGTGTCATACAGGGTGCGATTTTGGCTAACCCATAAGAGTTCACACACATAGTGTAACGCATGGCTATTTTTAAAGACAAAGAAAGAAAGAATAAAGCGAAGAAAAAGAAGGAAAAGAAATAAGACCCAAGTCTAGGGGTAAAAAGTAACAAAAAGGACAAAAAGTTTAAAAGTTGGTGATAAAGGTGGTATGGCCACCCATATATCACACACATCACCAATTCTCGGACATTTTAGAGAGAGAAGGAAAAAGAGCAGAAAATTCTCGGTTTTGAAGGAAGAACAAGAAGTATTCGCATTCAAGGTAAGAGTTCATGTGTTCATGATGTTCTTGACTGGTTCTATCCTCGGGTTTATGCTTATGTGTGTTTGTATGTGTTCAGGTATGTTTTAAGTGGGTTTCTAGGCGGTTGAACTCAATTGCAGACGAGTTTGGAAGAGGCCATACTCAAGAGCTGCAAAGGTGAGTTCTAGAACCCTTCTTTAATTGGTTTTTAACTGTTTTGGGGCTGGAAATGCATGAATGTATGTTTTTATTAAACTGGGTCTGGGACCCGTATGTTTGATTGTGTGTATGTCGATGTTATGATGTGTTGGAGCATATATAGTCATATATAGTGTGTTCGTCGCTTGTCAAATAGTCTAGGATTAATGTTATACACCTGATATGTTGTAAACACATGAAACAGGGTCATTTGCAGGAGCATACGCGAATGAGACTCAGTCGTACTACTGAGCCATGCTAATGGACCAGTCGTGCGACTGAGAGATGCGATTGGGACATTCGTAAGACTAAACCATAAGTATGGTCCAGTCGTACGATTGAACCATACGCATGGTCCAGTCGTACGATTGAACCATACGCATGCTTCAATTGCACGAATGGGCCCATTCACATCTAATATGGATCGAGGCCTATATATACCAGTTTCAATGTGTAGAGAGAAAAAAAAGGGTGTTAGGATCAGTGATCTACGTTTGATTGATTAGAGAGTATAGCAGCGGAATTCTAACACTGAATTAGCCAATTCACAAGAACGAAAAGATATTCAATGAAGAACAAAAACGGTTATAGATAGAGAGAATTCTACAAATATATTTCATTCAATATTCGCTTTCGTGGTAACGGAATGTCACAATTACAATTAGGTCGACACCTCTTATATAAGAGATGTGACGTCTGCTGATGTCACTTGATAGTGACATCTAACAGAATTATTCCAACTGAAACACAACTACTGAAGATGTCAAAACAGCTGACATCTTCTTACAAAAATACTAAGTGTTATCAGTTACTATAACTACTGAAAAACATAAAACTACTGATACTACAATGACTGAAGAACAAGCTCTTTAGTCGTTTTACAAAACTACTGAAAGTAAAAACATAAAACTACTGATATCACAACTACTGAAGAAGTGCTCTTCAGCTGTTGTGACAAACTACTGAAACTTCAGTACTTGGTCTTCAGACTACAACTTCAGACGTTTCATCAGCTGATGACTTCAGTAGATATCATCAGCTGATGTCTTCAGTCTTTGTCTTCAGACTTTGTACACCAGTTGTTGATCTTCAGCACTTGTAGACTCTTCAGCTATTGTACTTCAGTACTTTGGTCTTCAGCTGTTGAAGTCTTCAGCACTTGATCTTCAGCTGTTGGAGTTTTCAGCACTTGTCGAACTGTTGATGAAGCCTTCAGCAGTTGTTGTGATATCATGTGGGACTTAGAGGTTTTCTGATCTTGGCTCATTGGTTCTTTTGGTCCAACAAACTCCCCCTGAACCAATGCAGCCAAAACCTCTAATTGATTTATTTTCCCACTTATTGTTGGCAAAATGGTTGGTCTTTTTCCTTCTTGATCAGTAGAGAAGATGACCCATATAAGCTCTGGCCTGGGAAGAAATCTCAGAGATCTGTTTGGCAAGGTATGAATGGGAACTCTGTTTTGGGGAACTGGACACAGAGTTGTTATCCCATTCATGAGATTTACTTCCCCATTATGAATCTGTATGACTCTCGAACATAGGCCTCAAGGAGAACAACTTGTTCCTCCTTGGAGAGTTCTTCTACTCCTCCTTCAAAGAAGAACTCTGGACCATAGTACTCAGATAAGTACTTCACAGTCCTGCCATTTTTCAACTCCACAGTAGTTACCTCCCTGTAGACATATTCATCAGGATGAGTGCCCTCAAGAAGTAACTGGAGCTCATTCTTCTTAATGTCTTCAAGCTTCTTATATAATAAGCCCTTTTTGATCATCTTGTTTTCCAGTAAAGCTTGAGGGGTCAATTTTGATTGATGAGCCTTCTTGAATTCATCAATTATTTCCCATGGTGAGACTACAATGGCCAACATGATTGTAGAGTCTATTGTCTTTCTAACCTGGCCATTGTATCTGTGTGGAATAGATTTTGTGGATTCTAGAACTCACTTGGGGTCTGGCCATACTCTCACTCTCTCCTCTGATACTGAAATTGTGTCTGAGAGTGTACAGCCTCTGAGCATGCCTTTCATGGCTTGTATAGATGATGACGGAGGAAATTCCTTGTCAACCATCTTCAGTAGTTGCTCATCGTGTTGCTTCTGATGTTCTTCATCTTCTATTTTGACTCTAACCGTTTCCCTTTGAGAGTCAGGTGTGATCATGGGTGACTCCTGGGTTCTGGTAGCTTTAGAACAGCAGAGAGTGGCAGACTATCATCTTCATCCTCTTCTTCTTCATCTTCTTCTATCCTCAGCACCCTTCTCCTCCTTCTAGGTGCATCACTGGATGATGGTTGGGTGGTAAAGGAATTGATTTTGAAGATTGAGGATGTTTGGATTTGGGTTTTGAGATTGGTTTGGAGATTTGAGGGGTAGGCTGTTTTTGAGTGGGTGATAGGGAAGGTTGTTCAAGCATTTTGGTTGTGAGTTTGGCCTTTGTAATTCTTGCCATTTCAAACCTTTTTCCAGCCCCAGCCTCATCAAGTGCTTCAATGATAATCCCCTTATGAAATTGCTCAGACAAACAGATTCTGGTGGCTATAGCCAGAATGCTGTCTCTGGTCCATGAACGAATCTCCATCAGTGATCTTCCTAAGTATTTGGCAATGAATCGAATCATGATCTCCAATCTCTCTTTCTCCAGTACATCATACCCAGCCCATCTGGTTTGAATTCCTCCACTTCCAACCTCCTGATCTCACTGTCTAGTGTGGCTGTGTCAAACCCTTGCTTGAAGAGTTGCTCAATGATTTTGTCCATGGATCGGTTGTGTGTGTCATCTGCATCTTTACCAGCTCTTCCAAGGATTTTTCTTCAGCATTAGTTTGATCACCAGCACTTTTCTTTCTTTTGTAAGTGATCAGTTGTTGTTGCTTTTCTTTTTCCAACTCCTGGGTTTTCTCTTGTGCCTTCTCATCCTCAGTTCTTTTTCTCTTCTTTTCTTTCACTGCAGTACTCTCCCCCTTTTTGGATGCATTGGAGACAGGGGTTTGTACCGCAGAAAGTTTCTTGTGCACAACATCATCAATGAGTGGTTGTAGACTTGAGGAAATCCTCTCATCAATGGCTTTATAAACAATATCATTGACGATGGGAGTGATGAGAGGGAGGGATTGTTGGAATACAGCAACCATCTGCTCTGGGGGGTTCTGTCCCGGAAAGATAGTGCCAAAAGCAGAAGCTGGAGGCTCAGTGAAGTGAGAGGGTAAAGTGTTTGGGGAACCTTCAAAGGAAGGTGCCATCTGTGGGTTGGTGGGGGTAGATGGACTTACATCCTGAGACTTCTTGGCAAGCAGTTCTTGTAGTCTGCTTACCTCAGCCTCCAGGATGGTGTTGTGGGCTAGAACATCATAGAAAAAGCCCAGGTCATCATCAGCAGAAGCTGAATCACCTGACCTCCTGCTTGTAGCAGGATTTACATGCACTGGGTGTAGACCAGTTTTAGCATGTGCCCCTTTTTCTTGGAACTGGGGACTTCCAGCCTCAGGACTATGTCCGTCATGTGCTGTTGCCTCTAGTGAGGTCTTAGCAATGTTACCAGCCTCATTCTGATCATGTGTTGATTCAGAAGAGGTGGCAGCCTCACTAGATATTCTAATCTCCCTATCTACACCAGGAGATAGAATTTGTAAACCCCGGTGCTGTGGGTTGTCAGAAACATGGTGATCCTCTTCCTCAATGTCTGTGGTTCTCCCCTTTGTTGGTGGTTGTTGGGGAGGAGGAGAGGCATGCAACTGAGTCAGCACATTTGCAATATTATGGTTGGACTTTAGGGGGCGGTTGCATGGGGAGATGGGGTAGAAGCAGTGTGCACCTGGGGAGGATGGTGCTCTTCAATGGCAATCTCCTCAAGTGAGGAAGATCCCAGATGTGTGGGTACCCCTTGTGTGGTGGCTGCAGGCTCCTTTTGAGAGGAATCCTGAGCGGCTATGGCTGGTAGAGTCTCTGATACTGCTGGGGGGTTTAAGCCAGCAAGTATAGCCTGCGTTGGTGGTGCAGGAGCATCTTCAGGGGACTCGTCTCCCTGAATAGCTGTTTTGGGTTGTTTTGGGTTTGGTTTAGTGGGGACTTTGGTTCTGATGGAGGAAGCTGTGGGTCCCTGTGCTTGGGCTTTAGCATTCGGGCAGCTTCTTTGAGTGTAAGGTCTGAGTTGTGCCTGGAGTATACCTCAGCCAAAACAGCTGGTGCAGGGACTCCAAGGCCAACAAGGCCATCAGATTTTAATTCATCCAAAATAATGGCCATCAGAAACCTGGGATATAATGGCCATCGGTTTGCCACAGGTTTCTGAGCCAAGTTCTTTATTTCTAGAAACACAATTTCAGAAAAATTTAGCGGTTGGTGTTCTAGAATAGAATACAATACCTGTTGCCATTGGGATGACATTTGATCCTAAGAAGATGTCTTGGAGGCTAAGCAGACATTTACCATGTGAAAAATGACTTTCTCAGCGTCATGGAAATGTTTCTTTAGAACGGTTGTAGCTCGAAGATCACCTTCATACCCATGATTGATAAAGGACATATCTGTTATGCCCTTTGGGTATGCAGTCACAGCGGTGGAATCGTGTAGGTGAAATGCCTGACGAATGATGTCGGCTGTAACAACCACTGGTTTCTGGTTGATAAGGGACCGAACAAAGATCTGACTGGTAGACTCATCAGTATGAACAAAAGCATTTGACCAGAATTGACTGAGGGATTCAGGGTAAATGGTTGGATTCAAGAGAAACGCAGTGCGATATGGGGAATCCACCATTAAGTCAATGGCATTATCATATTTGTTCCAGAAAGCCGACTTTGTAAGGTAAGCAACGCAGTTATGTCATGGTTTCAGACTCATGGTCGCCATGTTTGAGAGAGAGAAGTTCAGAAAATAACGGCTAATGAAACATTAGAGAAGAGGACATGTATTTATAGGGTAGGGGTGAGAAAATGACTGAAGGGTGTGGTGTTAGTCATCAGTAGTTTTAAACCGACTGTTGACATGGTATTACCCTTTCAGACGTTAAAACAGCTGAAGTCGTGTTTTTAGGCATCAGCAGTTAGAAAACTACTGAAGACCATGGTTTTGACTTCAGATGATGGAACAAGTGAGGACTTGGTGTTTGTCATCAGTAGTTGTGAAACTACTGAAGACAGTGGTTTTGTCATCAGTTGTTGTAAACAGCTGAAGACTTGGTGTTAGTCATCAGTAGTTATAAAACTACTGAAGACATGGTTTTGCTTCAGTTGTTTAGAATGAAACAGCAGTTGTAGAAACGACTGAAGAGAAAGTTCTCTTCAGTAGTTTTCGTCAATTCATAGCCTTTCAGTTGTTTCATACTGTCCTCAACACTTATCAGACTTTTCATCTGCTTTTCAGGTGTTTAATAGGACGTCAGTACTTATCTGTTTGTACTGATTTCAGTAGTTGTAACTACATCAGTAGTTGTAACGACATCACTAGTTTGGAACAGATAAAGTACTTCAGTACTTGTGAGGCATTTAGCCGTCAGTAGTTATAAAACTACTGAAGGTGAAAAGACTCATCAGTACTTATATGTGACATGGTTACTAATGATCACCAGTATTTTTTACTGAAATCATCAGTAGTTGTCACTTATTCTAGCTGCAGCATACCAAGCCTTAACACAAGGTTTTGGAAAGTCGAACTATCCAAAGGCTTAGTAAAAATATCTGCAAGTCATCAGCACTAGGCACAAACTTAGGATCAATTAGACCTTTTTCAAAACAATCCCGAATAAAGTGATGTCTGATCTCTATATGTTTTGTCTTAGAGTGCTGGACTAGATTTTTGACAATACACAGAGCTGAAGCACTATCCATTAATAATGGAGTCTTAGTCTCTATAATGCCATAATCCAGAAGTTGGTTCTGAAGCCAGAGTACCTGAGAAGTGCAACTTGCAGCAGCAATGTACTCGGCCTCAGCAGTTAATGTAGCAACAAATGTTTGTTTCTTACTCTGCCAAGAAATCAAACAGTTGCCTAGGAATTGACAACCACCAGAAGTTGACTTTCTAGTTAACTTGCACCCTGCATAGTCACTATCTGAAAAAGCAACTAATTTGCAAGAGTGTCCAGTGGAATACCATAAACCCAGAGATTGTGTACCTTGCAAATATCTAAAGATTCTCTTGACTGCAATCAAATGAGACTCTTTAGGAGCAGCCTGAAATCTAGCACAAACACATGTAGCAAACATAATATCTGGTCTAGAAGCTGTTAAATACATCAAGGACCCAATCATACATCTGTAAAGTGTTTCATCAACAGCTTTACCTTTCTGATCTGCATCCAGTTGTATGGTGTTGCACATGGGAGTAGAACAGGGCTTACAGTTTTGTAAATCAAACTTATGCAAAAGATCTTTTGTATATTTTGACTGATGAATAAAGGTTCCATCAGCCTTTTGTTTAATTTGCAAGCCTAGAAAGAACTTTAATTCTCCCATTGCACTCATTTCAAACCTCTTTTTCATTAATGTTTTAAAATCATCACACAACTGGGGATCAGAGGATGCAAAAATGATATCATCAACATAAATCTGAACAAGTAGCTTATGCTGATCCACCTTCTTAATAAACAGAGTTTTATCAATGGAGCCTCTAGTGAAATTATTCTTAAGAAGAAAAGTGGAAAGTGTCTCATACCAGGCTCTAGGAGCTTGTTTCAACCCATAAAGAGCTTTATCAAGTTTATACACCCATTCAGGATGTTTATTATCCTCAAAACCTAGTGGTTGACACACATAAACTTCTTTTTATTTTACCATATAAAAATGCACTTTTGACATCCATTTGAAAAACTTTAAGATTGTGGAATGCAGCATAGGCTAAAAACAATCTGATTGCCTTAGTCTGGCTACAGGGGCAAAGGTTTCATCATAGTCAATACCTTCTTCTTGTGAAAACCCCTGTACAACCAGTCTAGCCTTGTTCTTAACAATAAGCCCATTTTCATCAGTTTTATTCCTAAACACCCATTTAGTGCCTATTGCACACTTACCTGGGGGAAGAGGAACCAGTTCCCACACTTGTTGTTTCTTGAACTGAAGTAGCTCAAGCTGCATGGCTTCAACCCATCCATTGTCTCTCAAAGCAACATGGTAGTTCTTTGGCTCTAGCTGACTGATGAAGAGAGCATAGAAGCAGAAGTTAGACAATTGGCTTCTTGTTGAAACACCAGCATTGATATCACCAATAATCTGAGACATTGGTGATTCTTCAGTTCTTGATAAACAATAAGATCTGTGCAAGTGTTTGTAGGACCTTAGCAGTAGCAGATGTTGATGCAGACTCTTGAAACCAAGAATTAGATGGTAACTCAAAAGATGTAGAGGAATCAGAGATCTCATCAGCATTTGTTGTGGATGGAACTGCTGAAGCTACAGGAACATCAAATTTAGCAGACACAGGCAGTTGGTCACTAAACTTGAATAGGTGAGTATTGATATTATCATCATCATCATCAATACCACCAGGTGGAAGACATGCTGCAGAAGATGATTTATCCACAGGATCTGCAACAGCTGGAGGTTGATAAGGAACATATTGCAGTATGTCCAAATCAAAAAACTCCACAGGATTTTGTGGAATCTTGTCCATAGGAGATTCATTAAACTTCACATGCAAAGTTTCTTCAACTATCTTTGTTCTGCAGTTGAAGACTCTGTATGCCTTGCAAGTAGATGAATAACCAACAAAATACCCTGCATCCACCTTAGGATCAATTTTTGGAGTTGATCCTTTGTGTTGAGAATAAAACAAGGACACCCAAATGCTTTGAAAAATGAAATTAGAGGAGCCAAGTGATGGAGAACTTCATATGGAGTCTTCATCAACCTCTGATTTACTAAGACTCTATTCTCCACATAGCAAGCTGTGTTGACAGCCTCAGCCCAAAAGGTCAGTGGCAAACCAGAGTCAGCCAGCATGGACCTTGCAGCTTCAATTAGGGTCCTGTTCTTTCTCTCCACTACTCCATTTTGTTCTGGAGTCCTTGGTATGCTAAACCGCCTTTTGATTCCCTTTGAAAGATAGAAGTCATCAAGTGTATGGTTTCCGAATTCAGTTCCATTGTCACTCCTAATACACTTGACTGGAAGGGAATACTGCTTCTCAATATACAACACAAAGTGAATAATCTTCTGAGCAACCTCATCCTTTGAATGTAGAAAGAAAGTCCATACAAATCTGGAGTAATCATCCACAATTACCAAACAGTATTTCTTCTTTGCCATGCTCATTATTCTCACAGGACCAAATAGATCCATATGCAGTAATTGCAAGCAGGCAGTGGACTTAGGCTCTTCAATAGGAGGGAATGAGACTTTGTGTTGTTTTCCTTTTAAACAAGCAGTGCAGGTTTCATCATAGTGGAACTCCTTTATTGGTAAGCCTCTAACTAAACTATTGTGGATAAGCTGATTCATGTTTTTGAAATTAGCATGACCCAGCCTTCTGTGCCACAGTTTAGATTCTTGAGAAGAGGCTTTGGAAAATAGGCAAGGATTGCCTCTGAGATCTATTTTCTTGGAAAGATCTAAGGCATACACTCTTCCTGTCCTGTTGGCTCTCAGGAGAGCGTGATCATCCAACACCTTATCAATCAAATGCAAAACTTTGGATGACAGAATCCTACAGTTCTGACTGGTGAAAAGAGCAACATGGCCTTTATCACACATTTGACTGACACTCAAGAGATTGTACTTGAGATTTTCCACATGATTAACATCATCAAACTTTATTTCTCCATTGGAGACAAAGCCATTTCCAATGATGTAACCCCTAGCATCATTGCCAAAAGAAACAAACCCCTTCTTTCCTTGAGAGTAGTCATGAAGAAGAGAGCTGTTTCCAGTCATGTGCATAGATCCCCCACTGTCTACATACCAGATGCTACTTTGGCATGTTGGAGAACCCTGTAATAATAAACAATCAGTTAGTTTTGAAGACCCAAACCTTTTTGGTTTTGGGCCTGGTCTCGTCAACAGATGGTAAACTAACAGGTTTATTGGAAACAACAGCCTGAGAGGAAGAAGATGGTGAAGAAGAGGAATCCTTTGGCTTGGACCTCCTTTTCTGTGGTTTCAACATAGGAGCATCTAATTGGTTAACTCTTCCCAATAGATGTTGAACCATCATAACCAGCTGTGTTGATTTTGTGATAAAGCTTTCAGCTCATCAGACACATTGCCAGTAGAGTTTGATAAGTTCCTATGTTGCACCTTCTTCTTCTGAGCAATCTCAGCTGTCACCTGTTTAACCCCTTCCTTTTTGGATTTCTTTGTGGACTTAAGGGTTACAGGATTTGATGTTGCTGATACAAATGTGGTCTCAAACTCAGTTTTCATTTTTACCATTTTCTCTTTAATTCCTCTTTATGTTTGAGTTTGGAACCTCTTTTGTACCAACAATCATCTGTAAGATGATTGAACAAACCACATACTTCACATGGTTTCTTCTTCATCTTATGTTGATCATCAACTAAAGAGGGTGAAGCAACTGAAGACTTGCTCTTCAGTGCTTTGGAAGCATTGTTTGCTTTCTTGACTTCCTCTTTAGTAGTCTTCAAACTCTTTCTACTGACAGTTTTCTTCTTTTCAGTACTGGCAGTAGTTGGAGTTTGAACTTTAGGTGTTAAATCCTGCTCTCTAGTCCTTTCAGGACTTTCAGAATTAACTCCTGAGTTGATCAAGTCATTGATCATGTGAGTGTCAGCAGTGGAACCATCAACATCAGCTGATAGGTTCTGAGAGGGCTTGGTGCTGACTTCTACTTTTGATTGTGCTGTATCAGAAAGTAGATCACATGATGAGATGGATTGGTTATTACTCTCACCATCAGATTCTACCTCTGCTCTGGGAGTAAAATCTGTAGGTGGAGCAGTGTGATTGTAACCAATGCTAAACTTCATATTGGAAGCAGATTGCTTACTAAGAAGCATTTCAAAACCTTTGCATGATTGTACCAATCTATCACACTCTACCTGGGTGACTGCAAGGGTTTCTTTGAGATCTTTATACTTCTCTAGAAGTATCTCTTCCCTAGCCTTATCATCAGTTATTTGGCATTTAAGTTTGTAAATCTCATCATTCTTATCATTAAGCACAGACTCAAATTCAGCTTTGCTTTTGGAAATTATTTGTTCTAGCTCAATGTTCTTGTTGATTAAAGCTACATTTGCTTCTCTAATAGATGCAAATGCTGCTATGCATGTTTCAGAACATAATTTGGCTTTTGCCTCAGAGGATACCTGTGATACCTTTGGTGTAGAGACATTAGTGGATGAAGTATCAGCAGAATCCAAAGCCATAAGAGCTAGATTTCCAAAGGGACTTTCACCACCATGTTGACCAGCACCTGAAAACAGTTGTTCATGACCAGACAAGTCATCTGGTAAACTGCTCCAGTCAACAATTCCTGGGGTGAAGAAGCTGTGTTGTTGATGTTGAGTTTGTTGATGAGATTGGGAAGGTTGTGGTTCAGGCTATTGGTGTATTCCTGTTTCACCATTTTCAGCTCAGAGATCAAGCAGGAAAAACGCTCAAACTGTTGAGTCAGTGTCTCACCCTTTCCATGAGAGAATGTCTCATATTGTTGGGCAAGGATTTCTCTGTTGTTTGCTAAGACCTCATCTGTGCCACCGAATTGTTCCTTCAAGGCATTCCAGAGATCATGAGCAGTTTCATGATGCATAAGCCCTGAATAGATTTCATTAGGCAGTGCCATGGCCAGAATTCCATGGGCTTTAGCATCAATCTCAAACAGTTTCCGATCTTCATCAGAGTATTGTTCCTTCTTCTTCGGAACCATTTGATTGGTTTCCGGATTGTTCACCATAGGCTTATGTGGTCCATGTACCACAAATGTCCAACACCTGAACTGTTAACAGACAAGTGATGAAGCATTCTTCGTTGCCATATGTTATACTCGGTCCTAACCAGCATCGGGGGCTTGGTTGAGGAACCGGTATTGTGAGGATCATTAGAAGGAGTAGTCATCTCAGATTCAATCAAATTCAATTAAGCTATAACAGATTTAGAACAAAACACAACAACCAATTGAACCAAGAGAGATCTCAAAATAAATGAACGAAAGCGACAGAAATTCAATAATCTATAACCAGTTCTTGCGAATATGCTAATTCAATCAAACATAGATATCAATTAGCAGTTTCAATGATCAATTGTTAGATTGATCAATGATTAACCAGCTCTGATACCACTTGTTAGGATCAGTGATCTACGTTTGATTGATTAGAGAGTATAGCAGCGGAATTCTAACACTGAATTAGCCAATTCACAAGAACGAAAAGATATTCAATGAAGAACAAAAACGTTATAGATAGAGAGAATTCTGCAAATATATTTCATTCAATATTCGCTTTCGTGGTAACGGAATGTCACAATTACAATTAGGTTGACACCTCTTATATAAGAGATGTGACGTCTGCTGATGTCACTTGATAGTGACATCTAACAGAATTATTCCAACTGAAACACAACTACTGAAGATGTCAAAACAGCTGACATCTTCTTACAAAAATACTAAGTGTTATCAGTTACTATAACTACTGAAAAACATAAAACTACTGATACTACAACGACTGAAGAACAAGCTCTTCAGCCGTTTTACAAAACTACTGAAAGTAAAAACATAAAACTACTGATATCACAACTACTGAAGAAGTGCTCTTCAGTTGTTGTGACAAACTACTGAAACTTCAGTACTTGGTCTTCAGACTACAACTTCAGACGTTTCATCAGCTGATGACTTCAGTAGATATCATCAGCTGATGTCTTCAGTCTTTGTCTTCAGACTTTGTACACCAGTTGTTGATCTTCAGCACTTGTAGACTCTTCAGCTGTTGTACTTCAGTACTTTGGTCTTCAGCTGTTGAAGTCTTCAGCACTTGATCTTCAGCTGTTGGAGTTTTCAGCACTTGTCGAACTGCTGATGAAGCCTTCAGCAGTTGTTGTGATATCATGTGGGACTTAGAGGTTTTCTGATCTTGGCTCATTGGTTCTTTTGGTCCAACAAAGGGATTCTCTAAAGGGTTTGAGAGAGAGTGTGTCCAGGAGCCTAAGGCTGCCAGATGAGAGGGGAGATCATGCTCTATCTTCCCCTTGCCAAGAGTCTTGATTCTTATGTTGTAACAAGCTTGTAATTGTTAGGTTTTATCAATGAAACCATTCTATTATAGTTCATATTATTGTTTGACTTTTGGTTTGATGTTGTTTATCCTTCCGTCAAAAACATGCTCGGATGTTTATCGATCCAAAGAAACTGACTTCACATGATGTGATGTTTGGCTTTGTTCATGCTTGATGATGTGTGATGGTGTTTCTAAGGCTTAGAAGGTAAGACTTAAGCTTAGAACATGATGGATGGTGATTGAGAACCGAAATATGATGTTTAAGGCTCATATGTTAAGTTTTAGAATCTGCCTAAGTATGCAGAAGAAATGCGGATGAGTAATGGAAATCAATGCAGATGAGCAGTTAATGCGGACGAGTATTAACTATTAAGCAAGTCAATGCGGATCAGAAATGGAAAGTCAATACGGATGAGTATTGGATGAAATGCGGATGAACATTGACTAAGTATGAGAAATGCGGATGAGTAAAGTCAATACGGATGAGTATTGGATGAAATGCAGATGAACATTAACTAAGTATGGGAAATGCGGATGAGTAAGGTCAATGCGGATGAACAAATATGGATGAACAGGAACAAATGCGGATGAACTTTAGCAAATGCGGATGAACTATGACAAATGCGGATGAACAAAAGGCAAATGCGGATGAACAAATGGCAAATGCGGATGAACACTTAGAATAGTTTGACTTTATGGGGAAAAGTGAGATTTAGTATTTGACTTGGGATGTTCCCGGGGGTTCATGTAAGCTGACCTTTGAGGTCATAGATGTTATGATGGTCATGTTATAATGTATGTTTGATGCTTATGCATGATGGTATGTATGATGTATGTTATGTTGCATGATGCCTTGTATGATGATGTTGACTGTGCATGTTGATGTTCCTTATTATGCTGTATGTTTATCTTTCCTGTGGCTTTACGTGTTATAGTGTGAAAGAAATGATAAAGTATTATGTAGCGTAAAGTGAAAGATAATAAAAGAGGAACATAATGATAGAATGCATGCATTAATGATAGAGGAAGTATAGAAAGGCTTGGAAGCAAAATGTACGGAGGTGCACGACTCTAAAATGTCATAAGCTCAACTGTGTGTGGTTTAGCTAACCCTTAAGGATACATGCAGGAGTCCAGTCTTGGTGACTGGCCAGTGATATAGTACATGGTTTATAGTGATTACTCACCCCGGTGTTAGGGCCAGGCTATGTGCGTTATGGAAGTCATTTATGATCTTCAGCCCAGTATTCGCGAAGAACTGAGGCGTGAGGAAGTGTTATTCTTGTGGGGAGGAAGGCCACATGAGCAGAGATTGCAAGAAGCCGAGGGCTGAGGGTTCTGGGGTGAAGAAGACCGGAGGTGAAGGACCAAGGGCGAGCACTAGAGTGTTTACAATGACGCAGGAGGAGGCTAGGACGGACCCTGATGTTGTGCCAGGTACGTTTTTAGTAAACCAAACTTTAGCCTCTGTATTATTCGATTCTGTTGCTAGGACGGACCTTGAAGTCATTTATGATCATCGGCCCAGTATCCGCTTTGTGCATACGTCTGGGTGTAGTATACAGATGGGATCTTTGTCGCTTGCCCCGGTGCTGATGCCAGGCTATGTTCGTTATGGAAGTCATTTATGATCTTCGGCCCGGTACCCGCTTTGTGCATACGTTTGGGGTATAGCTGATGATACTGATCCGGAATGAGATAAAGAGATACTGAGATAATGAAAAAAAGTGATGAATAGTAAAGTGGATAATAATGATTTTATCTATGTGTACGTATGATGTGTGATCATTTACGACGGTATAGTATGATTTAAAAGAAAGTAAAGTATGTTTTATATAAAACTAGAACTCACTCAGCAACGCTGACTTTTTATGCATTTTCTAGTTGGCAGGTGAGCATTGCTGAGGATGGCGCGGGGCAGCTACTTGGCATTTTGGATGGCATTCTTTTGTTACTGTATTTGCATTGTAATACGAACAAATGGAAATGTGTAATGACTGATTGTATTAACTTGCAAAAGCAGTTATTACGAAAGAAAATGTTATTTTAATGTTTCGCTGCGATGCTTTTATGAAAATTTAATGTAATTGTATGCTTTGTGAGCAATGATTGGCCAGGTGTAAGCGTCCCAGGAACGAGGCCTTACAAGTTGGTATCAGAGCCAAAGTTTAAGTGAAACGGGTAAATTTTCAAAATAAACCTAAACTAAAACTGAAAATGGGACGGAAAGGGAAGGGATGCCAGTCCGAGTAGTTGCGTGCCATAAGATATTTTCTTAATGATTAACCGGTATTATGTGCGCATGTTATGTGGTTATGTGTTGCTGGTAGATTTAGATACTGATGTAGTCAGGACAGGTAATGCTTAGGGTATGAAGAGTAAAGTAAGTGGCTAATCACAACTGGCAAGTGGCTAATCACAACTAGCAAATGGCTAATCACAGCTGGCTACTGTAATTAGTAACTTACTGTACTTGACATAAACTGAGTTGTTCCCTTGAATGAACGTGTTGGTGTTTGAATCTTTCAGCGTGTGTGTGAGGATGGCCGGTGGTAGATCATCTAAAGCTTCACGTGGTGGAGGACGTGGTGCTGAACCACGAGTCACGAGAGGAAGGCCTAGGGCCAAAAAGGTGGTTCATGAAGAACCAGAGACCCCTCATCCGGAGGGTGGTTATGAGAGTGTAAACTTAAGGGCCTAGGTGAAAGAGGCTGTGGTTGAAGAGGTGCATCAGGTCATCCAGACAATCTTACCGTCTGTAGTGACTGAAGTGATTAAAGTTGTACGGGAGGGGGAGAGGAAGGAAAGAAGTAGACGTACGGGCGAAAGGAGACAGCCAGAGACTAAGACGGTTATGTCTGATGATGAAGACTAGGAGGAAGAAGAAGAGCCTGTGCCGGAGGCGGCACAAGGATGTAACTACGGAGCGTTTCAAAGGTGCAAGCCCCTTACTTTTGATGGTAACGGCACTGCTGCTGCTACTCACCGGTGGGTGAGAGAAATGGGAGCTGTTTTGAATATCAGCGAGTACCTGGAGGATCAGAAAGTAAAGTTTGCTGCTCATTCTTTTGTGGACTCGGCTCTGTGTTAGTGGGACAATATAGTCCAAGCCGAGGGTAGTCGAGCAATGGGAGGATGAGATGGTCGGAGTTGAAGAAGTTGGTAATTGAGGAAGTCTGTCCTCACAAGGAAATGGACAAAGTTGAGAGAGAGTTCCTGCAGTTGGAGGCGGGGACGATGACACATCAGTAGTACACCACCAAGTTCAATGAGATGGCACGTCTGGTGCTAGACCAAGTGACACCCTTGTCACGAAAAATCAAGAGGTACATTCGGGGTCTGCCAGCGGATATCCGTAAGCACATGATCGCTGCCTGACCAAGCACGTTTAGGTCGGCGGTTGATTTGGCAGGGAGACTATATGATGAAAGAATGGTGGTGGTGGCCGAAGGTGGTAAGACGAATGGTGGAGATAAGAATTGGAACGGAAAACGGGTTGGCGTGGGGGGGCCACTCCAAGTAACAAGGGTGCACGGATGGATGACCGGCGTGTGGTCACATCCGGTGCAGGGTCGTGAAGGTGTGTCAAGCGGGTTGGGCGTGGGTGGATGACCGGCGTGTGGTCACATCAATACGTGCGTTATGTGCGATATGTGCGATACGTACGATATGTGCGATATGTGCGATGTGTGTGATATGCGCGATACGTGCGATACGTGCGATATGTGTGATATGTGCGATATGTGCGAGATGTGCAAAAGGTACTAACGAATGATGATGAAGATAATAACTATTACCTTGATGTATGTACGATGTGTGATCACGCGCGATAATAATAAAAATGTTTTAACGAATGGAAGTTAGCAGGTGAGCATTGCTGAGGATGGCACGGGGCAGCTACTTGGCATTTTTGGATGGCATCCATTTGATAGAAATATGACGTTTTTGTGATGTAATGCAAATGATGATGTTTTGTAACTAGTCAACAATGTATTATTTTACAAAAGTGATTATAATGAAATGGATGTTTAAATATTTCTGCTGCAATGATCTCTTTAATGTTAATGAAAATATATGTTTTATGTGCGATGATTAACCAGCTGTGAGCGTCCCGGAAACGGGACCTTACACATATACCAATGAATTTTTAAAAGACAACTAAGAAATATCATTGTTATATGGCTGACAAATTGTAGTATTTTCGATTGGCAACACCTACTAATAACAATGCTTAGACTTGTATTTTGCATTTTAGTATTTTATTTATCTTATGTCATATGTACTTTGTATGTTTAATTATAAAACTAGAATTACGTGAAAAATAATTTGGTTCTAAATATAGAAAAAAATCCCTATTTTTAAGTCACTTCTTATGATAGAATTAAGCAAGAATGATATTATTACATGAACACAAAGTACGATAAACCTATTAGCCTAACAAAGATATGAATCTTGAATGTTGTCAAGTGACGAATGTTGAATGATGTCAAATGATGAATGCTAGTTGTATTTATACCAATATTAAGTTTTTTAAAATTTACTTAATAATTTCAAAAGTTCACAAAATATATAAACATATTATTTATGCATCTGTATTAGCTTTCTACACATATATTTCATCGGCTTTTATCATTAGGTTTTTAGAATCGATTTTAGTGAGTAGTTTATTGTTTTTATTTGTTCGATGGAGAAATAGTTTCTGCAATGAGTGGTTTCTTATATACACATATTATTAACTATTAATTCATATTGCTATCAACTTTTTTTCACATATTGTTTTAGCTTTTTTAACGTATATTTCATCAAAAAATGTGAGAAATTACTACTCGTACGTAGTTTTTTGTTTTTATTTGTTTAAGTGAGAAGTAGTTACTGCCAGAAACCGTTTTTTTATAGTCTACAGGTATCTGAAATCGCTCCTTACATGTACATGAAATTGCTCCTGATAGTAGTTGTTTCATTTGAGTTAACGGAGTCGACACGATAGTAAACAAAGCTAATAGAGATTGTAATAGAGTTACTAAAACTGCTCTTATCATAAACTGTTTTTGATATTCACCGACAATTCAATTATAAAAAGTTTGAGATTTTGAAGAAACCACCGTAGAAAGAGTTAATATTACATTGATATTACATTGATCGTATTATTACGGTCAAATAATCATTTTTTATTTCATTCTTCTTTTAAATTATACCATTTAAAAAAATTTCCAATATTGTGGGGCTGTTTTATAATTTCATTAAACAAAGATAAATCAATGCGGTGTTGCATTGTTGACTGTTGAGTCATTTAGCTTCTCTCTCTCTACTTTCTCTCTCTATACATATAGACGAACAGATCCTACATACGTATACAGATTTCTTCAAATATGTCTTCATGATCTCTAACTTGAGTTGATTGATTAAGCAATGTGCGGTTTTTGAGGTAATCAATCATCATCCAATTGCTGAAATAAGAACATCGAAAGGTACAATTTTGCTATTTGGACCTGGTTGCTGATCAATGAACCACATCCAGATCTTCCGTTATCTCCCTTTGCTTCAGATCAATTCAGAAGTGTAACTGAATTTTTAGGAGTTCTTGCTTCGGATCTGTAACGTAATTAGCTTGAATTTCGCTGAGGGTTTGTGGTTGGATTGATTGCATTCTAGGGTAACAGTGTTGCAGATGGCTTCAAATCTTTCGTTTGTGGAGGATACTGATGAAGATTTTTTTGATAAGTTGGTCAGTGGCGATGATGATGATGATTATAAACCCCCTGCATTATCTTCAAAAGAAGAGAGCCGTACGGTTGATGGTAATGATGCTGGTGATGCTAAAGCGTTTGCTAATTTGAGTATCAGTGATGTGGGGACTGGAGTTGCAGATTTGGGGAAAGTAGGTTTGGGGGAAGAAGAAATCAAAGATGATTCTTCTGTTAATAATGATCCTAATGAAGAATCTGCTAGCATTGCCCATACAGAACCAAGTGCTCTAGCTTCTTCGAGTTCGTTCACATTGAGTAGTGTTAATGAAGAACCTGAAAATGGTGCAATCCTGTTGGAGGAACCATTGGATTCTACAGAAAGTGAGAATCAAAATCATGGAACTGGAGGTGCTGCTGGTGTTAAACAAGTGCAATGGAGTGATTTTGGTTCTGGTTCCTTGGAGAATAGTCGTGATGCATTGGATCATACCCTGATTTCTTTGATGAACTTGGAGATGGTTCGATTGATCAGATAGGGAAAGAGGATAATGTCGTTAATAGTGAATCAAATAGTGTAGCTGATGATTCATTCCAGGTGAAAGATGTTAATGATTGCTCACCACAAGTTCAATCTGATCAGGCGGGTGTCGTTACAGAGGAACAGAAAACGGATTCTTCAGATCCAAGTAGTAGTCAATACTGGGAGAATCTTTATCCTGGATGGAGGTATGATGCAAACACTGGGCAATGGTATCAAGTAGATGAAAGTTATAATGAAACATCATCATATGCACAAGGGGTTAGTAACACAGGTTCTGCTTCTGATTGGAGTGCTTCAATCAGAAATCAGAGGTTTCTTACTTGCAGCAATCTGCCCAATCTGTTGTGGGAAGCGTAGCTGAGACGGGCAAGACTGAAAGTGTTACAAACTGGAATTCGGTTTCTCAATCCAGTCACAATAATGTGGGTTTATCAAACTGGAAACAGGGGTCTGAAGTTATTAACAAGACGTATCCCTCACATATGGTTTTTGATCCCCAATACCCTGGCTGGTATTATGATACAAATGCCCAAGGATGGTATTCTTTGGATGATTATAATTCACAATCAAGTGTTGTAGCTCAGGACGCTGTCAACCAAAATGGATTTGCTCCAACTAATACTTATTATAATAGTGATCAGAAAACATATAGTGGGCAGAATGAAAACTATAACCAGAATGGTTCTTTTAGCAATGCTGAACAGGGTTCAACTATGTGGAAACCTAATGTTGCTGCCAATAGTGCTCCTGTTAAAGAATTTGGAAACAACCAGCATGTAGCTAATCACTATGGCAGTAGTTTTCATGTAGATAACCATGTTAAACTACAGCAATCCTATGATTATGCAGGAATAACCACCCATGCCAATAGTTCTTTTAGCAATGCTGAACAGGATTCAACTATGTGGAAACCTAGTGTTGCTGCCAATAGTGCCCACATTGAAGAATTTAGTAACAACCAGCATGTAGCTAATCACTATGGCAGTAGTTTTCATGTAGATGACCATGTTAATCAACAGCAATATTATGGTTATGCAGGAACAACTGCCCATGCCAATGGTTCTTTTAGCAATGCTGAACAGGGTTCAACTATGTGGAAACCTAATGCTGCTACCAATAGTGCCCCTATTGAACAATTTAGTAACAACCAGCATGTAGCTAATCACTATGGCAGTAGTTTTCATGTAGATAACACTGATAATCAACAGCAATTCTATGATTACGCTGGAACAACTGCCCATGCCAATAATGGGTTTCCTGCCTTTTCTGGATCTCAATCATTTGTCCCCTATAGTCAGCCATTCTCTCCGCCTTTAGAGCAAAGTGAGACCATGATGGCGTATGGTCATCAAAACCAGTTGAGCTATTCGCAGCTGCCAGTTCAAAGTGGTCATCAAATATCTTATGCTTCTAGTGCAGGAAGGTCATCTGCTGGGCGCCCTCCTCATGCATTGGTTACTTTTGGTTTTGGTGGGAAACTTATTGTGATGAAAGATAGTAACGCTCTAAAAAATGCATCCTATGGAGGCCAGGTAATCCCGTAAATCTTGATCCATGTCAGTCAAATCATATATCAGCATGTTTTATGTTTTTTTCCCAATGGGTCAAAAGCAGCTTTAACCGGAGATGGGTGAAATGGGTCAAAAATAGCTTGTATTTTTTATGTTTAATTTCTTCTTAATAGTTTCATTCAAATATTTTTGACACTTTATTAACTATCTATAGGAGAAAGTAATAATACTGGAAGAGAAGTGTTTTAGTTAATGAAACTGCATCCACCTATATTTCCGTATTTTCCTTTTTATCTTTATTCACCCTTTAGTTTTTGCGTGTCTTGTTGAAGGATGCAAATTCTGGGTCAATTTCAGTTCATAGCTTAGCAGAAGTTGTCAATGGGAGAGCAGGTGTACATGACTATTTTCATACTCTCTGCCAGCATTCGTTCCTGGTCCACTGTCCAGTGGAAATGTTGGTGGTAAAGAGTTGAACAAATTGATTGATGACAAAATTACACACACTGAACCTTCTGATGTAGATCATAACAAAGGTGGAGTTCTAAGATTGCTCCTTTCCCTGCTGAAAATTGCTTCACAACATTATGGCAAATTGAGATCTCCTTTTGGCTCAGACCTTGGTTTAAAGGTAAATCCAAAAACTTATTATTCTTGAAGTTTTCCAGAGTCTCTATTAGCAACCATATTTGGCATTGTGGAATTGCTGTATGCTGAAGGAAGTTGTTTAGGGCTGACTTAAATGTTATTCATGTAAAAGTTACATGCTGTTATTGTGTTTAATAGTTGTTTTTTCCCTGATCTATGAACTCCTTGTATCCATATTACATATTTACATCCAATAGTTAATTCCTCTACTACAGATTTTCCTGTCTGTTTTCATATAGCACTTTTCTATAGCGTGCTTATGTCATAGTTAAGTTTATACTTTTTTTATTTATGTTTTAGAGGTGGCAAAATGGCAGGTTGTGTGGTTTGGAAATGGGTTAAAATGGTATCTGTTTAGAATTGGTCAGGGTGGGTTTGCCTAAAAGTCCAGTGCTGTAAAAATCGGTCCTAGTCGGCGGTAATCAGGGATTAATCGGAAATCGGCCACCGACCTTGGTGATTTCACATAATCAGAGGGTTAATTGGTAATAGGTCCTAGTCAAAAAAATTTGGACCTGGTCGGACTTAATCGGTCAAAATTAGTAAAAGTTAGTCAAAATCAATCAAAATTGGTTAAATTTCTTTCAAAATAGTCAAAATTGCCCAGTTTTGATCAAAACCTGTCAAATTTTGGTTAAAATTGGTTAAAATATGTTAATGTTTGAATTATTTTGAATTTTATTATATATATGTATACATATACACGGACATACATATAAATTAAATATAAAATTCCAATCCGATTAATACCGAGTCCTGACTAATCCCGATTAATCCCTTGGTGGTACCCCACTGCCTAACTAGCAGGTAGCGATTTTTACAACCATGCCTAAAACACTTTCTGATCGAAAAAATTTGATTTTCTTAAGTTATAATTAGTGCATTGAAATAAGATAATTATAATTTTTTAGCAATGATCTAATTTTTGATTGAAATGATTTATGTTGTATGTCGGGTCTATGACCCGTTCACTACACATGCCAACCCACATCAGCTACAATATTATTTTTAAGAAATGAAATCTCATGCGAGTTAATGCACCCCACATTCTATGCACCCGCAATTTCCTACCACTTTCTTGCAAGTTTAAAATTTAGTTTCTTTTATGCTTTGTTGGTTGTACATTAGGCTGTTTTATCAGTACTTTAATTCCATGTTTTTGTAAGAATATGATAGCATTTAGTTGTTGGTTTACTTTCTTCTGCATATATGTATTGGACTTTGGTAGAAGAAGGGGGGGGGGGGGGGGCAGTGAGTTTATGAATTTTTTCTTGAGTGATTATATCATTAGTGTGAGATAATTATTGTTCTATGCTAGCTCAATAGTGCCGCTTTTGAGTGGTGATCTTAGAACCAATTATTAGTCAAGATGGTGTGACTGTATCCTTGGTTTAGTAATCGTTGCCCTTTGATTGAACTTGGTGGTCTATCTGCATCCAAGATTAACTGAAGATCTATCCTTTTATTCATCGATACGTTGGATTCAAGTGTTGGTTTGGGTTGATTCCTATCAATATAGGATGCTTTTTGCACTGAAACAATATCTTTTGCACTGAAACTATTTTTTTTTGCAACTTTCAATGCGTTTAGCATGTTTCCCCTTTAACTAGTTTTTTTGCCTGTTGGACCGACTGGAGTTAAATATAACATGAATCAACCCTTTCTTGAGTAAATGGCTCGAAATTGCCACTTCTATGTGTACTGATCAGACCGACTAAATTACATTGCATAATTATCAGATGACACCACTTTATTACATTCTACAATAGTGAGTCAACAAATTGTTTTCTGCCAATGTAAAATTATTATTGGCTTTTGATGTTTCAATTAGGAAAACGATGCTCCAGAAGTAGCTGTCGCTAGACTGTTTGCATCCGTGAAGAGCCATGCAGAATACAACCGTTCTGGTGCTTTTGCCATTGCTTGCAACAAGTACCTTCAGAAGGTCAAACTCAGGTATCTATCCTTCTATGTTTGTTCCCCTAGTAGAAATGCATCATAATCGTTCTGCCCATAATGAAATGGCTTTTTGATCCAATTTGTATAATTTAGGAAACTGCTGCTGAAGTCCAAAGTCTGCTTGTTTCTGGTAGAAAGAAAGAGGCTCTTCTGCGTGCACAAGAGGGCCAATTGTGGGGACCTGCACTTGTTCTTGCAGCGCAACTTGGTGACCAGGTCTCTTTTTATACACACATACACATGAACACACTTAATTTAACTTTTACCAATCTCGTTTGTTTTCTTTGTTCGATGGGGTTGGGATCTTATTGCAGTTTTACGTGGATACGGCTAAGAAAATGGCTCTTTCCCAGTTAGTACCAGGATCACCTTTACGGACATTATGCCTACTTATTGCTGGTCAACCAGCAGATGTGTTTGCATCTGATGTTACATCAGATGGTGGTATCCCTGGTGCTGTAAATGTGTCTCAACAGCCTACGCAGGTAATACCATTAATCATTTGTTCAATTAACTGTATAGCCATGTTTTTTTGTTACCACACTGAACCATAACCCTAGACGAGAATATGCATGTGTTTCTTTGTGGATAGAGGTGGCAGTTTTGGTTCATTTACTTATGAACAGGCTGATTTTGGTTGTCTTCATTTCAAGCTAGTCACATAGGTATTACCTACAAACATAGCTTAAGTAGAACTGTTAAAAGGGACTAGAAGTCACTCGATGTCTACTATTGTAATAGTATGGTCTTTTATAATCTTAATTGATGCGTTAATTTATATTTTTTTAAAGAATGGACAAGAAGTGTTTGCGGGTCAACCAACCTGATCTAGTTTGTTGTGGTGACCAAAATCATTTTCGCATCCCATCCACCCATCTTGCCATCTATAGTTTCTTATGTCTTTTTCACTTACATATATCACTTGTTCATTTGCAATAGGCTCAAAATAGTGTTAATAATATGCTTGATGACTGGGAGGATAATTTGGCAGTAATCACTGCCAACAGAACAAAAGATGACGAATTGGTGCTTATTCATCTTGGAGATTGTTTGTGGAAGGAAAGGAGTAATGTAAGTATATATTGAATATATCACCTTTTGTGATTATGATTTTGGGTTTTGTTTTTGTAATTCCATAAAAAAATGTAGATTATTGCGGCCCACATTTGCTACTTAGTTGCAGAAGCAAGCTTTGAACCATATTCAGACACTGCTAGAATGTGTCTCATTGGTGCTGATCACTGGAAACATCCCCGTACATATGCTAGCCCTGAAGCTATTCAGGTCTCACACTCTCACTTCATCTTCTGTTAGTAGAATCAAAGATGCAAAAATTAAGTAATGATTCTTGATGACTGAAAAAGTAAATTTTGATTCACATGTGTACCTTAGAGCATTTTAGTTTTCGTTATTTGTGATGGAAAATAGATACCTAAATTATGTGTTTTTTAATAATAACGTTGCATAAAGACCCTGGATCGGTCATACACTAATATTTGAATGAAATTGTAATTAAAAAGAAAGATGGCTTGATGAGTATGAGTGTTTTTGCTTGCATTAGCTTTATTTATTTAGTTTACTGACATAGTAAAGACAAGAAACTCTTTATAACCATTATCAATCGCTAGCTGTATAAACATCCCCAAAACTACAATTTTAAAGTTTTAAGCCTTCTAAGAATTCTGAAAAAGGTAATTCCGCCTTGAACTTTTGATATGTATTCTACTGGTATGTCAAAATAACAATACCTTGCAATTTAAATGCGAAACAGAGGACAGAGGTGTATGAATATTCAAAGCTGCTTGGAAACTCACAGTTCACCTTGCTACCATTCCAACCATATAAATTTATTTACGCTCACATGTTGGCTGAAGTTGGAAGAGTGTCAGACTCGTTAAAGTATGTATCTTTCCTTATTTCCTAAACTTTCTTGCTAGAGGTGGTGATTTCAACACGTATATATGGAATTGAATCAACAAGGATTGTATCTGATATATAATGGGTCATGATAAATATAATAACTAGCTAAAAGATGAAACCGGTGAAATGGGCTGAAAGACCTTAATGAGTCAAATGGGTAAAAAATTGCTGATGGCACTCAAACCAGCAGCATTTCAACCTGCACATGGAAGTTACCCGTTATGACTCCAACCCAATTTGACCGGTTACCCAACCTGCCCCTTCCCACCTAAACTTGCTTCTTTTTGTTTTCCTCCTGACATGTTATTGTCTTAATTCAGATACTGTCAAGCAGTAACGAAATCCTTAAAAACTGGGAGAATTCCTGAGGTAGAAACATGGAGACAACTGGTTACATCCTTAGAGGATAGGTTAAAAATCCACCAACAGGTACCATGTTTCCCTTTTGTTAATCTCCACCTGAAATTAAAAAGGATGTTCTGATTTTTGTATTTCTGTTTTTGTAGGGCGGGTTTTCGACGAACTTAGCTCCTGGTAAAATAGTTGGTAAATTGCTCAACCTTTTTGATAGCACTGCGCATCGTGTTGTTGGTGGCACACCACCACCAGTCCCACCAACATCTGGTGGCAGTGCCCAAAATGACAATAATCAACAACCACAGAAGGGTCTCAGGTTTATAACGAGTCAATCAACAATGGCAATGTCATCTTTAATAACATCCCCATCTATGGAGTCAATCAATCAGGCTGATGGAAACAGAAGAATGATGCATAACCGCAGTGCTTCAGAACCTGATTTTGGTCGATCTTCAAAACAGGTTTTGATAAGATTCATGTCAATAACTTTCCTTTTCATCCCAATGTTTATTTTTAATTTGTTTGCTAATTAGGTGTTTTTGGTGTTTGAGTTCACATTTTGGAACTGAGATCTGAGTACTACGACTTTAAACAACAGAACACTGTTTCCTGCTACCAATTTTATTACATCTGATTATCTTTAATTATTTAAAATCACATGGATACTTTCAAAGGCATACTTGTTGTAATGGAAGGCAAATAACCAAATAACCGTTTTCTTTATATAAAATTCATTGTGATAACTTGATGTAGGATCAGGATGACACATTAAAGGAAAACTCCGCTGATTCACAAAGAAAAGCATCTGGCAATACTTCACGGTTTGGTCGCTTTGGTTTTGGCTCTGGGATTATACAAAAGACAGTGAGTATGGTTCTAAAGCCTCGCCAGGACAAGCAGGTACCATTTGTTGTACATAGAGGTGGAAAATGGGTGGGTTGGGTCCATGGGTAAGATGTCAAAATAGGCGACTTTTAAGTATGCTTCCTAAACAGGTGTGGTCAGGTAGGGTTAGTCTGATCTGCAATTATTCGGCTGTTTTTATTATATAATAAAGAGTATGCTGAGTATGATCACAAAACTATATTATTTCATATTATTCGAGCTTTATCATCATATAGTGATCAGGAGGTCTTGTATATATTTAAAAAAAAATTCATCATAACATCTGTATAAAATCATCTTGTATATATATCCGGATTTAAAATATAAATATAACTAATTCAAATTGTATCACTTTTGTTTCCTGAACACAAATTAGGATAGAATCTAGGAGTTTGAAATTATTGTTTCCATATTCACATATTTTTTCGATTTTCATAAGCCTATTAATATGCTTTCCAAACAAATAGGAGGAAATTTAGAACTTTATTGTTTCACGTTGACTTTTATTATTCTAAAATATTCACAAAATTAAATCAATATTTTAAAAAAAGGAGATGTTGTCAAGTGACAATGTTGGTTTAGTATTTTGTCATGTGGCAATTGTGGCTTAATATGTTGACAAGGGGCCACCTATTTTCTTTTATTATACATAGAAGATAGAAGATGTTTGAAATTGACCTGTAATTGTACATCATACTTAAATTTATATGATAAACCTGAGCTCTATCTAGTTTAAAAAATAAATTGCTTTTATGTTTGTAGGCGAAATTGGGAGACACTAATAAATTCTATTATGATGAGAAACTTAAAAGATGGGTGGAAGAAGGCGTTGATTCACCAGCAGAGGAAGCAGCCCTTCCTCAACCACCAACAATGGCAACTCTCCAGAATGGATCACCAGATTATAGCTTAAAGACTGCTTTAAGAACTGAATCTATGAGCAGTGGGAGCTCTGAATTTGTAAGCCCAACTTCCACTAGTCACACTTCAGGAATTCCACTGATTCCACCCACCACAAACCAATTTTCCGCACGTGGAAGGATGGGGGTTCGAGCAAGGTAACTCAACACATTTATCTTTTTCTTCTGTTATAAGTCATAACATTGTATGATGATGTTTGGGTGTGCCTTTTGGAATTGACTAGATAATGAGATAATCAGATGTTAGCATTCGAAAACTTTTCATCATGTAAGGAATTAAACTTGTAGTAAAAAAAATAAAGAAATTGTTTACCACGAATTAGGTAGGTAAAAGAAGGGGTAATTAGGTAAATATGTTTACATCTCTATGATGGCGTGTTTGAATATGTGTTCGGGAAGTGTTTGAATATGGCGTGTTTGAATATGGGTGTGCCTTCTGGAAGTGATTATGTTGTAGAAAATAGTGTTTTGTATGTGCTTATACCATTTGGCAAGTTATTATTAAACATTTATAGACAGAATAACCAGAAAAGATGTACCTTTTTTGTGACCAAAAGAAGTCTTGCGATCAAAAGAAGTCTTGCGACCCTTAAATATTAAACCCTTTGGTACTCAATTTTGCTGCAGTTGGTGTGGAACTGATTATCTGACTCCTAAATATCTGCATCATAAGAAATCTGTTCATCTGGACATTAAAACTTAAATCTGATTATCATGTAACCCATTGTCATATGCTTGATTCCAAAATGCATTTGCGAACACTTTTATAAAGACCTTGACATCTTAATATTTTGACATGTGTTTTACAGGTACGTTGATACTTTCAACCAAGGAGGTGGGAACCATACTAACTTATATAAGTCACCTTCTGTTCCAATCATCAAACCTAAAACAAGCCCCAACCCGAACCCAAGTTTCTTTGTTCCCACAGCTGTCCCTGCACCTGAAGAACCTGCAGCCAATATTGCTCCTGATAACTTGCAACAACACACATTTGATAACCAAACTCCCTTGTTATCTTCTATGCCCGATCAATCAGTAACGGGCATTCAAAAATTTGCATCAATGGATGATATGTCAAAGGAAGGATCGTCATTATCAACTTCGACATCCACATCATCGTTTGTCTATGATCCCGTATCACGAAGAACAGCATCATGGAGTGGAAGTGTGAATCAAGATCTTTCGGGATCTGCTAACAATGGTGAACTAAACCCAGCTGGAAACATGCCTGGGTATAAGTTTATGCCAAACGAGACCGGTTTTACACAGTCGTCGAATGATGATCTCCTAGAGGTTGAACTTTAAAGCGGATAAGCTGTTATTTTCTTGTTGTTGTACACCAAAATACAACTTGTATGTTTGGAAAGATAAGTTTTGCTAAATTATAAAGAGTAATACTTGTGAAGAACAAAGATCTCTCACCATACAGTTCATTTTTGCCAGAAAGATTGAAAGAACCTCAAAAGTGAAGTAGGGTTTTGGTAAAATATATGAGATGCTGACTCAATTTTTTTTTCTTTCAAATAAACAAATGTGTTCATTTGTAAGTAATAACTTAAAGCTTGTGTTTTATGTTAATTATGCTCAAGCCACAAGGATGATGATGGTATGCAACCAAGGGAACAACACACGCATAATACACATCGAAACACGATGATCGGAGCAAAAGTGGCCTGATGTGATTTCACTTTATTTCAACAGCAATTTTTAGATTTTCTAGGATGATTATACTATGACCTGTACTTTATTTGAAGCAGATAATCTTTTGGTTGTAGGACTCACAACCTAACCATCAGAGGTGTCTTTTTGGATTTTCTAATTACTCGAATGAATTACAAAGGAAATAGATAGCAAAAGCATCGAACCATCCAAACTTCCTACCAATAAGCTTTGAAGCTAAATAACTACACACAAAATATGAAAGCACATACCCACTAAACAATGACCAAGTAAAACTCAAAAACTCGAATCAGAAATGATCTAGCCAAATGCAATTTTAATCAGATGATTTGTTGGATCAAGTAAGACTAGTACAACTAAAACAAACACTTAAACAATTTTGGTGCAACTAATGAAGAACTTCTAAAGGTCAAGTTTGAAAGAGTTTCCGCATAGAAACTCTAACTTCCAAAAACAAAGTCTTCATTTTCTGAAGCTCAACACTTAGAAGAATTCAAAACAATGACTTCCGAAGCATGAAGGACTGAAGAATAACTCAAGCCTCAGAAGTAGCATCTTCTGAAGAGTAAGTGGCTTGTTTTTCTGAAACCAATTATCCTTCGGAAGAACCTACTATGAACCAGTGTGTTGATACATATGTACCTAGTTTACGAGCTTAATGCAAATGTCTGTCATGTCTTATACATATGTAATGAATGAGTTGAATGAAATACAATATGTGATTGATGCTTATAATGTTTAATGTTTCATTGTTTATTGTGTGACAAAGTATAATGAACCAACTATATAGGTTTGAGGTTGTTATGCATAGTTCTTAGTTAATAATGATTGAGAAATGTGTTCAAACTTAGTCGTATGAGTCTTCATGCGAATGAGCCATGCTAATGGACCATACGCATGAATATCTCATGCTAATGGACGAGTCGCACGACTGAACCAGGATACTGGATCAGTTGCACGATTGAGACATAAGATTGACTCAGTCGCACGACTGAATCTTCAGTCGTGCGTATGGATTAATCGCATGATTCAGTCGCACGACTGAACCATGCTAATGGTTCAGTCATACGAATGAAAGCTCATAACCTATAAATACCACCTAATTATAAGAATTCGTAAGACTTGAATACTTTTGAAAAAAAACTGATAACCTAGTCGTCCAGAACGTCCAGAAAGCCTGTTCCAAGTTCATAGTTTGCATCTGATCTTGTTCTACTCGTTCTTAACGTTTCTTTAATCGTTAGATTGATCGGGATTGCGTTCTCACTGATTGGATTGCCAATCAAATAGGATTCCGCACTATTTGATCTGGTTTCATGCATTATCAGTTAGTACTCCGTATGTACACGGTCCTAACAAGTGGTATCAAAGCTTGGCTCTTGATTTTACGTGTGATTCGATTAGTTTTGGTGTAAAAATCACGTTTTTCATTCAAAGGAGTCACCTATTTGAGTAAAACAGTGTTTTCGACGTCTCTAGATCTCAAAGTTTATGTTTTTTGACATACGGCAGATTAGCGTTCTTGAAAAATCATGTTTTTGTATCAAAGTGTCAAAAACCTTCGATTTTGCAAAAACAGCAGCCTTTAGTCATATGATTGGCCTAATCGCACGACTAAACTCAATTGCACACCTTATTCGCACGATTGAACTCAGTTGTTCACTCATTCGTACAACTGAACAACTCCATTCGTTTGTCTCCAATCGCACCCTCCATACGTACGACTAAATCCAATCGCATGATTGAAGTCATTCGCACACTTCAGTTGCATACTTCATCCGCACGACTAAACTACTCGAATCATTTAAGTCCATTCATCCATTTCAATCGCCCGACTGAATCCAATCGCCTGATTGAATTCATTCGCACTCCTCATTCGCATGAGTGATCCATACGTATAAGTCCATTCGCACGAGTGAGCCAGTCTAGTCATACAGTTCAAAGTTTAAAGAGATGGAAGATCAATACTCTGCTTTTACTGTCGGAAGGGACTCTCGCATCCAGAACCTTCTGCTTCTAGAAAATGAAATTAGGAATCACAATAAACCACCTAAACTTATAACGTTAGATGATTACCCACAATAGAAGCAGCGATTCGAGATCTATTTAAATGGAGTTGATCCCAATCTTTGGGAATCAATTGAGACAGGTTATAGTATGCCAGTCAGTGCTGATGGTGTTATGTTAACTTTAGGAGGTATGACTGACAGTCAGAAAGCTAAGTACAATGCTGAAAAGAAGGTGTATGTCCTGTTAACTCAGTCGTTACCAAAAGATATCTTTCATCATTTCTCTGAGAACAAACATGCAAAAAAGTTATGGGAGGCTTTGGAGAAAAATACGATGGAAATGCAACATTAAAGGCATTAAAGACAAAGGCTCTCAGAAAGGAGTTTGATAACTTCTCTTTAATAGGGAAATAAATCTTGGACGATGTTATCGATAGATTCTACCATCTGATGAGTGAGCTGCACACTCATGGGGTAACCACGTCTATGGAAGATAAAGTGTCAAGCTTTGCTGATGGTTTGCCGGAGAAATGGGACTCGTTTGTGTCTAACTTGAGACAGAACAATATACTTGCAAAGTTAGACATAAATGACTTCATCCTCAAATTGAGGGAGGAGGAACTGAGGATAAAGTATAGGTCACAGAAAGGATCCTACGACCAGAATCCTTCACTTTATAACTCATCTCCCACTCCAACCAGTTCAGGAGCACCACTTCAAACTGCCTTTGTGTCTAGTTCAGCAGTTCCTTCCTAGACCACCGCTTTAGGACCAGAAACGTCAGGGTCATCCACTACCCAATATATAGTGCCTGAAGCCAACACTACAAAGTTGAAGACTGAAAATCTAGGTAATATCATTGTGGAAGTAGCAAAGGAGCACATGGATCTCCTAGCAGCTGTTGTCCATTCCTATGATGGTCTAGTTATAGGGAAGATCGAAAATTGCCATCTTGCAGAAGAAGTTTACGAGCAGGTGGACAAAAATGAACCAGAGAGAATGGATATAATATGGGTTTTGGCTAGTGCTGACAGAAGGGCGAAAAAGTTTGTGAAAAAGACAGGACAAAACTTGGTAGCCATAAAAGACACAACCTTTGGTTTCGACAAAACCAAAGTTACCTGCTTTAATTGTGGTGAAAAGGGGCATTTCAAATGTGAATGTGTAAAGCCCAAGAAAACAGGTAACGGAAATCCGTTCTCAACCTTCCACCGTTAAGACAAACCCACGAGTAGAGCTACCGCTTCAAGCAAAGAGACAAAGGCCTTGACTGCTCAAGGTGACGAAGGACAAGAGTGGACCTTCAGTTTTGTGTCTCCGGGTGAATCAAACATTGCCTGTGTCGAGGGATTGGATGATGGCTCGACGAGTGAAGGTGAAATCGTAGTTGAATAAGTAACGTCAGATAATGAAGAAGCTGTGAATGTGGCAAATCACCTGATCGAAGAAGAACTCAGAACGACGTGTTCAGAATCTATAACATCCGAAGAGTCAAACTCTGCATTGATGGCTGATTTAACCAAGTCTTCACAGGTAAGTACAAAAGACCAACTCTTTGAAAATCATGCTTGTATTGAATGTAACAAATTTAGAGAAAGCATAGATTTAAAATGTGCTAGGTTATTAGACCACAATGATAGCTTAGTAAATGACTTACAACTGTGCACATAAGCTAATCGTATTTTGAAACAAAATGATGCAGTTATAAGGAAAAAAATAGAACTTTTAGGTAAACAACTAAGGGAAACCGAGGTTGTTCTTTTAATCAAGCTAATGATATAAAGTTTTATTTAAAAAATTTGGAAGAAACAAAGAAAGAAAAAGCAGTTTTAGAAGTCGAAGTCAATTCATTAAAACAAAACTACATAGCTGGACCAGTTCTCTCACATAGTTCAACACTTAGTGAAAAACCGAAATAATGGGGAAGGGTGGGTTACAAAGTAGTTCCACCACCACATGAGATCCTATTAAATACAAAATGTAGACCTATAAATAACAACCCAATCAAGGATCATATGGTGTCCACTCCTTTGGTTAGTGATCTTGATTCCACAGGTAAACCGATGGAATCTGTCACTAAACAAAAGGAGGCTACTTTGAAAACAAAAGGAAAGATGCCTATTGTTAATTTGGATGAAAATTTTGAAAAGGTTAATGTAAAGTCAGGTTCACACTTGTCTTCTTCTGAACCCAAAATGACAAAACCAGTTAACCAAATCTGTGTTACACATCAAAGTCCAACCAAAGGGCATGCTAAAGATGTTAAAAATGTCAAAACAATTTTTTGTTAATAAAGGTGATACATCTAAACGAGAAGTGACTAAATCCAACTAGACACATGTCACCCTAGTATCATATTCAACCCCACATAAACAGTTTCCTCAACATGCAAAAGGGAGATCATGCTACAGTTGTTGAAAGAGAGGACACATCTCTTCTAACTGCCCTTTTTATCAGACCCCCAGACAGAAAATTGAACTTTATGATACTAAACCAAGTTCTTCAAAAAGGAGTTCTATTACTCCACTAAAAAGAATTAATGAACCAAAAGTCATGCCTTACACGAAACTGGCTTATGGAAGGAAAAGTCAAGTCCATTGTTTGACAATGAGAACAAGAAGAAGAATGATATGCCCTCACCCTCAAATGGACAGTGGATTGAGTTCATGATGTGTGATTCCTCTGGGTCACCCAAGCCAGTTAAGGCTTGGGTCCCAAACCTAACAGATAATTTCCTCTGAATGTGTAGAGTGTCTGTCACAGTGCTATCACAAATACCTAGATTGTTGATAGTGGGGTGTCTAGGCACATGACAGGGAACCTGCCTCTCCTTTCAAATGTCAAACAAATTAAAAGGGGACATGTATCATTTGCTGGAAATAAAGGAGGATACATCATCGCGCAAGGCGAAGTGAGAAACCAAAAAGTAAAGTTTGATAAGGTCAACTACATTCAACAATTATAGAATAACTTGCTTTCAGTATCCCAGATATATGACTTAGGATTCAAAGTTGTTTTTGACAACAAGAAGTGCTATGTATTGAAAAAAGATTACATTATCCCGGAGGACTAAATCTTAATGTCAGCTTCGAGATATAATGAATTATATGTCTTGGATCTATCAAAAGCCCCATAACCGATCATCAAGTTCAATGCTTCTTGTCAAAGGCAACAAGAGGGACTCAATCTCCTGGTATAATAGAATGGGACACATAAATCCATGGAAGATGAATCATCTGATCTAGAATGATTTAGTAAATGGAGTAAATGTCAAGAATTTTCAACTTCCGGATTTTTGTGTAGCGTGTAAGAAAGGTAAACAGACCAAGAAGTCTCACAAGGCAAAGAAAGTAAATTCCATTGAATTGCATCTCAAACTTCTACACATGGATCTGTTTGGTCCTGTGAGCAGCAAGAGCATCGCTGGTGATTTGTACTTTATGTAGTCACTGATCACTACTCAAGATTCTCTTGGGTAATGTTTCTGAAATCCAAATCAGAGACATTTGAATCATTCAAACAACTAGTGACTACATTGGAATCTCTCTACAAGCTGAAAGTGAGACAGATTCACTCAACAACGGCACGGAGTTCAAGAACTAGTGGATGGAGTCATTCTGCAAAGAGAAAGGAAAGGTACATCAGTTCACATCTTCCTACACTCCACAAATGAACTGAGTTGCTGAACGAAAGAACATGAGCTTGATAGAGACAGCAAGAACAATGCTAGCCGACTCGAAACTGCCCATCCAATTTTGGAACGAGGTAGTTGCCAATGAATGTTACATCCTCAATCGAGTCTTGGTGGTCAAACATCATGGTAAAACGTGTAGTGAGTTGCTCCAGTGACGTAAACCTAATCTGGAGTACCTCGAACCATTTGGCGCACCATGTACGCTGCTGAAGAAAACTCAGTCAGGGAAGTTCAGTGAGAAGGCTGAAGAAGGGATTTTTCTAGGATACAATATACTGAACAAGAGAGTTTATAGCAACTCAACGGGTCAAGTAGAAGTGTGGTGCATCGTTGACGTTCAAAGATACACCAACCCCCTGCTGGAAAGGGAACCTCATTCATTTTCGACTATGATGGATTCTTTAAGTCCTTCAACATCCCTCTCCCCTTCCTGAGGATGAGTTATCGACCAAAATGATGTACGATGTCTTAAACACACCGTCACTAGACTCGACAACATCAGGTTCACAAGGTGAATCTTCTAGTCATTTAGGGGGAGCACCTGATGTAAGCGACTCCTCCTATGACAATGAAGAAGTGGAGACTGAACAAGTGGATCAGGAGGAACAGGTTCCTGCTATTGAAAGTACACAAGCATCAGATGTTGATGCCTCTAACACTTCGGAACCTCGTACTCCAAGGGTACATATACTGAACCATGAATTCCAAATCTGGATCAGGAAGTAGTTGTTCCCACCACTCCCGGATCACGACTAAATGTATATCATCCTCTGGACAACATCATAGGGGATGTACAATCGGGAGTACAGACAAGAAATCAGCTATACTCAGTTGATTATGCCTCAGTCATGGAAAAAGGCTATCTTCATGACGGTGCTTATCGATGTTTTGTGTCTTAATTTGAGCCAAAATATGTAAGTGAAGTCTTAAAAAATAAGGCATGGGTTAGTGCCTTTCAAGAAGAAATCCTTCAATCAAGAAGCTAGGAGTATGGACACTGGTGGATAGACCAAAAGATGCTAAAGTAATAGGCACTAAATGGGTCTTGAAGTGCAAGAAATATGACCAAGGGGTCATAATCAGAAACAAGGCTCGACTTGTCATTTAAGGTTTTAGACAAGTCGAAGGAATTTATTACAATGAAGTGTTTGCAGCTGTGGCTAGAATGAAAGCAATTCGTATCTCCCTAGCCTATGCATCTTACATGAAGATCAAAGTTTATCAACTAGATGTCAAGAGTGCATTCCTTTATGGTGAAATCCGTGAGACAGTGTATGTCAGTCAACCCGAAGGATTTGAGGATCCTTATCATCGGGACATAGTTTACAAGCTTGATAAGGCTCTCTATGGGCTCCATCAAGCCCCGAGAGCATGGTATGAGAAACTCTCAACTCATCTGGTGAAACATGGTTTTCGCAGAGGAGTTATTGACTGTACACTATTCATCAAAGAAAAGGATGGCGACTTACTGCTGGTACAGATTTATGTTGATGACATAATCTTTAGTTCCAAAAATGAAGAGTTATGTAAAGATTTGAATCTATCATGAAAGCAGAATTTGAGACGAGTGCAATGGGGGAGATGAAGTTCTTCCGAGGATTACAGGTGGATCAGACACCAAAAGGAATCTTCCTACATCAGACTAAATATGTAGGGGACATCCTCAGTCGGTTTGACATGGAAAATGTTTCAGCTGTTGGACTCCACTTGCCACGAACCACAATGTGGCAGCCGGCAAAAATGGTGATCTGGTTGATGCTACCATGTATAGAGGAATGATTGGATCCCTTATGTATCTCACAGCGTCTCGTCATGATATCATGTATGCGACGTGTCTGTGTTCTAGATATCAGGTGAAACCAAAAGTCAACCATCTCATAGGTGTTAAACGGATTTTCTGCTATCTGAAGGGTACTCCAACACTCGGGTTGTTGTATCCTCATGATGATGACTTTGGGCTTACATCGTATAGTGACTCAGATTATGGCGGTTGCAAAATGAATTACAAGTCAACATTAGCAGGATGTCAGTTCTTTGGTAGACGGTTAGTCACCTGGAAGTGTAAGAAGCAGACCTCCGTTGCTCTGTCAACATGTGAAGCTGAATACGTTGCTGTTCACAAATCATCTAGATTCAATAGCAAATACGTGACTACGATTTGTAATTCTCTAACACTCCTATCTATGTTGATAATTCTGCTGCTATAGCCATAACAAAAAATCCAGTCCAACATCCTAAAACTAAACACATCAGTATTAAGTATCACTTTATATGTGATTGTTTTGAAAAGCAATGAATCGATGTGGTTAAAATAAATACCGATTTTCATCGCGCCGATCTCTACACAAAAGCATTTGATAAACCATGGTTTTTTATCTATTAGAGGTTAATGGTGTGAAATAGAAAAGTGATGTAATTTCAGAGGAAGACAATGTCTAGTCCGACATTTTTTAATTTTATTTAATTATTAAAATCCAAAAACACAAAAAATATTGTTGGTTTTAGAATTTTAAGGGGAGAATAGGTTAGATTAGTAGTAAATTAGCTGCTTTATTTAATTACTTAAAAAAACGAGGGAGAAGGACAACTTAGCTAAAAGGAAGATAATCAAATATGTGATACTGATTCAACGGTTATGAAAAATGATAGTACACTGGGAACAAATTGTTTGAGACTTCAAAAGAGATTAACTGATTAAGATGCAAAATTCAAAATTTAAGTTTGAAAAGTCTAAGCAAAATAAATGGAAAAATGATAGTAAAACTAGTATGCTACCAAGGTAACATAGAGAAAGTAGACCTATAGCTGCTAGTTCATTATATAATGTGTCGGTAGATTCAACACAATAGATGAGTCGACCTCTTTGGTGGTTTAAATTGTTCAACTTGCTGTGGGTTCCCATCTTATCCCTGGTTAACACAATCAAGGCAGTTCCAATAAGGGGTGAAGAGCAAAATAAACGCCACAAATGTGTGCGGACGACCATAAAAATTGAGCAAAGCACATGGAAAAATGAAAAATGCAATCAAGCTAATAACATATGTTGTTGGTGTGATATGTTCAAAAAGAAAATAAATGCTCTAACAAGAAGATAGGTTGTGTGCCTCTCTGCTGTGCGGTGGCACTGACTTGAGAATAAGCATAACCTAAATATTCTAGAATTCATTGTTGTTTTCGCCTCTCTACTGTGCGATGGCACTAACCTGGGGCTTGGCATCTCTTTGAAAGCTCTTAGAATAGTCTCTTCTTGAAATATACCCGTAGAACGCTCAAAAATCTTCTAAGGAGCGTTGATTACCATATAAGCGTGGGATCCACAAATGTTTGTTGAAATAATTAGACCTTAACTCATCACCAATGTGTGTCAAAAATCTGTGTATGAATTTAAGAGGACAAGTATACTGACAATCATCATGAGCTGTGGTTCTTGAAAGTCAAAATCATTGTGTGCATCTTGTAACTCTAGTATGATTTCCTAAAATTGCTATTGACTCTCGGTCACAACAAGAATCTAGCATCAAAATAATTTATTAAAATGTCCCAAATGATTTTGATGTACCTGTATGATTCCATATTGAATCGTACCAGAAATGATAAAATAGAATTGAAGCTGTGCTGTCCAGGAAGTAAAATCGGTTAGAAGTACTCTAATAGGTTTAAGTCCATCTCAAAACAAGATATATTTTTTTGTAATTTTGATTTGAGAGTTATTTTATTTAACTACTAGTTATTTGGTATGTAAAAGTCAGACTATTGGATTCAATCTATGAATCACTCACTAAAAGGGGTCACGTTTGAGGTGACCAATCGGGGTTTAAGTTAAAAGGATCATGTTTGAGGTGATCAAGAGGTTTTCAAATTAAAAACATCATGTCTGAGATGATCAACAGTCATAATGTCTTATCTATAGTTAACAAGTTAAGTGTTTAAAAGTGCATGAGGTAAAACTCATAAGTCTCAGCCATTCAAACGACTGGACCATAAGTATGGATCAGTCGCACGATTGGATCATGAGTATGAGCCATACGCACGATTGAACCATATGTATGGACTAGACGTACGATTGGACCATAAGCATGGGTCAATCCATGCGATTGGATCATTAGAACGAACCAATTGCACAAATGAAGGTAACCGACTGAGTCAGTCGCACGACTGAACCCTAGTCGCATGAATGGATGTGAACGACTAAGTCAGTCGCATGACTGAGCCCCAGTCGCACGAATGAAGCGTGTGAATAGGTCCAGTCGCACGACTGAAAATAAAATCAGTATAAATAGGGTGAAGTCGGTCGCATATTCTCATCACCCCTTCAATCGCTCCCAAATCGCATGAAAGCAAAGTCACTCTGCCAAAATTCAATTTCGTTGATTTCGCACTGTGATTGTGATACTAACGTATTCTCTCTTCATCTACAGGTATTTAGTGACTGAAATCGCACAAAATGGTCGGTTTAATCAAGCCCTAATGACCTAAATTGGTCAAAAACAAGAATCGAGACTAAGATGTCCAAATAAACCGCCAAACTGGACTAAATCATTAATTTAAAGAAGTTTTGGTGTTATTTTGAGTGTTTGTGAGTCTAATGAGCCTAACCACAACATTTAACAATAAGTATAGACCAAGAACGGATCTAACAGTGTCGAATAGAGACTCATGCGAATGGACATGCTGATGAACTTCAATTGCATGATTGAGCTGGGCGTCTGAATCAATTGCATGAGTGAACCATGCGTATGAGTTCAGTCGCACGACTAGGTCAACCGCATGGGATAGTATATGATTAAACCCAGTCGTAGGCTCAATCGTATGACTGAGCTCAATCGCACGACTAAGACTCAGTCGCATTGTCCATTCGCATGATTGAACAAACTGATTCAAGTTCATTAAAATTCAAATGCCATCTTATTACACAATTTCTAACGTTTATGTATCTTGTGTTAAAGAAACATGACGAGTAGATGGACTATGAGCATGAAGCACAATCTCTGTGCTCATCTAGATGTCACATCTCGGAACGCTTCCGAGTTCACGGGAATTATTACATTTTCATGGAGATCGAGGATCTTCAAGGCTATTTCTACTCCGTGCACACCATACAGATCGATTCAGCAGGCTTTCTGGGAAAGTGCTGTAGTAGATAGGTCTGCTGTGCCTCATCGCATTCGAAGTTCTATTTTTGGCCAGGAGATTAAGATCATCAAGGATGATATGAGGAGGGTTTTAGAGTTGGGTGATGATGGTGACTGCCCAATCAGACTGCATTCACTGACGGTTCGAGGATGTTTTCTTCGGACTAAGTACGCTGGGGACATAAATGCAGGTGTGCTCAATAAGAGCAACATGTGCCCCTAGTTCAAGTACTTAGCCCATGTGCTGCTCAAGTGCATAGCCTCGTGGAAAGGAGGTTTTGATGAGATGTCTGATCAGATCTAGAATCCTTACGTGGCTCTGGTATAGATTCATTCATTCAGCTTCTCTTAGATGATATTCACGTACATGGTGGAAAATATAGAGGCCAAAGGCAAGGAAGGCTTCTGCATGTACCCTCGTTTCCTGCAAATGATTATTGACCAGAAGCTTCCTTTGCTGCCGAAGGAGAGAGATGATGCTGTAACACTTGAGGTTATTGATGACACCACCCTTGGGAGGATGAAGGTGTATCGGGGCAAGCAGATGAAGCCCCCGGTAAGGAGATTGTTTGGGCATCTAGCCCGGGAGGACTATGTGGCGCCCGCTCATAAGAAGTGGCATCATGATGACAGTGACTCCCATACTGAGCCTATTGTTCTACCCACTGATGATTCAGATGACGACGATGACGACCATGGTGATAGTCAAGGCGGTGAGGCTCCGGGTGGATCCGAGCAGGCTCCAATCCACCCCAACTTTCCGATAGATGAGGAGGAGGAGTCGGATGAGGAGCTACTGGTGAGGACAGTGGGCAACAAGGTTGTTGCCATTGAGAGAGGTCTTGTGGCGGTTGGTGGATGCAAGGGTGAGTCCACTGGTGAGGACAGTGGGTAGCAAGGTTGTTGCCTCGTCTTCAGCTCCTCCAGTTGAAGAATTGACCAATCAAGATAAAAGTAAAGATTAGATGTTTTGTATTTAGAAAACTTTTGTACTTGATTCAAATATTACACTGATGTAATTTATGATTATCTATGTTTATCTATGCTTAAATGTCTTGATTAACTACTAACTATTGATGTGTTAAATGTTTAAATCAAGCAGATAAAACGTACCAGCAAGATGAATATGATATTGCTCCCCTTCAGCAATCAAGTCTCAATTCACAATGATTCTTTTTTGCAAGGGATTCTAAGAAGGTCAATAAGCTACACTCCCAAAGAAGGAGAAATCATACGCGACCTGACCGATGAGCAACTTACAGAGATGTTCAGATTGAATCCTGACGAGCTCGTCAAAGACGCTCCAAATGTTGATGTTATGAGTGATGACGAGCTAAACAATGTTGATGAAATAGAGATAGAGGATGTCACGTCTGAGCACTATCCAGAGTACACTGACCGAGAGGGAAATGCGATCCCTAACTTTGGTGACACTCTCGGCAATGCTACATTTGAAAAACTAGATGAGATGGAGAAAGAAACTGATAAGAATGAAACCCAAGCCCAAGCCTCGGATGCAGATGTTGATCTAAAAAAGGCTGAAAATCAAGGCTACATTTGAAAAGAGATTCATGATACTCATTGAATCCCAAATCTTCATCATCATAGAAATCAAGGCTAGGGATTGGTTGGTTAAGATCTAAGGGCTGGGGATGGTAACTTTCCCCTGAAGGTTGTTCACTAGAGTGTTGAGACTCAGAGTGAAGGCTTAAGGCTGTTGAGTTAATGAGCTCATCAGTCTGAGCATGAGGAACCTCAGGACTGATAGTTAAAGTAATGGGAGTGGTTTGCTCCTTAGGAGAGTGGGAGATTGAGAGTCCACTTCCTCCTATGTGGGTAGTAGTATGGGGGCCTGCACAAACTGAGTAACTTGTGCAGGGGTTCGTTTGGATTTTATTTGGTAGGTGAGGGTGATTGGTGGCTGTTTTGGTGGTTGAGAGGTTGAAGGTGTGGGTTCAACACTAGCTTGTGTTGCTAGGTTGTCACCTTGACCAACAAGCTCTAACATTTTTAGGACAAGGGCTATTTCTACCCCAAAGAAGCCAACAGTTAGCTTTTTCAAAATTTTAAAGATGCTGGGCTTCATCTGTCCCAATTTAAGAATATTATTTGTTTCCCTCAACTGTGAGCCCAGTTCACAGTTGAGAATGTGTTGAACGTATATAGAAAACATATAATACTCTAAGGAGTCCAAGTTAACAAGAAAATTTGTATAAACAAACTGAGAGTACCTAAACTTGACCCCCTGAACCATTCCATGTACTATGAAGGAGTGATCTTTAGGAATCTGGTCCCAACCCCTATGCTTGTTGGACAAGCCGTGGATGATCACATGTAGTAAGTACTTTCACTATGATGAGACCTTCCCCTTCCTAAAGTTCTTTTTAGAGAAATCCCCCTTATAGCCTATCTCCTGAAAGGATTGGTTGACATCTTCTTTGGGAAAAGACAACTCACCTTCCTTATCATCCAGCTAAAGATGGGTGTTTATGATGGCTGGAGTGATGAAGATTGTCCGCCCCTACACTGTAGCAGACAGTGCCTTCTCCCCATCTAGGATGACCTCTTGACAGGTCTTCCAAAAAAATCAAGCAAATGATCCTCATAAAGAACAGGATCAATTGTAAGGGAGGTGAAGTAGTTTGACATAGTCAAGAATTGACAAACCTCTGAGAAATGTGGATCTTTCTCAGAGTTTAACATAGTAACCTGATTGTGTTACCTGTGTAACTGTATGGAAAATTTTGGGTCATTTCTGCGGTTGAGGTTGGCCATTTAAGAAAGCTTAGTGGTGAAGGAAAGGAAGAATAAAGGCGGTTCTAGAGAGAAGTTTGGGACTATAGGTCTAGGAGAAGATGAAGATGATAAAGAAAGCGGGGAACCGTTGGGTTTATATATGAAAATGGATTTAAGTCAAAATTAATGAAAGATGATAAACTTTAAAATCCGAATGTCAGTCCCACCTCTGAAAAAGTAGTTTGCTTTTTGCTCAAAAGGTAGTTTTATTGGAAGTCGAAAATCTTCCGAAGGTAAATTGTCTTCGAAAGTTTTAATGAAAAAGCTTCCGAAGCCAAAATGACTTCGGAAGAAGTTCCTAAGTGTTTTGAAAATTTTCCTTCGGAAGAGAATTAAGTCTTGGATACTTTATTCAATTAAGAAAAAAGCTTCCAAGAGATAAGTGTCTTTGAAAACATTCAAATGTTTAAGGAAAATATTAAGCTTCGGAAGATATTTTAGATATTTCTTCTGAAGGCAATTTTACTTAAATAACTGTTTGTTTTAAAGGCATAAGTTTCTTTCGAAGATAAAGCCATATCTTCCAAAAGACAGAAAAGATCAATATTTTCAAAAATCTAAGGAAAATCTTCTAAAAGGATTTTCTTCCAAACAAAATAAGAGCTTATGAAGATGATGAAATAGACATTCTCGGACACACAAATTTTAGAAATAATATGAATTAGTTTGAAAAAAAGCTACTCAAGATTAATCATTCCAATAGCTAATATGAGATATTTAAATCTCTTCTCATCAAAAGCTTTAGTGAACAAATCAGCATATTGTTCATTTGTGTCTTGAGTGCTGCATAGGATTGTCTGTAATAGAGATGGCACTATTGTTGTCTATGTGAATTGGAGTCCCTTTAAAGTTGAACCCATAGTCCAACATCTGATTTTGAATCCAAAGCACTTGAGCACAACAACTTGCAGCAACAATGTATTCAGCTTCAACAGTTGATGCAGAGACATAGGATTGTTTTTTGCATTGCCAAAAGACAACCCTTTCACCAAGAAATTGACACCCCCTTGATGTAGACTTTGCAGTCATATTGCATCAACCATAATCACTATCTGTATATGCATACAAATTAGAGTCAGAATTCTTTGGATACCAAAGGCCAAGTGTTGAGGCACCTTTAAGATATCTTAAAATTCTTTTGACAGTGATGTGGTATGACATCTTGGGGTTGGCTTGATATCTTGCACACACAACTGGAAAACATGATATCAGGCCTGCTAGCTGTAAGGTACATAAGAGACCCAATCATAGCCCTGTAGAGATGTTCATCCACACACTCCCCCTCAAGGTCAGGCCCAAGAGAGTGGTTTCTTGCTATGGGAGTCTTAGCAACCTTGCAATAAGTCATGGTGAACCTTTTAAGTATGTCCTGAACATACTTTGACTGACTTATGAAGATGACATCTTCAAATTGCTTCACTTGAATTCCCAGAAAGAAATTGAGTTCCTCCATGGCACTCATTTCAAATCTATCCTTCATCAGCTTCTCAACGTCTTTGCAAAGCTTTGGATTAGTTGAACCAAAGATGATGTCATCTACATATACTTGAACTAGCATCAACTCATTTCCTATTCCTTTGATGAAGAGAGTTCCATCTATAGTACCTCTTCTGTATCCATGCTTGTAGAGATACTGAGATAGAGTCTCATACCACTTTCTTGGTGCTTGGTGCAACCCATAAAGAGCCTTATCAAGCCTGCAGACATAATCAGGATGATCAAGATTTGCAAAGCCAGGTGATTGTTTGACATACACCTATTCATCAATCACTCCATAGAGAAAAGCAGATTTAACATCAAGTTGATAGACCTTGAAGTTCTTTGGTAGTAACAAATGCCAAGAATATCCTAACAGCTTCTAATCTTGCTATAGGAGCAAAGACATCTGTGTAGTCAATTTTTCTTCTTGTGTATACCCTTGAACAACTAGTCTAGCTTTGTATTTTATGACAAGTCCTCCATCATCCTTCTTATTCCTAAAAACCTATTTGGTTCCTATAGTAGTCTTCCTATGAGGAAGAGGACATAAGTTCCAAATCTTCTGCCTTTTGAATTGAAGTAGCTTCTCTCGCATAGCTTCAACCCAACTTCCATCCTTTAGAGCCTCATCAATTTTTTTAGGCTCTATCTAAGATAAGAAACAAGAGTGAAGACAAACATTTGCATCATGGGTTTGTCCTCTTGTTCTTACCCCTAAGTCAACATCTCTAATGATATTTGAGGTGGGATGAGACTTATGGATCCTTAGTTGAGGGATCACAACAAGTTACTAAGAGAGATCTAAATTAGAAAAATTTAGATAATGCATTGATGTTTCTCCCACCTTATCAGCACACTTGTCAAGTGAGACTTGATCCAACGAGTGTGTGAAATCATTGATGTTGTCTTCAATGGAGTGGTTGTCAGCATCAACAAATTCTTGATCACTATCACCACCACCATGGTCTTCTATATTTGAAGCTTCTTTATCTAGTTGTTGAGCCTTTGAGCTGGAATTTGAAGGCATCTCAGATGTATCAACTGAATTGGTCATTGTGGTGCTGATAGAAACTTTATTTGCAGAATTAGTTACAACTAGAGTTGAAGTTATATAGCTTGAAGGTCTTGTCAGCTCAAATCTTGGATCAGGATCACCTGTTGGTAGAATATCAATAGACCCTGAAACATTCTCACAAGATTTGTTAAAACAGTTGGTAACTAAATCAAGATCAAATAGCCATTCAGGACCAGAACCAGTTACACTGGGTGTGTGTTCATTGAAAGTCACATTGCCTGACTCTTCAATAATCTAGGTTCTAAGATTGTATACTCTATAAGCCTTAGCTTGGGAAGAGTACGCCATGAAATGTCCATTATCTAATTTCTCAACAAATTTGGTAATTTGATCTTTGGTATTCAAGATGGTGCAAGGACATCCAAAAGACTCGAGGAAACCAATGAAAGGTTCTTCTTATGCCAAAGTTCATATGGATTCTTACCATGTGTCTTAACTACTAAAACTCTATTTTGCACATAACAGACAGTGTTGATTACCTCTACCCAAAAGGTGATAGGCAGTTTAAAGTTAGACTATATAGTTCTTGCAGCTGCAATAAGTGCTTTGTTTCTCCTCTCAGCAACAACATTTTGCTAAGGAGTCCTGGGAGTATTATATTGTCATGTAATACCCTATTCATCACAAAATGTATCAAGGATTTGGTTCTTGAATTCAGTTCCTTGGTCATATCTTATGGTTTTGACCTTGTGATCAGATTGATTCTCAATCTTTAAGATGAAATCTTTTAGAATCTCAGAAGTCTTATCCTTAGTTCTAAGGAAGAAGACCCAAGTGAATCTTGTGAAGTTATCTGTGATCACTAAACAGTAAGAGGTCCTTCCTAGACTCATTACACTAGTGGAGCCAAGGAGATCCATATGTAGCAAGTATAAGGGAGTATTGATGGAGTTTCTTTCCTTTGGCTTTTGAGATACCTTGTGTTGCTTCCCTTTCAGGCATGCAACACAATGATCATCAATTGTAAACTCTTTCTTTGGCATTCCAGTTACCAATCATTCTTAATTAGCTTATTCATGGTCTTAAAGTTTACATGGCACATTCTTTTATGCCAGAGAAAAGACTTATCACTATTTGCTTTAGACAGAAAGCATGAAACTTCTTCTAAGGGAGATGTTTCTTCCAAATCCATATTGTGCATGTTCCCTTTCCTAGGGCTCTAAGCAGAATATGGAAGCCATGAAGTGTTTGCACGGTGGCACGGATGGCACCGGCTTGTAGTTCAAGGGTTTCGACAAGTCGAAGGCATAGATTACAATGAAGTGTTTGCACCGGTGGCACGGATGGAAGCTATTCGTATCTTTCTAGCCTATGCATGTTATATGAAGATTAAAGTTTATCAACTAGATGTAAAAAGTGCATTCTTTAATGGTGAAATCTATGAAACAGTCTACGTCAGTCAACCCGAAGGATTTGAGGATCCGTATCATCGGGATAGAGTTTACAAACTGGACAAGGCTCTCTACGGGCTACATCAAGCCCCTAGAGCCTGGTATAAGAAACTCTCAACTCATCTTGTGAAACATAGATTTTGCAGAGGAGTTATTGACTGCATGCTATTCATCAAAGAAAAGGATGGGGATTTACTTCTCGTACAGATATATGTGGATGACATAATCTTTGGTTCCAAAAACAAAGAATTATGTAAAGAATTTGAATTTGTAATGAAAGCAGAGTTTGAGATGAATGCAATGGGGAGATGAAGTTCTTTCTTGGCTTACGGGTGGATCAGACACCAAAAGGAATCTTCTTGCATCAGTCCAAATATGTAGGAGATATCCTCAGTCGATTCGACATGGAGAATGTTTCAGCAGCTCGAACTCCACTTGCCATGAACCATGACGTGGAACCCGACGAAAATGGTGATCTGGTTGATGCCACCATGTACAGAGGAATGATCGGATCTCTCATGTACCTCACAGCCTCTCATCCTGATATTATGTACACCACGTTTCTCTATTCCAGATATCAGGCAAAACCAAAAGTAAATAATCTCATCGGAGTTAAAAGGATCTTTCGTTATCTGAAGGGTACTCCAACACTCGGGTTGTGGTATCCTCATGACAATGAATTTAAGCTTACAACGTATAGGGACTCAGACTATGGTGGTTGCAAGATGAATTACAAGTCAACATAAGTGGGATGTCAGTTCTTTGGCAGACGGTTAGTCACCTGGCAGTGTAAGAAGCAGACATCAGTTGCCTTGTCAACATGTGAAGCTGAATATGTTACTGCTGCAAGTTGTTCTTCACAAATCATTTGGATTCAACAGCAAATGCGCGACTATGGTTTGAAATTTTCTAACACCCCTATTTTTGTTGATAATTCTGCTGCAATTGTTGTCACCAAAAATCTGATCCAACATCCTAAAACAAAACACATCGGTATTAAATATCACTTTATACGTGACTGTTTTGAAAAGCAATTAATTGATGTTAAAATTAATACTGATTTTCAACGCACTGACCTCTACATAAAAGCATTTAAAAAACCACGGTTTTTATATCTTTTAGAGGTTAATACTGTGAAAATGAAAAGTGACGTGATTCAAGAAGACGACCGTTCTTATTCTGACAGTTAGCTTCTTAGTTTATAAGTTATTTCTTTTATTTTATTTATTTTCTATTTTCCTGTCTATTAAAATCCAAAAACACAAAAAGATTTTCGGTTTTAGAATTTTAGGGGGAGAATAGTTTTAGTTTAGTATTTAATTTGTTACAATATTTATTTACTTAAAAAACGAGGGGGAGGGCAGTTTAGTTGAAAGAAATGAAATCAAATATGTGATTATGATTCAAAGTTTATGGATAATGATAGTACACAAGGAACAAATTGGTTGGGACTTCAAAAAAAATGTGCTCAAAATGCTAAATTCAAATTACAAGTCTGAGAAGTCTAAGCACAACAAAAGAAAAATGATAGTAAAACTAGTCTGCTCTGAGGTAACATAGAGAAAGTAGACCTAGAGGTTGTTAGTTTATTAAATGATGTATCGGTAGATTCAACACAATAAATGAGTAGACTTCATTGGTGAAGTAAAATTTAAACTAACTTGTTCAACTTGTTGTGGGTTCTCATCTTATCCCTGGTTAACACAATCAATGCATTTCCAATAAGGGGTGACGAGCAAAATAAATGCCACAAATGTGTGCAGATGACCATAAAAAATGAGCAAGCACATGTAAAACTGCTAAAAGCAATCAAGCTAATGACTAATGTTGTTGGTCCATTATATGCAAAAGAAAAAATGCTCTAACAAGAAGATAGGTTGTGTGTCTCTCTGCTGTGCGGTGGCACTGACCTGAGGATAAGCATAACCTAAATATTCTAGAATTATTGTTATGTGCGCCTCTCTATTGGGCGATGGCACTGACCTGAGGCTTGGCATCCCTTTGAAAGCTCTTAGAATAGTTTCTTCTTGTTCAATACCCGTAGACCGCTCAAAAAATCTCCTGAGGAATGTTGATTACCACATAAGTGTGGGATCCACAAATGCTTGTTGAAATAATTAAACCTAACTCATCACCAATGTGTGTCAAAAATCTGTGTATCGATTTAAGTGGACAAATATACTGACAATCATCATGGCTGCAACTCTTAAAAGTCAAAATCATTGTGTGTATCTTATAGCTCTAGTATGATTTCTTGAAAGTGCTATTGACCCTCAGACAAAACACGAATCTAGCATCAAAGTGCATATGAAAAGGGGTCCCAAACGATTCTGATATACTTGTATGATTCCATAATGAATCGTTCAAAAAAATGATTAAATTAACTTGAAGCTGTTCTGCTCAAGAAGTAAAATCGGATAGATGTAGCCTAAAAGGTTTCCATCCATCTCAAACCCAAAACAACAAAAATATGTCTTGTTTTCTTTTAGATTTCAATTGTTTTCTATTTTCTAGTCTTTTGTAGTGTAGACGTCGGACTATACAACTAGATGAATTCTCTGTATCACTCACTAAAAAAGGGTCACATCTGAGGTGACCAATCGGTTCCAAACTAAAAGGATCACGTCTGAGGTGATCAAATGGTGTTAAATTAAAAGGGTCATGTCTGAGATGATCAAAGGGGAAAATGTTTTATATCAAAAGTTAAAATTTTAAGTGTTTGAAAATGTATGAGTTTAAGCTCATAAGTATGAGCCAATCGCACGATTGGATCATAAGTATGAGCCAATCGCACGATTGGATCATAAGTATGAGCCAATCGCACGATTGGATCATAAGTATGAGCCAATCGCACGATTGGATCATAAGTATGAGCCATCGTATGATTGAATCATAAGGATGAGCAATCGCACGTTTGAACCTTACGTATGAGCCAGTCACACGATTTGACCATGAGTATGGGACAACCATGCGATTGGACCACAAGATTAAGCCAATCGTACGAATGGATGAAGGAGTATGAGCCAGTCACACGACTGAAACCTAGTCGCACGAATGAAGCATGCGTATGGGACCAGTCGCACGACTGAAATTTAAAATAGTATAAATAAGGGGGTCAGTCGGTCGTAACCCTTACCACCCTTCAAAGTTCTCTGAAATCGCCCATACACACCATACTCTGCCCAAATTTCTTTTGACTGATATTACTGACTACCTGTGATCCTAACATGTGTTCTACTCATCTACAGGTACTGGGCGACTGAAATTGATCCAAATGAACGTCTTAATCGCATCTTAAGGACCGATAATGCTCAAACCTATAATCGAGACTAACCCTAGAAATAGACCACCTAATGGACATTAAAGTTGATTTAAAGGACATTAAGTGCTATTTAGAGTCTCTGCGGTCCAAATAAGTCTAAACATGAAGTTTAATATAAAGTTTTGACAAAGATTCAAACCTAGGTGTTCAACGGTGTAGGATGCGAATAGATGTGCTAATGAACTTCAGTCGCACGATTGAGCTAGGCGCACAATTCATTCTCACGAATAAATCATGTGTATGGGTTCAGTCGCATGACTGATTCAACCGCATGGCATATGTTAGTGCTCTAAGAAAGATTAACATTTTATCTTTAGTTGTCTTTTAACATTTTGTAATAGTATAGGGACTATTTTTGTAATTGTTAGTTCCTTTGTGTTTCATTATAAATAGCTTAGACTGTTAGTTAGTAGGAGAGTTTTGAAGATAGTGAACGAACTACTGCTCATTACTTGTAATTGTCTTTGCATGATATTAATGAAACTGTGAATTTGTTAATATCTTGTTTGAATTCGATTACTTCGTATATGTTTTCTTTGAATTGTGTTCATATATCATCACAGATTAGCTCAATTGATCCTAATCAATTGGTATCAGAGCTGTTGGTAGCTGTTAATTGAGTAATTTTGAAGTTTATCGAACTTTGAAACTCAAAAAGCTTACTGAATCTATGATTGATAGACAATTCAAATGAAAACTTGTGGATTTCAGATGTGCTTCATCATCAGAAATATGATTTGAACCAAAATTAGCAGTTGAATTCATCAAATTTGAGTTAATTTGGTGAATTTGTGTTCGTAAAGTTCATTGTTTTTTGAACTGGAAATTACAAATTAATTGATTTGTTGTTGATATTAATAAAAATTGATTTCAGAAGAATGATTATCGGCATAAAACTCATCTAATTGAAAAGTTTCAATCAATTTCATCAACTTTTGAAGATTTTCAGAAGATTCGAGTCTGTTATATTCATATGAACATGATGAATGTGACGCATTAGGGTTGAAGTTTGCTGAAAAATTGTCCAAGTGTTAGGCATTTGACTACTGTTTTGTCGCACCAACACTGTGTAGACGTTTTCAGTTCAGACGTTTGACCACTGTTCGAGAGAGTCCAGACGTATCATTGTTGAGAAGTATTTGAACTGTTTAGGCGCATCAACACTATGTAGGTGCATCACAACTATTCAGACGTTTTACAACTGTTCAGACGCATCAATTGTAGGCGTTTTGAAAAAAAATTGCTAAGGCATTCCCTTAGACAACTTTCAACTTAGATGCATCAACTGTTGAGGCGTTTGAATACTGTTAAGACGTTTCAACCTCGATACTTAGAATTTTTTTAAAGAAAATTCTTTGAAAACTTTTTCAATTTTTTTAAATTCAAAATATAAGAAAACAACAAAAATATAAAAATGGTGAAATCAGAAGATTCTGAAAATAGAGTTCCAAAACTTAAAAACAGAGCTGATTTTAAAAATTGGTCACTTAGGTTGAAACATCACTTAAGTTCCATTGATACTGATCTTTGGAAATCCATAGAAAAAGGACCCTTCATTCCAATAATCACTGATGGACCTGACAGAGGATTGGTATACACTAAAGACTCTCAGGAACCCTATTCTAAGATGGTCTTCAAGGAGATGACTTGAGAAGAGTAAAAAATGATGTCAGAGCATATTCCTTGATGTGTAAAGGACTACCTCTGGAAGTTCTTGCAAGGCTTGATGGATATCAAATTGGATATACCATGTATAAAGACTTAAAGACTATATGTGAGGAGAAAAGGAGATTCAAATCTCAAGAAACAAAAGTTGAAAAGGCAACTGGAACTGTTTCAACATTTATCTGGAGAAACTATAAACCAAATGATGAATAGATTTGTTCAACTTACTACTGAGATGACAACAGCTGGTATTAAGCCTGATCTTGAAGAGCTAAATCTTAGACTACTCAATGCTTTACCATCATCATGGAAACAAACAGTAACCTTACTAAAGCATACTGAGAAGTTTCCTATGGATTTAGATCTACTTATTGCCAAGATTGAGTCTGTAGAAATTGATGAAAGCTAAAGGAACAATGATAGAGCAGCATCAATGTCTCAGTATCAGTTTGTTGCTTCTCCAGCAAACACAGTTGAAAATGCTTTCATGGAAAAAAGTGAGAAAGTTAAAGAAGAAGAAGGAGATTTAATTGTTGGAGCAAGATTTTTCACTGACTCATCATTTACTAGTGCCCCTGCTTACACAACACAATCTCAGTCTCAAACATCAAATGTTCAATCAGAGACTTCATAATCTAACTTTGCTAAATCTAGCAAAGTTAAAGATGTGATAAACATCCTATTAGAGGATGAAGAATCAAAAACTGCATTTACTGCATTTATGGCTAGTTTTCAAGCATATCAAGGTAGCCATTTAACTCAATTAAACCTTGTTTTGCAGCATTTGTTTGAAATGGGTCCTGAAGATGTTAAAGAGATGGACTTAAACTGGCATATGGTATGATTGCTTACAGGACACAAAAACACTCATATGTCAACAGGAAGTACAAGCCAAGTGCTAACAAGACTGTTGGATTTGATAAGTCAAAATGAAGGTATTTTAACTGTAACAGTTATGGAAATTTGTCAAGAGAATGCAAAGCTCCAAGGAATAATGGAGGAAATGCTCAATCAAGCAATCAAAGGTTTCAACAAGCTCAGAAGACTTATCAAAAGCCTTATCAAAGTCTTCCTATACCTGAGCTTAAAGATGAAGCAAAATCATCTGATGAAACCAAGAAAGATCTTGTAGTCAACATCAAAGATGGTTATGATTAGAGTGCATATGTTGAACAATTTACTAATGATTTAACATCTAGTTTATCTCTTATTGCAGAAATTCAGGAAGAAGATTGGTCAGAAAACAATGATCCAAAGTGGAAGGTGAAAATGATGAAGATGACTATGATTGGAGTGACAAATCAGATCCTAAGGAGGATAATGATGAAGTAGCTCTAATGGCACAGTCTGATCAACCAAAGGTTGACACTTCATCTTTAAAATCTGAACCTCATCTCCAAAATTTCCTGAAATACCATCTGAAGTGAGAGAAAAGCTATGTGACAGGATCAGTGATCACAAGTTTGATGTATCAGAATATAAGCAGCGGAATACAAACACTAATTAGACAAATTGTAGCAAGCGATCAATATTTGTAAGCATTAAGACCGCATACGGTTATAGGGAGAGAATATGTATTTCTGATTTCTAGGAATGTTTATAGATGTAGAATATTTCTAATCAAATCAATCATTCATTCCATTCAATTACTCATTTTCACTCACTAATTACAATAGGTTGTCACTCCTTATATAGAGTGCAACAATCACTGCTGTTGTCACGGAAAGCGACAACTGGCAGATCCAATACAGAAATAACTAATTCTTAACAAACTGCTGAAATGTTCACAACTACTGAGAACATATCAGCAAGTTAAGTACAAAATATAAAACTACTGAAACTACAACGACTGAAGAACAAGGTCTTCAGTCGTTTTACAAAACTACTGAAACATAGAAAATAAAACTACTGATATCACAACTACTGAAGAAGTACTCTTCAGCAGTTGTGACAAACTACTGAGGCTTCAGTACTTGATCTTCAGACTTTGACCTTCAGGTGTTTCATCAGCTGATGACTTCAGTAGATATCATCAGCTGATGTCTTCAGTCTTTGTCTTCAGACTTTGTACATCAGTTGTTGATCTTCAGCACTTGTGAACTCTTCAGCTGTTGTACTTCAGTACTTTGGTCTTTCAGCTTCAGCACTTGTGTTCTTCAGCTGTTGTACTTCAGCACTTTGGTTCTTCAGCTGTTAAGGTCTTCAGCACTTGATCTTCAGCTGTTGAAGTCTTCAGCACTTGTCAAACTACTGATGAGGCTTTCAGCAGTTGTTGTGATACCGTGTGGGACTTAGAGGTTTTCTGATCTTGGCTCATTGGTTCTTTTGGTCCAACAAACTCCCCCTGAACCAATGCAGCCAAAACCTCTAACTTATTTATACTCCCACTTATTGATGGCAAAATGTTGGTCTTTTTCCTTCTTGATCAGTAGAGAAGATGACCCATGTAAGCTCCGGTCTGGGAAGAAATCTCAAATATTGTTTGGCAGAGTATGAATGGGAACTCTGTTTTGGGGAACTGGACACAGAGTTGTTATCCCATTCATGAGATTTACTTCCCCATAATGAGTCTGTATGACTCTCTTGTGTAGGCCTCAAGGAAGGTGATTTGTTCCTCCATAGTTAGCACTTCAGTACTTCCTTCAAACAATGATTCAGGCCCATAATACTCAGACAGGTATTTGACCTGTTTCCATTCTTTAGCTCCACAGTTGTTATTATTCTGTAAGCAAACTCATCCGGGTGATTACCCTCTAGGAACAACTGGAGCTCATTTTTCCTGACTTCCTCAAGCCTCTTGTAAACTAACCCCTTTTTCACTATTTTGTTTTCCAGCATCTTCTGAGGGGTTAGATTAGCTTTGTAGGCCTTCTTGAAGTCTTCTAGGATTTCCAGGGTGAAACTACAAAGACCAGAGAGATCACTTCATCTACGATCTTTTTCACCTGGCCAATGTATCTCTGAGGTATATTGTTCTTATGAATTCTGTGAGAGACCCTGGGATCAGGCCAAATCCTCACTCTTTCCTTTTGATATTGAAGGTATGCCTGAGAGTGTAAAGTCTGAGGGCTTGCTCCTTCATATTGATGATAGAAGATGTGGCTGCATAAGCTTTGTCAACTCTCTTCAGCAATTCCTCATCATGCAGTTTATGAAGCTCTTCTTCTTCTAGCTTCACTTTAACCATTTGTCTCTGGACTTCAGGAGTAATGCTGAGGAGTGACTTGTGGCCTTTGGCAACTTAATCACAGCTGAGAGCGGCAGCCTGTCTTCATCATCTTCGTCATCATCTTCTAGCCTCAATATCCTTCTCTTCTTCTTCAAGGGTATATCATCGGCTATGGGTTTTGAGGGTAAGGGAGTTGGTTTGGTGGGTTGTGTTTGGGTGGTTTTGGTGTGGGAGTGTTGACAGGCTGTTCTAGCATCCTTGAGGTGAGTGTGGCTTTGATTGCTTGGCTAGCTCAGTCCTGCTCCCAGCACCCGCTTCATTCAAAGCTTCAATGACAAGCCCCTTAGTATATACTTCAGATGAACAGATCTTGGTGGTGATTGCCAAGATACTGTCCCTGGACCAAGCTTTGATTTCGATCATTGACCTTCCAAGATATTTGCAATAAATCTGATCATGATTTCAAGCCTTCTCTTTCTAACACTTCATAACTTGCCCATCTATTCTGGATTTCTTCAATCTCTAGTCGTCGAATCTCAGAGTCAAGTTTATTGGTGTCATGGCCTTCCTAAACAGCTGATCAATGATGTTGTCCATTGATCTGCTGTGTTCGGCATCAGCCTCTTTTATCAGTAGCTCCAAGGCTTTATCTTCAGCAATGTGCTCATCAGCACCTTTCTTTCTCTATAGGTGAGCATTGGTTGCTGTTCTTTCTCCTCCTCTTCTTTTCCTCAGATCTTTTCCTCTTCCTTTCTTTCACTGCAGTACTCTCCCCCTTTTTGGTTGCATTGGAGGAAGGGGTGGTACCGCAGAAAGAGTCTTTTGGACAGCAGCATCACCAGGGGCTGTAATGTGGAGGAAAGCCTCTCATCAAGGGCTTTGATCACTATATCAGTGATTATGGTGTGATGAGAGGGAGGGAATTTTGGAGTACAGCACCTATTTGCTCAGGAGGGTTCTGTTCCTGAGAAGTAGGGCCTGAAGCAGAGGCAGGTGGTTGAGTTTGGGGTGGCTCTGTGTTTGGGAAACCTTCAAGGGAAGGTGCCATCTGTGGGTGTATGATGGTGGCAGATGGACTTGCATCCTGAGACATCTTGGCCAGCAGCTCTTTGAGTCTGCTAACCTCATCCTCTAGAATGGTGTTTTGAGCAACTACATCATAGAAGAAGCTCAGGTCATCATCAGTTGATACTGAATCACCTGACCTCCTGCTTAGAGCAGGATTTACATGCACTGGGTGTAGACCAGTTGGTGCATGTGCCCCTTGTGCTTGGTACTGGGGACTTCCAGCCTCAGGACAATGTCCATCATCAGCTGTTGCCTCTAGGGAGGTCTTAGCAGTGTCACCAGCCTCACTCTGTCATGTGCTGAGTCAGAGGAGGTGGCAGCCTCACTAGATATTCTAAGCTCTTGTCTACACCAGGAGATAGAATTGGGAAACCCCTGTGCTGTGGGTTCTCAAGTGCACTATGTTCCTCCCCCTCAATTGTAGAGGAATTCCCAGTAGTAAGTGGTTCTGGGGAGGGGGTGAGGAGTGCAATTGAGTCAGCACTTGTGCAACTATTAAAGTTGGGCTGTGAGGGGCGGTTGTTTGAGGTAAGGGGTTAGAAGCAGTGTGCACCTGGGGTGGATGGTGCTCTTCAATGGCAATCTCCTCAAGTGAGTAAGAGCCCCATAAGTAGGTGCCCCTTGGGTTGCTGCAGGCTCCTGTTGAGAGGAAGCCTGAGCGGCTGGAAGAGTCATTGTATCCACTAGGGGGTTTGGACTAGTGGATATATCCTGCGTTTGTGGTGCAGGAGCATCCTCAGGGGACTCAATTCCCTGAGTAGCCATTTTAGGTTTCTTTTTGGTGGGTTTGGTGGGGACATTGGATTTGGAGGTGGTGGCTGTGGGTTCCAGCTGCGTGGGTTTTCGCAGCTTGGCAGCCAGTTTAAGTGTCCGGTCAGAGTTGTGCCGGGAGTATACTTCTGGCAGAACAGCCGTAGCAGGGACTCCCAAGCCAACAAGTCCCTCAGCATTAAGCTGGTCTATAATAATGGCCATTATGAACCGTGGATAGAGTATCCAACGGTTGGCAGTTAGTTTTTGAGCCATATCGTTGAGCTCTGAAAATATTAGTTCTGAAAAGTTTAGTGGTTGTTGCTCAAGGATAGAATACATTACCTGCTGCCATTTGGTGGACATTTGATCCCAAGACGATGTCTTAGGGGCCAAACATACATTTACCATGTGAAAAATCAGGCGCTCAGCGTCATTAAAGTGTTTCTTCATGATGGTGGTGGCACTGAGATCACCTTGATATCCATGCTGAGCAAATGATATAATCTATGGTGCCCTTCGGATATCCAGCAGGAGAGGTAGCATCACTCAGTTGAAGAATTTGACGGATTGTTGCAGGAGTAATGACTACTTCTTTGTTGTTGACGACTGACCGGAGGGATCGTGTGTTGCTCTCCTCAGTTGTAATAACGTTCATCCAAAATTGGTTCAAGGATTCGGCATGTAAGACGGGGTTCAGAAGGAATGCCTTGTTGTATTGGGACTGAACCATAAGATCGATAGCAGTATCGAACTTAGTCCAGATCGGCGATTTTGTGAGGTAGGCAACACAGTTGTGTCGCGGTTTAATTTGCATAGACGCCATGGAGAAGGAAGTTTTGGAGAGGACGTAGGTTTGAAGAAGATGAAGCATGGAGAGCTCAGGTTAAGGGTATTTATAGGGTACGGGTGAGGAAACGACTGAAGGATGTGGTGTTAGTCATCAGTAGTTTTAAACGACCGTTGACATGGTATTATCCTTTCAGACGTTGAAACAGCTGAAGTCGTGGTGTTAAGCATCAGTGGTTTAGAAAACTACTGAAGACCGTGGTTTTGACTTCAGATGATTGAAACAACTGAGGACATGGTGTTTGTCATCAGTAGTTATGAAACTACTGAAGACAGTGGTTTTGTCATCAGCTGTTGTAAACAACTGAAGACTTGGTATTAGTCATCAGTAGTTATAAAACTACTGAAGACGTGGTTTTGCTTCAGTTGTTTAAAATGAAACAGCAGTTGTACAAACGACTGAAGAGAAAGTTCTCTTCAGCTGTTTTCGTCAATTCTTAGCCTTCAGCTGTTTCAAACTGTCCTCAACACATTCATCAGTCTTTATGGCTGATTTCAGTTGTTTCATAGGACATCAGTACTTATCTGTTTTTACTGATTGCAGTAGTTATGACTGCATCAGTAGTTGTAACTACATCAGTAGTTTAGAGCAGATGAAGTACTTCAGTACTTGTGAGACATTTAGCCTTCAGTAGTTATAAAAACTACTGAGGTTAAAGAGCTCATCAGTACTTATATGTGACAGGCACTCATGATCATCAGTATGAATTACTGAGATCATCAGTAGTTGTCACCTATTCTAGCTGCAGCATACCAAGCCTTAACACCAGGTTTTGGAAAGTTGAACAATCCAAAGGCTTAGTAAAAATGTCTGCAAGCTCATCAGCACTAGGCACAAACTTAGGATCAATCAGACCTTTTTCAAAACAATCCCTTATAAAATGATGTCTGATCTCTATATGTTTGGTCCTAGAATGCTGGACTGGATTTTTGACAATGCAAAGAGCTGAAGCACTATCCATTAACAATGGAGTCTTAGTCTCTGTAATGCCATAATCCAAAAGTTGGTTTTGAAGCCAGAGTACCTGAGATGTACAGCTTGCAGCAGCAATGTACTCTGCTTCCGCAGTGGATGTAGCAACTGAGGTCTGTTTCTTGCTCTGCCAAGAAATCAAGCAGTTGCCTAGGAATTGACATCCACCAGAAGTTGATTTCCTGGTCAACTTACACCCTGCATAGTCACTGTCAGAAAAAGCAACTAATTTACCAGAATGTCCGGTAGAATACCATAAACCTAGAGATGGAGTGCCTTGCAGATATCTAAAGATCCTCTTGACTGCAATCAGATGAGACTCTTTAGGTGCAGCCTGAAATCTAGCACAAACACATGTAGCAAACATAATATCTGGTCTAGAAGCTGTTAAATACATCAAGGACCCAATCATACATCTGTAAAGTGTTTCATCAACCACTTTACCTTTCTGATCTGAGTCCAGTTGTGTGGTGCTGCTCATGGGTAGAACACAGGCTTACAGTTTTGTAAATCAAACTTTTGCAAAAGATCTTTTGTATATTGGATTGATGAATAAAAATTCCATCAGCCTTTTGTTTGATTTGCAACCCCAGAAAGAACTGTAATTCTCCCATGGCACTTTTCAAACTTCTGTTGCATCAACTTTGTAAAGGCATCACACAACTTTGGATCAGAGGATGCAAAAATGATATCATCTACATAAATTTGAACAAGTAGATTATGCTGCCCACTTTCTTAATGAATAAAGTCTTGTCTATGGAGCCTCTAGTGAAATTGTTTTTCCAGAAGAAAGTTGATAATGTCTCATACCAGGCTCTGGGAGCTTGTTTTAACCCATAAAGAGCTTTATCAAGCTTATACACCCAATTAGGATGTTTATTGTCCTCAAAGCCTGGAGGTTGACATACATAAACCTCTTCTTAACTTTTCCATACAAAAATGCACTTTTGACATCCATTTGAAAGTTTAAGTTTTTGATATGCAGCATAAGCTAAAAACAATCGAATTGCTTCCAGTCTGGCTACAGGGGCAAAGGTTTCATCATAATCAATACCTTCTTCTTGTGCAAACCCCTGAACAACCAGTCTGGCCTTGTTCTTAACAATAAGCCCATTTTCATCAGTTTTGTTCCTAAACACCCATTTAGTGCCTATTGCACACTTACCTGGAGGTAGAGGAACCAGTTCCCACACTTGCTGTTTCTTGAACTGAAGAAGCTCAAGCTGCATGGCATCAACCCATCCATTGTCCTTTAAAGCAATGTGATAATTCTTTGGCTCTTGCTGATGATGAGAAGCATAGAAGCAGAAATTTGACAATTGACTTCTTGTTGATACTCCAGCAGAGATATCACCAATGATTGAGACATGGGGTGATTCTTCAGATCTTGATACACATGGATCTGTGCAAGTGTTTGTAGCCGTTCAGTAGCAACAGATGGTGATGGTGAATCATTTCCTTGAAACCAATCAGTGGATGGTAATCAAAGGAAGTTGAATTCGAAGAAATCTCATCAGCATTTGTTGTGGATGGTGCTACTGGCGCTACAGGAACATCGGGTCTAGTTGAGTCAGGCAGCTGATCACTAACCTGAAGAGGTGAGTACTGCAATCAATCATCATCATCAGCAGTACCACCAGGTGGTGAACTGTTGACAGGAGCAACAGCAGGAGTTTGATAAGGAACATATTGCAGTATGTCCAAATCAAATAACTCCACAGGACTTTGTGGAATCTTGTCCTTTGGAGATTCATTAAACTTAACATGTAGAGTTTCTTCAACCATCTTTGTTCTGCAGTTGAAGACTCTGTATGCCTTGCAAGTAGATGATAACCAACAAAGTATCCTGCATCCACCTAGGATCAATTTGTGGAGTTGATCCTTTGTGTTGAGAATAAAACAGGGACACCCAAATGCTTTGAAAAATGAAATCAGAGGAGCCAAATGATGGAGAACTTCATATGGAGTCTTCATCAACCTCTGATTTACTAAAACTCTATTTTGCACATAACAAGCTGCGTTGACAGCTTCGGCCCAAAAGGTCAATGGCAAACCTGAGTCAGCCAGCATGGACCTTGCAGCTTCAATGAGGGTCCTGTTCTTTCTCTCCACTACTCCATTTGTTCTGGAGTCCTTGGAATGCTGAGCTGCTTTTGATTCCCTTTGAAAGATAGAAGTCATCAAGTGTATGATTTCTGAACTCAGTTCCATTATCACTCCTAATACACTTGACTGGAAGGGAATACTGCTTCTCAATGTACAGCACAAAGTGGATAATCTTCTGAGCAGCCTCATCTTGGAATGTAGAAAGAAAGTCCATACAAATCTGGAGTAATCATCACAATTACCAGACAGTATTTCTTCTTTGCCATGCTCATTACTCTCACAGGACCAACTAGATCCATATGCAGTAATTGCAAGCAGGCAGTGGACTTGGACACTTCAATAGGAGGGATGAGACCTTGTGCTGTTTTCCTTTTAAACAAGCAGTGCAGATTTCATCACAGTAGAACTCCTTTATTGGTAAGCCTCTGACTAAACTCTTGTGGCTAAGCTGATTCATGTTTTTGAGATTAACATGACCAAGCCTCCTGTGCCACAGTTTAGATTCTTGAGAAGAGGCTTTGGAAAATAGGCAAGGATTGCCTTTGAGATCTATTCTTAGAGAGATCTAAGGCATACACTCTTCCTGTCCTGTTGGCTTCAGGAGAGTGTGATCATCCAACACCTTGTCAATCAAGTGCAAAACTTTGGATGACAGAATCCTACAGTTTTGACTTGTGAAAAGGGCAACATGGCCTTTATCACACATTTGACTGACACTCAAGAGGTTGTACTTGAGATTTTCCACATGATTAACATCATCAAATTTGATTTCCCCATTGGAGACAAAGCCCTTACCGATGATGTAACCCCTAGCATCATTGCCAAAAGAGACAAAATCCCTTCTTTCCTTGAGAGTAGTCATGAGAAGAGAGACGTTCCAGTCATGTGCATAGATCCCCCACTCTACATACCAGATGCTACTTTGGCATGTTGAAGAACCCTGCAATAATAAACAATCAGTTAGTTTTAGAGACCCAAACCTTTTTGGTTTTGGGCCTGGTCTCATCAATAGATGGTAAACTAGCATGTTTATTTGTAACAACAGCCTGAGAAGAAGAAGATGGTGTAGAAGAGGAGTCCTTTGGCTTAGACCCTTTTCTGTGGTTTCAGAATAGGAGAATCTAGTTGGGTAACTCTACCCAACAGATGTTGTACCATCATCAGCTGTGTCTGATTTTGTGATAGAGCTTTCAGCTCATCAGACACATTGCTAGTGGAGTTAGATAAGGTCCTATGTTGCACCTCTTCTTTGAGCACCCTCAGCTGTCACCTGTTTAACTCCTTCCTTTTTGGATTGCTTTAAGGACTTAAGGGTTACAGGATTGGTTGCTGATACAAATGTGGTCTCAAACTCAGTTTTCATTTTTACCATTTTCTCATATTTTTCTTTTGTTTGAGTTTGGAACTCTTTTGTACCAACAATCATCTGTAAGATGATTGAACAAACCACATACTTCACATGGTTTCTTCTTCATCTTAGGTTGATCATCAACTAAAGATGGTGAAGCAACAGAAGACTTGTTCTTCAATGCTTTTGAAGCATTGGTTGCTTTTGACAACCTCTTTAGTAGTCTCAAACTCTTTCTACAGCCAGTTTTCTTCTTTCAGTGCTGACAGCAGTTGAAGTTTGAACTTCAGGTGTTAAATCCTGCTCTCCAGTCCTTTCAGGACCTTCAGGATTGACTCCTGAGTTGATCAACTTATTGATCATGGGAATGTCAGCATTTGGACCATCAACATCAGCTGATAGGTTCAAGGAGGACTTGATGCTGACTGCTACTTCTGATTGTGCTGTATCAGAAGGTAGATCACATGATTTGATGGATTGGTTATCACTCCACCATCAGATTCTACCTCTGCTCTTGGGGTAAAATCTGTAGGTGGAGCAGTGTGATTGTAGCCATTTCCAAACTTCACATTTGAAGCAGATTGCTTACTAAGAAGCATTTCAAAACCTTTGCATGATTGTACCATCTATCACACTCGACCTGGGTAACTGCAAGGGTTCTTTGAGATCTTTGTACTTCTCTAGAAGTACATCTTCTCTAGCCTTATCATCAATTATTTGGCAATTCAGTTTATAAACTCATCATTTTTATCTTTGAGCACAAAACTCAAACTCAGCTTTGTTTTTGGAAATTATTTGTTCTAGCTCAATGTTCTTATTAATTAAAGCTACATTTGCTCTCTAATGGAAGCAAATGCTGCTATGCATGGTTCAGAACATAATTTGGCTTTGCCTCAGAGGATACTGTGATACCTGAGGTGTAGAGGCATTGGAAGATGAAGTATCAGCAGACTCCAAAGCCATAAGAGCTAGATTCCCAAAGGGACTGTCACCACATGTGACCAGCACCTGAGAACAGTTGATCATGACCAGACAAGTCATCTGGTAAACTGCTCCAGTCAACAACTCCTGGGGTGAAGAAGCTGTGTTATGAGATGAAGGTTGTGATGAGATAGGGAAGGCTGAGGTTCTGGTAAAGCATGAGGTGTGGCGTCATAGGAACTTGAACTTGATTTGACTGTGGCATGTAATAACAAGGGTACTGATATGGTATTTGACCCTGAGGAACAAAATATGCCGGAGATGTGTTGTTGAGGATGATGACTAGATGTGACAGGATGTTGCCCTCTGTGTTGTGACCATTGCCAGGAAAAGTCACAAAGGGTGCAGTAGAGTTTGATCCAGTTGATCTACACTCTCTTGCAAAGTGGCCAAGCCGTTGGCATTTGTGACACCTCAACTTGCTCTTGTCAAAACCAACTTTGGTTTTGCAGAGAGTCCTGGGAATTTTCTTCCAGTTCTTTTGTAGAACTTCTGAGATCTGATATTTATCAAGGCCATTTGGCTCAAAATATCCATATCTTCTAAGTCATCATCAGCAATCCCTTGAGATCATCCATAATGAAACATAGATTGTCATTATTTACCCAGTGAACTGACCATCAACACTTACAAATGCAGAATCAGAAGTGCTCGAAGAGAAATTAATATGCTCATCATACTGGCATTCAGATGAAGCATATTCTGACTCATGACCCACTAAGGCAGTGTTGCCTGTATAAAGTCTTCAGTGAGCTTTCCAGATGAAGACAACTTTTCTTCTGTTCTATCTCTCTCTCAAAAAGTGAGCATTTCCCATGGAGTGGGTGAGAGATAGTTTGTCCAAACTTGCACTGGAGCGTAGGACAATAGTATATGTGTCCCATCTTCAGGCAGTGATCTGAGAAATCTGGTATTCATCTGAATATGGTGTATTAAGTTTGACCATTTTAGTTCAGATATCAAAAACAGGAAAACCGCTCATATTGTTGAGTCAGTGTCTCCCTTTCTATGAGAGAATGTCTCATATTGTTGGGCAAGAATTTCCCTATTATTTGCCAAGACCTCATCTGTCCTCCAAATTGTTCTTCAAAAGCAATCCAGAGGTCATGGGCAGTTTCATGGATTAGCCCAGAATAAATTTCATTGGGCAAAGCCATGGCCAGAATTCCATGGGCTTTTGCATCAATCTCAAGCAACTTCTATCCTCATCTGAGTATTGCTCCATCCTCTTCGGAACCATTTGATTGGTTTCGGGTTATTCACCATAGGCTTGTGTGGACCATGTACCACTGATGTCCAACACCTGCGCTGTTAACAGACAGTGATGGAGCATACGTCTTTGCCATATGTTATACTCATTCCTAACCAGCATAGGAGGCTTGGTGAGGGAAACAGTATTGTGAGGATCATTGGAGGGAGTGGTCATTTTCAGTTCAAAAACAGTTTAGTTCAAGTTTTAAAAAGTTTTAGACAAACCACAACAAACTCAATGAGAACCAAGAAAAAGATCTCAGGATGGATGAGCAGAAATACAGAAAATTCAATCTCTATAACCGTTTCTTGCAAAAAACAAAAGCTAATTCAATCAACTTGGATCTTGAATAGCAGTTTCAATGATCAATTATTAGATCGATCAATGATTAACAAGCTCTGATACCATTTGACAGGATCAGTGATCACAAGTTTGATGTATCAGAAATAAGCAGCGGAATACAAACACTAATTAGACAAATTGTAGCAAGCGATCAAATTTGTAAGCATTAAGACCGCATACGGTTATAGGGAGGAGAGAATATGTATTTCTGATTTCTGGGAAGGTTATAGATGTAGAATATTTCTAATTAAATCAATCATTCATTCCATTCAATTACTAATTTTCACTCACTAATTACAATAGGTTGTCACTCCTTATATAGAGTGCAACAATCACTGCTGTTGTCACGGAAAGTGACAACTGGAGATCCAATACAGAAATAACTAATTCTTAAAAACTGCTGAAATGTTCACAACTACTGAGAACATATCAGCAAGTTAAGTACAAAAATAAAAACTACTGAAACTACAACGACTGAAGAACAAGGTCTTCAGTCGTTTTACAAAACTAATGAAACATAGAAAATAAAACTACTGATATCACAACTACTGAAGAAGTACTCTTCAGCAGTTGTGACAAACTACTGAGGCTTCAGTACTTGATCTTCAGACTTTGACCTTCAGGTGTTTCATCAGCTGATGACTTCAGTAGATTCATCAGCTGATGTCTTCAGTCTTTGTTCAGACTTTGTACATCAGTTGTTGATCTTCAGCACTTGTGAACTCTTCAGTGTGTACTTCAGTACTTTGGTCTTTCAGCTTCAGCACTGTGGTCTTCAGCTGTTGTACCAGCACTTGGGTTCTTCAGCTGTTAAGGTCTTCAGCACTTGATCTTCAGCTGTTGAAGTCTCAGCACTTGTCAAACTACTGATGAGGCTTTTCAGCAGTTGTTGTGATACCGTTGGGACTTAGAGGTTTTCTGATCTTTGGCTCATTGGTTTTTGGTCCAACACTATGCACAAGATCATGATTTGAACATGTTGAAATACAGAAACATACTCATAAAAATTTGTGGAAAACTCAAACAAGAAGAATCAATGCATAACAAATTGAAAGCTGATCATAAAATAGCAGACCAAAAGATTATCTCTCTTCAAACTTCATGGAACAAAACCCTAAAAGAATTAGAAAACGTTTCTAAACATTAGAAGAGATGACTAAAAATCTTGAACAGAAGAAGATAGCACATGCTGTACTCAAAATGGATCTTGCTAAAGTAAGAATTCAAAAATGATTATAGAAAAACTCGTAAGTGAGAGGAAAGATAAATAGAAAGCAGGATTAGGCTTTACTCATGAACCTATGCTGAATCTATCACAAAACTTACTAGAGAACTTCAATACACATGATCATTCTCCTGAAAACAAAGCTAAACTTAAAGCTTTTCAGGTAAAAAACAAGAATTATGAAGAGAAAAGGAAATATAAAAGTGTTTGTTGAAAATGATCAAGAAAAGATTAAAAATGGTCATCTATCAAATAAAATCATATGAACCTAAACAATCAAAAACAAAACACTTCTGATCAAATAATTCTGTGTTAGAAGAAATGAAAGTTCAAAGCAAGACAAACAACAGGTTAGGAACATCAGAAGATTCAAACACAATTAATCTCAAACAATTTCAATCTGAAAAGAAATCTTCTTCTGATGATGTTCAATCTTAAAGTAAACCAAGTTCTTCTAAATCAAAGAACCAAAGGAGAAGAAAGAAAGCTTCATCAATCAAATCTGAACAAAACAAGAGTTCAAAAAAAGTTGATCAAAGCAACAAAATCAAACAACAAAACTCAAACTGATAAAATTTGTGTTTAGCAGGTTTGTTAAATATGATATTCTCCTCAACAACAAAGTGAATTCTATGAATAAATATCACTTGATCTGAAAAGTTCAGATTCTAAGACTTCCGCTGTAGCAAAAATATTGGTTCATAAGCAATTCGAGAAGGAAGATCATGTTAAACTGATAAAAAACAATATGACACAACATCACAATGTGAAACATGAAAAACAACAGTTTAGCTTTTTGACATCAAAATATAAAAATGAATCGAACAAAGTCTCAATGTCAAAAGTTAACAAACAATTGTTTAAAACTCCACAAAAGTACTGTGAAATATGTGATATGAAAAATCACAATACTGCTAAGTGTTATTTCAACAAGTACTGTCACATATGTGACATGAGAAATCATGTACAACAGATTGTTATTTTAACAAATATTGTACTTATTGTGATGAGAAGACTCATAATATTGCAAATTGTTACTTTAGAATGAGATCAACTAAAAGAGAATTTGCAAACTCAAACTTGAGCAAAGGTTATGTTAATCCACAATTTATGAGAAATCAAATTGATAAAATTCAAAGATTAACTAATCAAACTTCTTTAGGTTTGAGATCTTCCCAAAAGAAAAATTATGTGAGATCTAAAAATATGCAAGAACAATTCATACCAAGATCGTAAAATGACTAATAAAAATGCTAGTCATCAATTGTGTCAAAAATTGATAAATCAAAATGTATGAATGCTTTCAAAATAACTCAAAAATTTCCAAAACAAGATTGGTAAATTCATCAAGAATAAACCTGATTTGAACAATCTTCATTACAAACAATTACCATTGTTGATAAATTTGGAAAACCAAGACCATCTCGGCTGGGTGGGATATCAACTTAATTTTCTTGTTGTGCAGGTACGCCCAAGAAGACACTCAATACATGGGTGTGGATAGTGGGTGTAGCTGGCATATGACAGGCAATCCTGCCTTGTTACAAGACTTATGTTAAAAGATGGAACACATGTCGCCTTTGGTGGTGATGCTGGTGGAAAAATATATGAGAAGGAACAATATGAAATGGGATAATAAGCTTTGACAAAGTCAACTTTTGCTCACAGTTGAACTTTAATCTTTTAAGTGTATCCCAAATTTATGATAAGTCATATTCTGTTCTTTTTGATGATTCATTCTGTTATGTTTTGAAGCCAGGTTTTCAGATAAGCAAAGAGTGGGTAATTGTTACAGCTGAAAGGGATAGAGATGTATACAAACTAGATATGTCTCAAGTTGATCCTTCAACCGAAAAAACTTTCCTAATTGCTAAAGCATCAAATGATGAAAGTCATCTTTTGTATAGACGTCTCGGACATTCAAATTTTAAGAATATGAACAAGCTTGTAACAGGAAATCATGTTATTGGACTTCCATCTAAGAAGTTTGCAACAACTGATCACTGCTCAACATGTTTAAAGTGAAAACAACACAGAGCGTCTTATAAGACCAAACTCATAAACTCAACTTCCAAACCTCTTCAATTGTACATATGGACCTTTTGGACCAACAAATGTCAAGAGTATTGAACGAAAATCATATTGTTTAGTTATCATTGATGACTAACAAGATTTTCATGGGTTTTTTTTGTATGCTAAATCTGAAATGGCTGAATTACTAAAAGAAGTATCATTAAAGTTGAAATCAATTAGAAAATAAAGTGAAAATAATAAGAAGTGATAAGGAACGGAATTCAAAAATGCTAACATTGAAATGTTTTGTGCTCAGAAAGGGATAGCTCATCAGTTCAGTGCTCCCAGACTCTCAACAAAATGTAGTGCTGAAAGGAAGAACAGAACATTGATTGAAGCTGCTCGCTATGTTAGCTGATGCAAAGATTCCTATAACCTTTGGGGATGAAGCTATATCAACTGCGTGTTTTGTTGAGAACAGAACCTTAATTGTGAAAGATAAAAATGAAAACTTCTTATGAGTTAATGTTGGCAGGAAACTGAACATAAATTTTCTAAAATCATTTGTTGTCCTGTTATGATTCTTAATTCAAATGATCAGTTAGGAAAATTTGATGCAAAATCTGATAATGGATTTTCGTTGGATATTCATCTATTTCAAAAGCCTATCGAGTGTACAACTCTAGGGCAAATATAATTCTTGAAACATTCAACGTTAAATTTCTGGAAAATTCTTTTCCATCTGTTGCAAATGGTCCTGCATGGTTATTTGATTTAGATTCATTATCAAACTCTTTTCAATCTAACTTGTTTAATCAATCAAATTGTTTTGATTCTACAGGTAAAAAGAACTCTAGAGGAGATCTTGGATCTTTCAGTGAGGACTCAGATTCTGATGAACCAGATGATTCTAGCTCAGACTACCCATTTTTATCATTTGTCAAGGATTCATCAATACGATTAAATGACAATGATCATGCTAATTCAGCTTCAAATCATTCAGCGTCAATTGATCAGGAAGGATCACAACCTTTTCCTAATGATGGTAATAATTTCGTGCAACCTGAGTCTGGATCATCATCCATCTCTGGTGATGTAGTTGATACTGGTAACTTTGATTACTTTATTAACTCACCAACTCAAGTTCCAAATTTTAATCCACATTCTTTTAACTTTGTTACATAAGCTCTCTAACTTAAACCAAACAAATCTGGATGTTAATATTCAATGTGATGAGATTCCAACATCTCGTATTCACAAGAATCATCCAATTTCTCAGATTATTGGTCCATTGAATGAAAGAACAACAAGGAGTAAATCAGAACAAGCAAACTTGTGCTTATACTCTTGTTTTTGTGTCTTCCTAAACATGTTACAAAGCATTAAAGGACAATGGTTGGATAGAAGCTATGCAAGAAGATTACTTCAATTTCGCAAACAAGAAGTGTGGAATTTAGTGGATTTACCTGAAGGAGAAAATTCTATAGGCATGAAATGGTTGTTTAGAAATAAGACTGATATCGTGGTATAGTAATAAGGACAAAGCAAGACTTGTTGCACAAGGATACACACAGGAAGAAGGGATAGATTATGATGAGTTTTTGCACCAGTTGCAAGACTTGAATCCATTCGAGTTTCCTGGCTTATGCTTCTTTCATGAAATTTAAGATGCATCAAATGGATGTAAAGGGTGCATTTTTATATGGTCCTATCACTGACGATGTGTTTGTGAAGCAACCTCCTGGCTTTGAGGATGCAGAATTTCCACATCGAGTGTATAAGCTGAGTAAAGCTTTGTAGGACTTCATCAAGCCCCTAGAATTTGGTATGAGACATTATCACAACAATAAGCCAACATGGATACACAAGAGGGAAAATTGATCCACTTTATTCATAAAAAGGATAATGATGATCTTTATGTGTACAAGTTTATGTGATGATATCATATTTGGTTCTACAAGTTCAAAGTTGTGCAATGAATTTGAAGAAATCATGAAATCTCAATTCCAAATGAGTTATATGGGAGAGATTAATTTCTTTCGTGGACTTCAAGTTGTTGGATCAAAAGAACAATGGAGCCGGATCAGAAAAACCTTTAGTCCCACAGATGTCACAACAACTACTGAAGACCACAACAGCTGAAGACAACAGCTGATTACAAAGTCGGAAGACACAAGTGCTGAAGACAAAGTCTGAAGACACAAGTGCTGAAGACAAAGTCTGAAGACAGACACAAGTGCTGAAGACAAAGTCTGAAGACACAAGTGCTGAAGACAAAGTCTGAAGACACAAGTGCTGAAGACAAAGTCTGAAGACACAAGTGCTGAAGACAAAGTCTGAAGACACAAGTGCTGAAGACAAAGTCTGAAGACACAAGTGCTGAAGACAAAGTATCAGACGTTGTCACAACAGCTGAAGAGGTATTCTTCAGTAGTTGTGATGGTTTACCTTTCAGTAGTTTCTTTGTTTCAATATTTGTAAAACAACTGAAGAGTATGTTCTTCAGTTGTTATTGTTTCAGTAGTTGTGTTAACTATCAGTAGTTTGTGATAAATTCTGTTAGATGTCACTATCAAGTGACATCAGCAGACGTCACATCTCTTATATAAGAGGTGTCGACCTAATTGTAATTGTGACATTCCATTACCACGAAAGCGAATATTGAATGAAATATATCTGCAGAATTTCCCTATCTATAACCGTTTTTGTTCTATATTAAATATCTTTTTGTTCTTGTGAATTGGCTAATACATTGTTAGAATTCCGCTGCTATACTCTCTAATCAATCAAACGTAGATCACTGATCCTAAAGTGGTATCAGAGCTGGTTAATCATTGATTGATCTAACAATTAATCATTGAAACTGCTAATTGATATCTATGTTTGATTGAATTAGCATATTTTCAAGAACTGGTTATAGATTATTGAATTTCTGACGCTTTCGTTCATTTATTTTGAGATCTCTCTTGGTTCAATGGGGTTGTGTTTTTGTTCTAAATCTGTTATAGCTTAATTGAATTTGATTGAATCTGAGATGACTACTCCTTCTAATGATCCTCACAATACTGGTTCCTCAACCAAGCCCCGATGCTGGTTAGGACCGAGTATAACATATGGCAGCGAAGAATGCTTCATCACCTGTCTGTTAACAGTTCAGGTTGTTGGAAATCTGTGGTACATGGAACACATAAGCCTATGGTGAACAATCCGGAAACCAATCAAATGGTTCCGAAGAAGAAGGAACAATACTCTGATGAAGATCGGAAACTGTTTGAGATTGATGCTAAAGCCATGGAATTCCGGCCATGGCACTGCCTAATGAAATCTATTCAGGGCTTATGCATCATGAAACTGCTCATGATCTTGGAATGCCCTGAAGGAACAATTCGGTGGCACAGATGAGGTCTTAGCAAACAACAGAGAAATCCTTGCCCAACAATATGAGACATTCTCTCATAGAAAGGGTGAGACACTGACTCAATAGTTTGAGCGTTTTTCCTGCTTGATCTCTGAGCTGAAAATGTGAAACAGGAATACACCAATAGCCAGATGAATAACAGGTTCCTCAGATCACTGCCTGAGAGATGGGACACATACACTATCGTCCTACGCTCCAGTACAAATCTGGATAGCCTATCTCTCACCCAACTTCATGGGAAACTGCTTACATTCGAAAGAGAGATAGAGCAGAAGAGGAAACTGTCCTCATCGGGAAAGCTTACTGATGACTTTGTACCAGGGAATACTGCCTTGGTTGGTCATGAGTCGGAATATGCTGCATCTGAAGCAATTATGATGAGCATATTGATTTCTCTTCAAATAGTTCTGATCATGCATTTGTTGGTATTGAGAGTCATTCTGGCAGTAATAGTGACAATCTATGCTTCCTCATGGATGATTTGAAAGGAATAGCTGATGATGATCAGAAGAGATGGATATTCTGAGCCAAATGGCATTGATTAATATCATATCTCAGAAGTTCTATAAGAGAACTGGCAGGAAATTTCCTGGACTCTCTGGCAAAACCAAAGTTGGTTTTGACAAGAGTAAGTTGAGGTATCACAAATGCCAAAGGCTGGGACACTTTGCAAAAGAGTGTAGATCAACTGGATCTAACTCTTCTGCACCTTTGTGACTTTTCCTATTACTAGTCTACAAAGAGAGAGGGCAACATCCTACTGGTTCTGGTCATCATTCACATCCTAGGTCTCCTGCATACTTTGTCCCCAGGGTCCAATGTCATATCCTTATCCCTGCTATTATATGCCTCAACCAAATTCTGTTCAAGCTCCAATTGCACAACAACCACAAGCATTGCCTGAACCACAACCTTCCCAATCTCATCAACAAACTCAACCTCAACAACACAGCTTCTTCACCCCAGGAGTTGTTGACTGGAGCACTTTACCAGATGATTTGTTTGGTCATGAACAACAGTTCACTGGTGCTGGTCAACATGGTGGTGACAGTCCCTTTGGAAATCTAGCTCTTATGGCTTTGGATTCTACGGATACTTCATCTACTAATGCCTCTACACCAAAGGTATCACAGGTATCCTCCGAGGCAAAAGCCAAATTATGTTCTGAAACATGCATAGCAGCATTTGCATCTATTAGAGAAGCAAATGTAGCTTTGATTAACAAGAACATTGAGCTAGAACAAACAATTTCCAAAAGAAAAGCTGAATTTGAGTCTGTGCTTAATGAAAAGAATGATGAGATTTACAAACTTAAATGCCAAATCACAGATTATAAGGCTAGGGAAGAGGTACTTCTAGAGAAGTACAAAGATCTCAAAGAAACCCTTGCAGTCACCCAAGTAGAGTGTGATCGATGGGTACAATCATGCAAAGGTTTTGAAACGCTTCTTAGTAAGCAATCTGCTTCCAATGTGAAGTTTGGCATTGGTTACAATCACACTGCTCCACCTACAGATTTTACTCCCAGAGCAGAGGTAGAATCTGATGGTGAGAGCAATAACCAATCCATTTCATCATGTGATCTACTTTCTGATACACACCATCAGAAGTAGAAGTCAGCACTAAGCCCTCTCAGAACCTATCAGCTGATGTTGATGGTTCCACTGCTGACACTCACATGATCAAAGAGTTGATCAACTCAGGAGTTAATTCTGAAAGTCCTGAAAGGACTGGAGAGCAAGATTTAACACCTGAAGTTCAAACTTTAACTACTGTCAGTACTGAAAAGAAGAAAACTGTCAGTAGAAAGAGTTTGAAGACTACTAAAGAGGAAGTCAAGAAAGCAAACAATGCTTTCAAAGACTGAAGAGCAAGTCTTCAGTAGTTTCATCCTCTTTAGTTGATGATCAACATAAGATGAAGAAGAAACCATGTGAAGTATGTGGTTTGTTCAATCATCTTACAGATGATTGCTGGTACAAAAGAGGATCCAAACTCAAACATAAAGAGGAAATTAAAGAGAAAATGGTTAAAATGAAAACTGAGTTTGAGACCACATTTGTATCAGCAACATCAAATCCTGTAACCCTTAAGTCCATAAAGAAATCCAAAAAGGAAGGGGTTAAACATGTAACAGCTGAGATTGCTCAAAAGAAGAAGGTGCAACATAGGAACTTATCAAACTCCAATGGCAATGTGTCTGATGAGCTGAAAGCTTTATCACAAAATCAGACACAACTGGTTATGATGGTTCAACATCTATTGGGAAGAGTTAACCAATTAGATGTTCCTATGTTGAAACCACAGAAAAGGAGGTCAAAGCCAAAGGATTCCTCTTCTTCACCATCTTCTTCTCCAGGCTGTTGTTTCCATCAAACCTGTTAGTTTACCATCTGTTGATGAGAACAGGCCCAAAACCAAAAAGGTTTGGGTCTCCAAAACTAACTGATTGTTTATAATTGCAGGGTTCTTCAACATGCCAAAGTAGCATCTGGTATGTAGACAGTGGGGGATCTATGCACATGACTGGGAACAACTCTCTTCTTCATGACTACTCTCAAGGAAAGAAGGGGTTTGTTTCTTTTGGCAATGATGCTAGGGGTTACATCATTGGAAACGGCTTTGTCTCCAATGGAGAAATAAAGTTTGATGATGTAATCATGTGGAAAATCAAGTACAATCTCTTGAGTGTCAGTCAAATGTGTGATAAAGGCCATGTTGCTCTTTTCACCAGTCAGAACTGTAGGATTCTGTCATCCAAAGTTCTGCATTTGATTGATAAGGTGTTGGATGATCACACTCCTGAGAGCCAACAAGACAGGAAGAGTGTATGCCCTAGATCTGTCCAAGAAAATAGATCTCAGAGGCAATCCTTGCCTATTTTCCAAAGCCTCTTCTCAAGAATCTAAATGTGGCACAGAAGGCTGGGTCATGTTAATTTCAACAATATGAATCAGCTGATCCATAATAGTTTAGTCAGAGGCTTACCAATAAAGGAGTTCCACTGTGATGAAACCTGCACTGCTTGTTTAAAAGGAAAACAACACAAAGTCTCATTCCTTCCTATTGAAGAGCCTAAGTCCACTGCCTGCTTGCAATTACTGCATATGGATCTATTTGGTCCTGTGAGAGTGATGAGCATGGCAAAGAAGAAATACTGTCTGGTAATTGTGGATGATTACTCCAGATTTGTATGGACTTTCTTTCTACATTCAAAGGATGAGGTTGCTCAGAAGATTATTCACTTTGTGTTGTATGTTGAGAAGCAGTATTCCCTTCCAGTCAAGTGTATTAGGAATGACAATGAAACTGAATTCAGAAACCATACACTTGATGACTTCTATCTTTCAAAGGGAATCAAAAGGCAGTTTAGCATACCACGGACTCCAGAACAAAATGGAGTAGTGGAGAGGAAGAACAGGACCCTAAATGAAGCTGCAAGGTCCATGTTGGCTGACTCTGGTTTGCCACTGACCTTTTGGGCTGAAGCTGTTAACACTGCTTGCTATGTGCAGAATAGAGCCTTAGTAAATCAGAGGTTGATGAAGACTCCATATGAAGTTCTCTATCACTTGGCTCCTCTAGTTTCATTTTTCAAAGCATTTGGGTGTCCATGTTTTATTCTCAACACAAAGGATCAACTCCAAAAATTTGATCCTAAGGTGGATGCAGGGTATTTTGTTGGTTATTCATCTACTTGCAAGGCATACAGAGTCTTCAACTGCAGAACAAAGATAGTTGAAGAGACTTTGCATGTGAAGTTTAATGAATCTCCTATGGACAAGATTCCACAAAACCCTGTGGAGTTGTTTGATTTGGACATACTACAATATGTTCCTTATCAACCTTCAGCTGTTGCAGATCATGTGGATAAATCATCTTTTGCAGCATGTCTTCCACCTGGTGGTATTGATGATGATGATGATAATATCAATACTCACCTATTCAAGTTTAGTGACCAACTGCCTGTGTCTGCTAAATTTGATGTTCCTGTAGCTTCAGCAGTTCCATCCACAACAAATGCTGACGAGATCTCTGATTCCTCTACATCTTTTGGGTTACCATCTAATTCTTGGTTTCAAGAGTCTGCATCAACATCTGCTGCTGCTGAAGGTCCTACAAACACTTGCACAGATCTCATTGTTTATCAAGAATGAAGAATCACCCAATGTCTCAGATTATTGGTGATATCAATGCTGGTGTTTCAACAAGAAGTCAATTGTCTAACTTTTGCTTCTATGCTCTCTTAATCAGTCAGCTAGAGCCAAAGAACTACCATGTTGCTTTGAGAGACAATGGATGGATTGAAGCCATGCAGATTGAGCTACTTCAGTTCAAGAAACAACAAGTGTGGGAACTGGTTCCTCTTCCCCCAGGTAAGTGTGCAATAGGCACTAATGGGTGTTTAGGAATAAAACTGATGAAAATGGGCTTATTGTTAAGAACAAGGCTAGATTGGTTGTACAGGGGTTTTCACAAGAAGAAGGTATTGACTATGATGAAACCTTTGCCCCTGTAGCCAGACTAGAGGCAATCAGATTGTTTTTAGCCTATGCTGCATTCCACAAACTTAAAGTTTTTCAAATGGATGTCAAAAGTGCATTTCTATATGGTAAAATAAAGGAAGAAGTTTATGTGTGTCAACCACCAGGTTTTGAGGATATAAACATCCTGAATGGGTGTATAAACTTGATAAGGCTCTTTATGGGTTGAAACAAGCTCCTAGAGCCTGGTATGAGACACTTTCCACTTTTCTTCTTAAGAATAATTTCACTAGAGGCTCCATTGATAAAACTTTGTTTATTAAGAAGGTGGATCAGCATAAGCTACTTGTTCAGATTTATGTTGATGATATCATTTTATCATCCTCTGATCCCCAGTTGTGTGATGATTTTACAACATTAATGAAAAAGAGTTTGAAATGAGTGCAATAGAGAATTACAGTTCTTTCTAGGCTTGCAAATTAAACAAAAGGCTGATGGAACCTTTATTCATTAGTCAAAATATACAAAAGATCTTTTGAATAAGTTTGATTTACAAAACTGTAAGCCCTGTTCTACTCCCATGTGCAACACCACACAACTGGATGTAGATCAGAAAGGTAAAGCTGTTGATGAAACACTTTACAGATGTATGATGGGTCCTTGATGTATTTAACAGCTTCTAGACCAGATATTATGTTTGCTACATGTGTTTGTGCTAGATTTCAGGCTGCTCCTAAAGAGTCTCATTTGATTGCAGTCAAGAGAATCTTTAGATATTTGCAAGGTACACAATCTCTGGGTTTATGGTATTCCACTGGACACTCTTGCAAATTAGTTGCTTTTTCAGATAGTGACTATGCAGGGTGCAAGTTAACTAGAAAGTCAACTTCTGGTGGTTGTCAATTCCTAGGCAACTGTTTGATTCTTGGCAGAGTAAGAAACAAACATCTGTTGCTACATCAACTGCTGAGGCCGAGTACATTGCTGCTGCAAGTTGTACTTCTCAGGTACTCTGGCTTTAGAATCAACTTCTGGATTATGGCATTATAGAGACTAAGACTCCATTATTAATGGATAGTGCTTCAGCTCTATGTATTGTCAAAAATCCAGTCCAACACTCTAGGACCAAACATATAGAGATCAGACATCACTTTATTCGGGATTGTTTTGAAAAAGGTCTGATTGATCCTAAGTTTGTGCCTAGTGCTGATGAGCTTACAGATGTTTTTACTAAGCCTTTGGATAGTTCTACTTTCCAAAACTTGTGTTAAGGCTTGGTATGCTGCAGCTAGAATAAGTGACAACTACTGATGATTTCAGTAAAAAGTACTGGTGATCATTGGTACCCATGTCACATATAAGTACTGATGAGTTCTTTCACCTTCAGTAGTTTTTATAACTACTGATGGCTAAATGCCTCACAAGTACTGAAGTACTTTATCTGTTCTAAACCACTGATGTAGTTACAACTACTGAAATCAGTACAAACAGATAAGTACTGACGTCCTATGAAACACCTGAAAAGCAGATGCAAAGTCTGATGAGTAAGTGTTGAGGACAGTATGAAACAGCTGAAAGGCTATGAATTGACGAAAACTACTGAAGAGAATTTCTCTTCAGTTGTTTCTACAATTGCTGTTTCATCCTAAACAACTGATGACAAAACCAATGTCTTCAGTAGTTTCCCAACTACTGATGACCGATACCAAGTCTTCAGTTGTTTCATCATCTGAAGTCAAAACCATGGTCTTCAGTAGTTTTTCTAACTGCTGATGCCTAAAACCACGACTTCAGCTGTTTCAACGTCTGAAAGGGTAATACCATGTCAACAGTCGTTTAAAACTACTGATGACTAACACCAAACCCTTCAGTCGTTTTCTAACCCGTACCCTATAAATATCCCTAACCTAATCCTTCAGAGCCTCATCTTCTTCAAACCTAACGTTCATCTCTCCAAAACTTCTCTCTCATAATGGCGTCCATGCAGCTCAAACCGCGACACAACTGTGTAGCTTACCTTACCAAATCGCCATTATGGGCTATGTTTGATAATGCTATTGATCTTATGGTCCAGTCACCCTACAAAACGGCCTTTCTTCTCAATCCAATCCTTCATGCCAAATCCCTTAACCAGTTTTGGATGAACGTCACCCTCACCATTGGGGAGAACAACACAGCATCTCTCCGGTCGGTCATCAACAACCACGAAGTGGTCATCACTCCCGATATACTTCGTCAAACTCTACACCTGGATGATGCCACTTCTCATGCTGGATATCCAAAGGTCACAACTGATTTATCCTTTGCCCACCATGGATATCAGGGAAAACTTAGTGCCTCCACCATACTGAAGAAACATTTCCATGATGCTGAACATCTCATATTTCACATGGTAAATGTCTGTTTGGCTCCTAAGACTTCTTCTTGGGATCAAATGTCTACAAGGTGGCAGCAGGTAATGTACTCCATCCTTGAGCAACAACCTCTAAACTTTTCGGAAATACTATTTTCAGAGCTCAAGGATATGGCTCAAAAACAAACTGCTAACCGTTGGATATTATATCCTCGGTTCATAATGGCCATAATTGCAAACCAACTTCAAGCTGAGGGACTTGTTGGCCTGGGAGTCCCTGCTATGGCTGTATTGCCTGAAGTATACTCCCGGCACAACTCTGACCAATCACTCAAAATGGCTGCCAAGCTGCGCAAACCCACGCAGCTGGAACCGACAGCCACCACCTCCAAATCAAAAGTCCCCACCAAACCCACTCAAAAGAAACCAAAAAGGCTACTCAGGGAAATGAGTCCCCTGAGGATGCCCTGCAACACAAACTCAGGCTATATCACTGGTTATAACCCCCTAGTGGATATCAGGACTCTCCCAGCCACAGCCGCTCAGGATTCCTCTCAAAAGGAGCCTGCAGCAACCTTAGAAGGGGTACCACCAATCTGGGATCTTCCTCATTTGAGGAGATTGCCATTGAAGAGCACCATCCTCCCCAGGTGCAGACTGCTTTTACCCCATCTCCCATGCAACTGCCCCCCAAAGTCCTACATTACTTGTTGCACAAGTGCTGACTCAGTTGCACTCCTCACCCCCTCCCCAGATACCAATTACTACTGGGAACACTTCTACCATTGAGGGGGAGGACCAAAGTGCAGCTGAGAACCCACAACATAGGGGTTACAATATTCCTTCTCCTAGTGTAGCAATGGAGATTGGAACTTCTGGTGAGGCTACCACTTCTCTGTGTCAGCATATGATCAGGTTGTAGTTGGTACGATACTAAGACCTTTCCAGAGGCACTGCTGATGACGGACAAAGTCCTGAGGTAGGAAGTCCCCAGTTCCAAGACAAAGGGGCACATGCTACAACTGAGCTACACTCAGTGCATGTTCATCCTGATCCTATCAGGAGGTCAGGTGATTCAGTATCTACTGATGATGACTGGGCTTCTTTTACGATGTAATCGCCCAAAACACCATCCTGGAGAGGAGGAGGTGAGCAAACTCAAAGAGCTGCTTGCCAAACCTTCTAAGGAACAAAGCCATCTCCGCCTTTACCACCTCACAGATGGCTCCTTCATCTGAAGGTCTCCCAAACACTGCGCCACTCCACAAACTAAGCCACCGCCTCTGCTTCTGGCACTATTTCTCAGGAACAGACCCACCTGAGCAACTAGTTGCTATCCTTCAAAATTCCCTCCCTCTCATCACACCCATAATCACAGACATCGTGATCAAAGCCATTGATGGAGAGGTTCCTCAGTAATACACCCATTGATAGAGGAGGTTGTGGGCAAACACCTTTCTGGCAATCAACCTGCAACCAATGCAACAAAAGGGGGGAGATTAAGTCAGTGAAGGAAAAGAAAGAGGAGAGGAGTACAGAGGGAAAGAAAAGGAGAAAGAAACAGAGGGAGAGTGTGGAAAAGGAGTTGGAGTGAATGTGGAGACGATAAGAGAAAGAGAAAGCCTTGGAGCTACTGATAAAGAGGCTGATGCCGAACAAGCAGATCAATGGACACCATCATTGATAAGATGTTTAGGCAAGGCCATGACATCGATAAACTTGACTCTGAGATTCGACGATTAGAGATGAAGAAATCCAGAATAGATGGGCGAGTTATGAAGTGTTAGAAAGAGAAAGGCTTGAAGATCATGATTAGCTTTATTGAAAAATATCTGGGAAGATCAATGATCGAAACAAAGCTTGGTCCAGGGACAGTATCTGGCAATCACCACCAAGATTGGTCATCTGAAGCATTACTAAGGGACTTGTTATTGAAGCTTTGAATGAAAGCAGGAGCAGGAGCAGGACTGAGCTAGCCAAATACTAAAAGCAACAATCACCTCCAAATTGACAGGATCAGCGATCACAAGTTTGATGTATTAGGGTTCAAAGCAGCGGAATACGAACAGGAATTAGACAAATTGTAGCAAGAGATCGATACTTGTATGCATTAAGAGCACATACGGTTATAGTGAGAGAATATATATTTCTGATTCAAGAATGTTTATAGATATAGAATATTTCTAATCAAATCATTCATCATTCCCGTCATTCACACTATTACAATAGGTTGTCACTCCTTATATAGAGTGCAACAATCACTGCTGTTATCACGAAAAGTGACAACTGGCAGATCTAATACAAAAATAACTAACTCTTAACAAACTACTGAAATGTTCACAACTACTGAGAACATATCAGAGTGTGTTAAGTACAGAATATAAAACTACTGAAACTACAACGACTGAAGAACAAGCTCTTCAGTCGTTTTACAAAACTACTGAAACATAAAACTACTGAAACTAGAAAAATATAAAACTACTGATATCACAACTACTGAAGAAGTACTCTTCAGCAGTTGTGACAAACTACTGAGGCTTCAGTACTTGATCTTCAGACTTTGACCTTCAGATGTTTCATCAGCTGATGACTTCAGTAGATATCATCAGCTGATGTCTTCAGTCTTTGTCTTCAGACTTTTACATCAGTTGTTGATCTTCAGCACTTGTAAACTCTTCAGCTGTTGTACTTCAGTACTTTGGTCTTTCAGCTTCAGCACTTGTGTTCTTCAGCTGTTGTACTTCAGCACTTTAGTTCTTCAGCTGTTGAAGTCTTCAGCACTTGATCTTCAGCTGTTGAAGTCTTCAGCAATTGTCAAACTGCTGATTAGGCTTTCAGCAGTTGTTGTGATACCATGTGGGACTTAGAGGTTTTCTGATCTTGGCTCATTGGTTCTTTTGGTCCAACAAACTCCCCTGAACCAATGCAGCCAAAACCTAAATTATTTATTATCCCACTTATTGTTGGCAAAATGTTGGTCTTTTTCCTTCTTGATCAGTAGAGAAGATGACCCATGTAAGCTCCGGCCTGGGAAGAAATCTCAGATATTTGTTTGGCAGGGTATGAATGGGAACTCTGTTTTGGGGAACTGGACACAGAGTTGTTATCCCATTCATGAGATTTACTTCCCCATAATGAGTCTGTATGACTCTCGAACATAGGCCTCAAGGAGAACAACTTGTTCCTCCTGAGAGAGTTCTTCTACTCCTCCTTCGAAGAAGAACTCTGGACCATAGTACTCTGATAAGTACTTCATGGTCCTGCCATTTTTCAGCTCCACCGTAGTTACCTCCCTATATAAATTCATCAGGATGGTTGCCTTCAAGGAGTAACTGGAGCTCATTCTTCTGGATGTCTTCAAGCTTTTATATAACAACCTTCTTAATCATCTTGTTTTCTAGTAAAGCTTGAGGGGTCTTCTTTGCTTGGTGAGCTTTCTTGAATTCATCAATGATTTCCCAAGGTGAGACTACAATGGCCAACATGATGGTAGAATCTATTGTTTTTCGTACCTGGCCATTGTATCTGTGTGGAATAGTTCTTTTATGGATTCTAGAACTCACCCTGGGGTCTGGCCATACTCTCACTCTCTCCTTCTGATACTGAAAAGTGCCTGAGAGTGTACAGCCTTTGAGCATGCCCTTTCATGGCTTGAATAGATGATGACTGAGGAAATTCCTTGTCAACCATCTTCAACAGTTGCTCATCGTGCTGTTTCTGCTGTTCTTCTTCTTCTATCTTGACTCTGACCATTTCCCTTTGAGAGTCAGGTGTGATCATGGGTTGACTTCGGGGTTTTGGTAGCTTTAGAACAGCAGAGAGTGGCAGACTATCATCTTCATCCTCCTCTTCTTCTTCTTCTTCCATCCTCAGCACCCTTCTCCTCCTTCTGGTGCATCACTGGATGATGGTTGGGTTGGTGAAGGAATTGGTTTTGAAGAATGAAGATGTTTGGATTTTGGCTTAGAGATTGGTTGGGAGATTTGAGGGATAGGCTCTGTTTGAGTGGGTGGAAGGGAAGGTTGATCCAGCATCTTTGTAGTTAGTTCGCCTTTGTGAGTTTAGCCATCTCTAACCTTTTACCAGCCCCAGCCTCATCAAGGGCTTCCACAATAATCCCTTTGTTGAATTGCTCAGACAGACAGATTCTGGTGGCTATAGCCAGAATGCTGTCCCTGGTCCACGCGCGAATCTCCATTAACGATCTTCCTAAGTATTTTGCAATAAAGCGGATCATTATTTCCAATCTCTCTTTTTCCAGAGCATCATACCCTGCCCATCGGGTTTGTATCTCTTGCACTTCCAACCTTCTGATCTCACTATCCAGTGTGGCTGTGTCAAACCCCTGCCTGAAGAGTTGTTCAATTATTTTATCCATGGATCGGCTGTGTGTAGTGTCAGCTTCTTTTACCAGCTCCTCCAAGGATTTGTCTTCAGCAGTATGATCATCAGCACTTTTCTTTCGCTTGTAGTGAGCAGAGGTTGCTTTTCTTTCTCCTCCTCTTGGGCTTGCTTCTCTTCCTTCTTTTCCTCTGTTCTTTTCCTCTTCTTTTCTTTCACTGCAGTACTCTCCCCCTTTTTGGATGCATTGGAGGAAGGGGTTTGTACCGCAGAAAGAGTCTTTTGTAGCAGCATCAATCAAGGGCTGTAAAGTTGAGGAAAGCCTCTCATCAATGGCTTTAGTCACAATATCAGTGATTATGGGTGTGATGAGAGGGAGGGAATTTTGAAGTACAGCACCTATTTGCTCAGGAGGGTTCTGTTCCTGAGAAATAGGGCCTGAAGCAGAGGCAGGTGGTTGAGTTTGGAGTGGCTCAGTGTTTGGGGAACCTTCAAGTGAAGGTGCCATCTGTGGGTGGGTAGAGGCAGATGGTCTTTCTCCTTGTGAGAGTTGATCAAGTAGGTTTTGCAGCCTACTGACTTTCTCTTCAAGGATTGTGTTCTGGGCAAGAACATCGTAGAAAAAGCCCAGGTCATCATCAGCCGAAGCTGAATCATCTGACCTCCTGCTTAGAGCAGGATTTACATGCACTGGGTGTAGACCAGTTGATGCATGTGCCCCTTGTGCTTGGTACTGGGGACTTCCAGCCTCAGGACAGTGTCCATCATCAGCTGTTGCCTCTAGTGAGGTCTTAGCAATGTTACCAGCCTCATTCTGATCATGTGCTGAGTCAGAGGAGGTGGCAGCCTCACTAGATATTCTAAGCTCCTTGTCTACACCAGGAGATAGAAGTGGTAAACCCTGTGCTGTGGGTTCTCAAGTGCACTGTGTTCCTCCCCCTCAATTGTAGAGGTTTCCCAGTAGTAAGTGGTTTCTGGGGAGGGGGTGAGGAGTGCAGTTGAGTCAGCACTTGTGCAACTATTAAAGTTGGGCTGTGAGGGGCGGTTGTTTGGGGTGAAGGGATAGAAGCAGTGTGCACCTGGGGAGGTTGGTGCTCTTCAATGGCAATCCCCTCAAGTGAGGAAGATCCCAGATATGTAGGTACCCCTTGTGTGGTTGCTGCAGGCTCTCTGTTGAGAGGAAGCCTGAGCGGCTATGGCTGGAAGAGTCATTGTATCCACTAGGGGTTTGGACTAGTGGATATATCCTGCGTTTGGTGCAGGGGCATCCTCAGGGGACTCAATTCCCTGAGTACGTTTGGGTTTCTTTTTGGTGGGTTTGGTGGGGACTTTTGATTTGGAGGTGGTGGCTGTGGGTTCCAGCTGCGTGGGTTTTCGCAGCTTGGCAGCCATTTTTAGTGTGGTCAGAGTTGTGCCGGGAGTATACTTCCGGCAGAACAGCCGTAGCAGGGACTCCCAAGCCAACAAGTCCCTCAGCATTAAGCTGGTTTGTAATGATGGCCATTATGAACCGTGGATATAGTATCCAACGGTTGGCAGTTAGTTTTTGAGCCATATCCTTGAGCTCTGAAAATATTATTTCTGAAAAGTTTAGCGGTTGTTGCTCAAGAATAGAATACATTACCTGCTGCCATTTTGTCGACATTTGATCCCAAGACGACGTCTTAGGGGCCAAACATACATTCACCATGTGAAAAATTAGGCGCTCAGCGTCATTAAAGTGTTTCTTCATGATAGTGGAGGCACTGAGATCGCCTTGATATCCATGTTGGGCAAAGGATAGATCTGTGGTGCCCTTCGGATATCCAGCAGGAGAACTAGCATCATTCAGATGAAGAATTTTGCGGATTATTGCAGGAGTGATGACTACTTCTTTGTTGTTGACGACCGACTGGAGAGATGGTGTGTTGTTCTCCCCAGTGGTAATAGTAACGTTCATCCAAAATTGGTGAAGGGATTCGGCATGTAGTATGGGATTCAGAAGAAATGCCGTTTTGTATTGGGACTGAACCATAAGATCGATAGCAGTATCGAACTTAGTCCAGATAGGCGATTTAGTGAGGTAGGCAACACAGTTGTGTCGCGGTTTAATTTGCATGGACGCCATTGAGAAGAGGGAAGTTTTGGAGAGGAACGTTAGGTTTGAAGAAGATGAAGCATTGAGGATTAGGTCAGGGGTATTATAGGGTACGGGTAAGAAAACGACTGAAGGATGTGGTGTTAGTCATCAGTAGTTTTAAACGACCGTTGACATGGTATTATCCTTTCAGACGTTGAAACAGCTGAAGTCGTGGTGTTAGGCATCAGAAGTTAGAAAACTACTGAAGACCGTGGTTTTGACTTCAGATGATTGAAACAACTGAGGACTTGTGTTGTCATCAGTAGTTATGAAACTACTGAAGACAGTGGTTTTGTCATCAGCTGTTGTAAACAACTGAAGACTTGGTATTAGTCATCAGTAGTTATAAAACTACTGAAGACATGGTTTTGCTTCAGTTGTTTAGAATGAAACAGCAGTTGTAAAACGACTGAAGAGAAAGTTCTCTTCAGCTGTTTTCGTCAATTCTTAGCTTTTCAGCTGTTTCATACTGTCCTCAACACATTCATCAGCCTTTTTGGCTGATTTCAGTTGTTTCATAGGACATCAGTACTTATCTGTTTTTACTGATTGCAGTAGTTGTAACTGCATCAGTAGTTGTAACTACATCAGTAGTTAGAACAGATGAAGTACTTCAGTACTTGTGAGACATTTAGCCTTCAGTAGTTATAAAAACTGCTGAGGGTAAAAGAGCTCATCAGTACTTATATGTGACATAGTTACTAATGATCATCAGTACTTATTACTAAGATCATCAGTAGTTGTCACTTATTCTAGCTGCAGCATACCAAGCCTTAACACCAGGTTTTGGAAAGTTGAACTATCCAAAGGCTTAGTAAAAATGTCTGCAAGCTCATCAGCACTAGGCACAAACTTAGGATCAATCAGACCTTTTTCAAAACAATCCCTTATAAAATGATGTCTGATCTCTATATGTTTGGTCCTAGAGTGCTGGACTGGATTTTTGACAATGCAAAGAGCTGAAGCACTATCCATTAACAATGGAGTCTTAGTCTCTGTAATGCCATAATCCAGAAGTTGGTTTTGAAGCCAGAGTACCTGAGATGTACAACTTGCAGCAGCAATGTACTCTGCTTCAGCAGTTGATGTAGCAACTGAGGTCTGTTTCTTGCTCTGCCAAGAAATCAAGCAGTTGCCTAGGAATTGACATCCACCAGAAGTTGATTTCCTGGTCAACTTACACCCTGCATAGTCACTGTCAGAAAAAGCAACTAATTTACCAGAATGTCCAGTAGAATACCATAAACCTAGAGATGGAGTGCCTTGCAGATATCTAAAGATCCTCTTGACTGCAATCAGATGAGACTCTTTAGGTGCAGCCTGAAATCTAGCACAAACACATGTAGCAAACATAATATCTGGTCTAGAAGCTGTTAAATACATCAAGGACCCAATCATACATCTGTAAAGTGTTTCATCAACCACTTTACCTTTCTGATCTGTATCCAGTTGTGTGGTGCTGCACATGGGGGTAGAACAGGGCTTACAGTTTTGTAAATCAAACTTTTGCAAAAGATCTTTTGTGTATTTGGACTGATGAATGAAAATTCCATCAGCCTTTTGTTTGATTTGCAACCCCAGAAAGAACTGTAATTCTCCCATGGCACTCATTTCAAACTTCTGTTGCATCAACTTTGTAAAGGCATCACACAACTTTGGATCAGAGGATGCAAAAATGATATCATCTACATAAATTTGAACAAGTAGATTATGCTGCCCAGCTTTCTTAATGAATAAAGTCTTATCTATGGAGCCTCTAGTGAAATTATTTTCCAGAAGAAAGTTTGATAATGTCTCATACCAGGCTCTAGGAGCTTGTTTTAACCCATAAAGAGCCTTATCAAGCTTATACACCCAATTAGGATGTTTATTGTCCTCAAAGCCTGGAGGTTGACATACATAAACCTCTTCTTTATTTTTCCATACAAAAATGCACTTTTGACATCCATTTGAAAAACTTTAAGGTTTTGATAAGCAGCATAAGCTAAAAACAATCGAATTGCTTCCAGTCTGGCTACAGGGGCAAAGGTTTCATCATAATCAATACCTTCTTCTTGTGCAAACCCCTGAACAACCAGTCTGGCCTTGTTCTTAACAATAAGCCCATTTTCATCAGTTTTGTTCCTAAACACCCATTTAGTGCCTATTGCACACTTACCTGGAGGTAGAGGAACCAGTTCCCACACTTGCTGTTTCTTGAACTGAAGAAGCTCAAGCTGCATGGCATCAACCCATCCATTGTCCTTTAAAGCAATGTGATAATTCTTTGGCTCTTGCTGACTGATGAAGAGAGCATAGAAGCAGAAATTTGACAATTGACTTCTTGTTGATACTCCAGCAGTGATATCACCAATGATTTGAGACATAGGGTGATTCTTCAGATCTTGATACACAATGAGATCTGTGCAAGTGTTTGTAGCAGGCTCAGCAGTAACAGATGGTGATGGTGAATCATTTCCTTGAAACCAATCAGTGGATGGTAATTCAAAGGAAGTTGAATTCGAAGAGATCTCATCAGCATTTGTTGTGGATGGTGCTACTGGAGCTACAGGAACATCAGGTCTAGCTGAATCAGGCAGCTGATCACTAAACCTGAAGAGGTGAGTACTGCAATCATCATCATCATCAGCAGTACCACCAGGTGGTGAACTGTTGACAGGAGCAACAGCAGGAGTTTGATAAGGAACATATTGCAGTATGTCCAAATCAAATAACTCCACAGGGCTTTGTGGAATCTTGTCCTTTGGAGATTCATTGAACTTAACATGTAGAGTTTCTTCAACCATCTTTGTTCTGCAGTTGAAGACTCTGTATGCCTTGCAAGTAGATGAATAACCAACAAAATACCCTGCATCCACCTTAGGATCAAATTTATGGAGTTGATCCTTTGTGTTGAGAATAAAACAGGGACACCCAAATGCTTTGAAAAATGAAATCAGAGGAGCCAAATGATGGAGAACTTCATATGGAGTCTTCATCAACCTCTGATTTACTAAAACTCTATTTTGCACATAGCAAGCTGTGTTGACAGCTTCAGCCCAAAAGGTCAGTGGCAAACCTGAGTCAGCCAGCATGGACCTTGCAGCTTCAATGAGGGTCCTGTTCTTTCTCTCCACTACTCCATTTTGTTCTGGAGTCCTTGGAATGCTAAACTGCCTTTTGATTCCCTTTGAAAGATAGAAGTCATCAAGTGTATGATTTCTGAATTCAGTTCCATTGTCACTCCTAATACACTTGACTGGAAGGGAATACTGCTTCTCAATATACAACACAAAGTGAATAATCTTCTGAGCAGCCTCATCCTTTGAATGTAGAAAGAAAGTCCATACAAATCTGGAGTAATCATCCACAATTACCAGACAGTATTTCTTCTTTGCCATGCTCATTACTCTCACAGGACCAAATAGATCCATATGCAGTAATTGCAAGCAGGCAGTGGACTTAGGCACTTCAATAGGAGGGGAATGAGACTTTGTGCTGTTTTCCTTTTAAACAAGCAGTGCAGGTTTCATCACAGTGGAACTCCTTTATTGGTAAGCCTCTGACTAAACTATTGTGGGTAAGCTGATTCATGTTTTTGAGATTAACATGACCAAGCCTTCTGTGCCACAGTTTAGATTCTTGAGAAGAGGCTTTGGAAAATAGGCAAGGATTGCCTTTGAGATCTATTTTCTTGGAAAGATCTAAGGCATACACTCTTCCTGTCCTGTTGGCTCTCAGGAGAGTGTGATCATCCAACACCTTGTCAATCAAGTGCAAAACTTTGGATGACAGAATCCTACAGTTTTGACTGGTGAAAAGAGCAACATGGCCTTTATCACACATTTGACTGACACTCAAGAGATTGTACTTGAGATTTTCCACATGATTAACATCATCAAATTTGATTTCTCCATTGGAGACAAAGCCCTTACCAATGATGTAACCCCTAGCATCATTGCCAAAAGAAACAAATCCCTTCTTTCCTTGAGAGTAGTCATGAAGAAGAGAGTTGTCCCAGTCATGTGCATAGATCCCCCACTGTCTACATACCAGATGCTACTTTGGCATGTTGAAGAACCCTGCAATAATAAACAATCAGTTAGTTTTAGAGACCCAAACCTTTTTGGTTTTGGGCCTGGTCTCATCAATAGATGGTAAACTAACAGGTTTATTTGAAACAACAGCCTGAGAGGAAGAAGATGGTGTAGAAGAGGAGTCCTTTGGCTTGGACCTCCTTTTCTGTGGTTTCAACATAGGAGCATCTAGTTGGTTAACTCTACCCAACAGATGTTGAACCATCATAACCAGCTGTGTCTGATTTTGTGATAAAGCTTTCAGCTCATCAGACACATTGCCAGTGGAGTTTGATAAGTTCCTATGTTGCACCTTCTTCTTCTGAGCATTCTCAGCTGTCACCTGTTTAACCCCTTCTTTTTGGATTTCTTTGAGGACTTAAGGGTTACAGGATTTGATGTTGCTGATACAAATGTGGTCTCAAACTCAGTTTTCATTTTTACCATTTTCTCATTAATTTTCTTTTTTGTTTGAGTTTGGAACCTCTTTTGTACCAACAATCATCTGTAAGATGATTGAACAAACCACATACTTCACATGGTTTCTTCTTCATCTTAGGTTGATCATCAACTAAAGAGGGTGAAGCAACTGAAGACTTGTTCTTCAATGCTTTGGAAGCATTGTTTGCTTTCTTGACTGCCTCTTTAGTAGTCTTCAAACTCTTTCTACTGGCAGTTTTCTTCTCTTCAGTACTGACAGCAGTTGAAGTTTGAACTTCAGGTGTTAAATCCTGCTCTCTAGTCCTTTCAGGACCTTCAGAATTAACTCCTGAGTTGATCAACTCATTAATCATGTGAGTGTCAGCATTTGAACCATCAACATCAGCTGATAGGTTCAAAGAGGGCTTGATGCTGACTGCTACTTCTGATTGTGCTGTATCAGAAGGTAGATCACATGATGTGATGGATTGGTTATCACTCTCACCATCAGATTCTACCTCTGCTCTTGGGGTAAAATCTGTAGGTGGAGCAGTGTGATTGTAACCAATTCCAAACTTCACATTGAAGCAGATTGCTTACTAAGAAGCATTTCAAAACCTTTGCATGATTGTACCCATCTATCACACTCTACCTGGGTAACTGCAAGGGTTTCTTTGAGATCTTTGTACTTCTCTAGAAGTACTCTTCTCTAGCCTTATCATCAATTATTTGGCAATTCAGTTTATAAATCTCATCATTTTTATCTTTAAGCACAGACTCAAACTCAGCTTTGTTTTTGGAAATTATTTGTTCTAGCTCAATGTTCTTATTAATTAGAGCTACATTTGCTTCTCTAATGGAAGCAAATGCTGCTATGCATGGTTCAGAACATAATTTGGCTTTTGCCTCAGAGGATACCTGTGATACCTGAGGTGTAGAGGCATTAGAAAATGGAATAGTATCAGCAGACTCCAAAGCCATAAGAGCTAGATTCCCAAAGGACTGTCACCACCATGTTGACCAGCACCTGAGAACAGTTGGTCATGACCAGACATGTCATCTGGTAAACTGCTCCAGTCAACAACTCCTGGGGTGAAGAAGCTGTGTTGTTGAGGTTGAGTTTGTTGATGAGATTGGGATGGCTGAGGTTCTGGTAGTGCATGAGGTTGTGGTGCCATAGGAACTTGAACTTGATTTGACTGTGGCATGTAATAACAAGGGTACGGATATGGCATTTGACCCTGAGGAACAAAATATGCCGGAGATTGTTGTTGAGGATGATGACTAGAAGTGACAGGATGTTGCCCTCTGTGTTGTTGACTATTGCCAGGAAAAGTCACAAAGGGTGCAGTGGAGTTAGATCCAGTTGATCTACACTCTCTTGCAAAGTGTCCAAGCCTTTGGCATTTGTGACACCTCAACTTGCTCTTGTCAAAACCAACTTTGGTTTTGCCAGAGAGTCCTGGGAATTTTCTTCCAGTTCTTTTATAGAACTTCTGAGATCTGATATTTATCAGGGCCATTTGGCTCAAAATATCCATCTCTTCTAAGTCATCATCAGCAATCCCCTTGAGATCATCCATAATGAAGCATAGATTGTCATTATTACACCCAGTAAACTGACCATCAACACTCACAAATGCAGAATCAGAAGTGCTTGAAGAGAAATTAATATGCTCATCATACTGGCATTCAGATGAAGCATATTCTGACTCATGACCCACCAAGGCAGTGTTGCCTGGTACAAAGTCTTCAGTGAGCTTTCCAGATGAAGACAGCTTTCTCTTCTGTTCTATCTCTCTCTCAAACGTGAGCAGTTTCCCATGGAGTTGGGTGAGAGATAGTTTGTCCAAACTTGCACTGGAGCGTAGGACAATAGTATATGTGTCCCATCTCTCAGGCAGTGATCTGAGAAATCTGATTCATCTGAATATTTGTGTACTCAAGTTTGACCATTTTTAGTTCAGAGATCAAACAAGAGAACCGCTCATATTGTTGAGTCAGTGTCTCACCCTTTCTATGAGAAAATGTCTCATATTGTTGGGCAAGAATTTCTCTATTATTTGCCAAGACCTCATCTGTTCCTCCAAATTGTTCTTTCAAGGCATTCCAGAGGTCATGGGCAGTTTCATGATGCATTAGCCCAGAATAGATTTCATTTGGCAGTGCCATGGCCAGAATTCCATGGGCTTTTGCATCAATTTCAAGCAACTTCTTATCCTCATCTGAGTATTGCTCCCTCCTCTTCGGAACCATTTGATTGGTTTCGGGTTATTCACCATAGGCTTGTGTGGACCATGTACCACTGATGTCCAACAACCTGCGCTGTTAACAGACAGGTGATGGAGCATTCGTTTGCCATATGTTATACTCATTCCTAACCAGCATTGGTGGCTTGGTTGAGGAACCAGTATTGTGAGGATCATTGGAGGGAGTAGTCATTTTCAGTTCAAAAACAATTTAATTCAAGCTTTTAAAAGTTTTACACAGACCACAACAAACTCAATGAAAACCAAGAAAAGATCTCAGGATGAATGACCAGAAATACAGAAAATTCAATCTCTCTATAACCGTTTCTTGCAAAAACAAAAGCTAATTCAATCAAACTTAGATCTTGAATAGCAGTTTCAATGATCAATTATTAGATCGATCAATGATTAACCTGCTCTGATACCATTTGACAGGATCAGCGATCACAAGTTTGATGTATTAGAGTTAAAGCAGCGGAATACGAACAGGAATTAGACAAATTGTAGCAAGAATCGATACTTGTATGCATTAAGAGCACATACGGTTATAGTGAGAGAATATATTTCTGATTCAAGGAATGTTTATAGATATAGAATATTTCTAATCAAATCATTCATTCATTCCCGTCATTCACATATTACAATAGGTTGTCACTCCTTATATAGAGTGCAACAATCACTGCTGTTATCACGGAAAGTGACAACTGGCAGATCTAATACAAAAATAACTAACTCTTAACAAACTACTGAAATGTTCAAACTACTGAGAACATATCAGAGTGTTAGTACAGAATATAAAACTAGACTACACACCGACTGAAGAACAAGCTCTTCAGTCGTTTTACAAAACTACTGAAAATAAACTACTGAAACTAGAAAAATAAAACTACTGATATCACAACTACTGAAGAAGTACTCTTCAGCAGTTGTGACAAACTACTGAGGCTTCAGTACTTGATCTTCAGACTTTGACCTTCAGATGTTTCATCAGCTGATGACTTCAGTAGATATCATCAGCTGATGTCTTCAGTCTTTGTCTTCAGACTTTGTACATCAGTTGTTGATCTTCAACACTTGTAAACTCTTCAGCTGTTGTACTTCAGTACTTTGGTCTTTCAGCTTCAGCACTTGTGTTCTTCAGCTGTTGTACTTCAGCACTTTAGTTCTTCAGCTGTTGAAGTCTTCAGCACTTGATCTTCAGCTGTTGAAGTCTTCAGCACTTGTCAAACTGCTGATGAGGCTTTCAGCAGTTGTTGTGATACCATGTGGGACTTAGAGGTTTTCTGATCTTGGCTCATTGGTTCTTTTGGTCCAACAAAATGCTAACCAGCCTGTCAACCATTCCTCTACAAAACAACCCACCACACACCCACAAACCAACTCCCTTACCATTACAACCAACAGCGATATGCACGAAGAAGAAGAAGAGAAGGGTGTGAGGCTAGACGAGAAAGAAGAAGAGGATGATGTGAAGCAGATAGGTTGCCTCTGTCTGCAGAGTTAACATGGCGAAAGCCAAACCCATGCCCATCACTCCACTCATAGATGGAAGCTGTGGAGAGTAAAGATGAAGAAGAACAGCAGCAAAAGCTTCATGATGATGAAATGCTGAAAAGCATTGACAAAACTTATGCTGCTTTGTCATCAATCTTAGTATGAAGAAAGAAGCTTCAGGTGTACACCCTTGCCACCACATTCAATATCAGAAGAAAAGGTGGAGTATGGCCTGATCTAGGGTGCTCACATGATTGTAAAGAAAGACTTTCCTTCGAGATACAAGGCAAGTCAAAAGGATCGTAGATGAAGAGATCACAGGGTCCTTGTAGTATCACCAGGGAGATTGTAGAAGACTTCAGAAGGCTATGAGACTAAACAACCACCCCAAAGATGTTAGAGAACAGAATATTAAAAAGGGTTTAGTCTACAAGAGGCTTGAGAGCTTCAAACAAAATGAGCTTCAGTCTGTACTTGAATGGATCATCCTATGAGTTGCATACGACAGATTACAACAGTTGAGCTCAAAAATGGTAAATAGGCCAAGTACATCTCAGAGCTGTATGGGCGAGAAGGAAGGATTGTTTGGTGTGAAGCCGAGAACCTGACCGGGAAGACAAATCATGTTGTTCTCAGAGCATACACCAGGAGATCCTACAGGCTTATACATGGAAGGAGTCTCATGGAGGGGGAACAGCTCAGTGTCCAATTCCCCAATACAGAGCTCCCATCCATACATTGCCAACCAAATCTTCAGAGACTCATTTCCAGGCCAGTGCTTATATGGGTCATCTTCTCACTGATCAAGAAGGAAAAAGACCAACCATTCTGCCAACAATAAGTGGGACCTCAATAAAGTTAAAGGTTTTAGCTGCATTGGTTCAGGGGGAGTTTGTTGGACCAAAAGAACCAATGAGCCGGATCAGAAAAACCTTTAAGTCCCACAGACGTCACAACAACTACTGAAGACCACAACAGTTGAAGACAACAGCTGATTACAAAGTCTGAAGACACAAGTGCTCAAGACAAAGTATGAAGACACAAGTGCTGAAGACAAAGTCTGAAGACACAAGTGCTGAAGACAAAGTCTGAAGACACAAGTGCTGAAGACAAGTCTGAAGACACAAGTGCTCAAGACAAAGTATGAAGACACAAGTGCTGAAGACAAAATCTGAAGACACAAGTGCTGAAGACAAAGTATGAAGACACAAGTGCTGAAGACAAAGTCTGAAGACACAAGTGCTGAAGACAAAGTATCAGACATTGTCACAACAGCTGAAGAGGTCTTCTTCAGTAGTTGTGATGGTTTACCTTTCAGTAGTTTCTTTGTTTCAATATTTGTACAACAACTGAAGAGTATGTTCTTCAGTTGTTATTGTTTCAGTAGTTGTGTTAACTATCAGTAGTTTGTGATAAATTCTGTTAGATGTCACTATCAAGTGACATCAGCAGACGTCACATCTCTATATAAGAGGTGTCTACCTAATTGTAATTGTGACATTCCGTTACCACGAAAGCAAATATGAATGAAATATATCTGCAGAATTCTCCTATCTATAACCGTTTTTGTTCTTATATTAAATATCTTTTTGTTCTTGTGAATTGGTTAATTCATTGTTAGAATTCTGCTGCTATACTCTCTAATCAATCAAACGTAGATCACTGATCCTAACAGTGCTCATCGTCCATCTATCAGCCATGTTTTCGATACACAAGAAAAATATACATTAGATTTGTGCATAACAGAATATAGTTGGAACTTAAACTGGTTTGATCAAACTGGTTCAGTCATGCGACTGAACCATACGACTGAGTTTTAGTCGTACGATTGAGCCTGCGGCTGAGTTCAGTAGTGCTATTGAGCATGCGACTGAACTTAGTCGTATGCTATCCTGATTAGGATCAATTGAGCTAATCTATGATGATATCTGAACACAATTCAAAGAAAACACATACGAAGTAATCGAATTCAAACAAGATATTAACAAATTCACAGTTTCATTAATATCATGCAAAGACAATTACAAGTAATGAGCAGTAGTTCGTTCACTATCTTCAAAACTCTCCTACTAACTAACAGTCTAAGCTATTTATAATGAAACACAAAGGAACTAACAATTACAAAAATAGTCCCTATACTATTACAAAATATTAAAAGACAACTAAAGACAACATGTAATCTTTCTTAGAGCACTAACAATACTCCCCCTAAGATTGACATTCTTCTGTCTTTTTCCATATTCAACTTATCTTCAACCTTTATCTTCAACTCTTTGTCTTCATCCATCAAAGAAATATTTTGGTTCTTCTTTGACCTTAAACATCGGCTTCTGTTTCTACATCTCTAATCTTTCAAGCATTGAAATTGCAGACTTGAATTTTCTTGCAAGAATGCTTTGTTCTGGTTTAGCTTCATTCGTCTTTATCTCCATCTTGTTCATTCTTTCCAACATGTCTTTAGATAAGCAAGTAATGTCAATGTTTGCATATAACTCAATAGGGTTTGAATTGTCCTTTGAGTATACTTCTAAGACACCTTTCCTGAGATTCTCATAAATTCAATATCCTTGATATCTTTCTTCACAATATTTGCATAAGCAAGAGCCTTTCTCAGAGATATTCTTTCCATAGCTGCATTCATCATATTAATAATGGAAATGAAATATTCTTGTCTTGCTCTGCTATTTCAGGAGATACTTACTCAAATCTTTGAACAGACAAAAATGGATATAACTTGGATGTAACAATTTGAGTTCAAAAGCACCAAAAAGAGTAATCATGTCTTCATCCTATCTTTCTAAATTTCGGACCAAGTTAAGCTCAAATGTCTTAGTGTTATAAAACCATTTGAGGATTGGCTTTGAGTTTTGATTACCATCTATCACTTTCAGACTAGGGGTTGTAACCTTCTCAAAATACTTGTCACAAAATTCAATCATAGAATGTTCCTCCTCTGATTGTAATCCCTTGAGCTTTCTATTATTCTTCATAGTAACAAAATACTCTTTATCTTCTTGCTCACATATTGTATTAATAAAATTACTTGATCGATCCAATCCTCTTCTTAACAATTCTACAAACATCTTGTCACGTTTTGAATCAGAAGGAATGATGAGAGGTAATCTATTCAGCTCTTTCAGATCTTGCACTGGAAGTTTTATGATACTAGAGTAAAAGTGATATACATCACACACAACATTTACTCTCTTTATAAAAAATGCATCGAATACTTCATCATACTTCCATGCGATAATCTTTACTTGTTTGGTTTGTCCTCTTGCAATACGTTTCTTACTAAGTCTCCAGTTGTTCTTGAATTATCAAAAATATGCCTTTGTTCAGTAGAGGCTTTGTAAGTTTGTCTTTCTGGATCAGCAAACATTTCAATCAACTCTTGTGTGGAACATGTGCATCATCAATTCTTGACATTTGTTTGATCTCCTGTGGCTTTAACATTCTTGTCTCTTTGTTATTTCAAGATACTGAGGATTATCTGTATCAAGTACTATCATTTTCCTCAATTGTTTCTCAGTCTCTTGAAAACTTCTGACAAGGTTCCTCAGTGATACATATTGTAATCTTTTTAGTTTCCTCCAAGGGTAGTTCTAGATTGCAACCATGATCTTAGAGCTGGAATACTCATATTTCTGGATCAGGATGGTGCAACTCAGATCTAGATAGTTCTTCTATATTGATCACTTCTTTTGCTCTTGTCCATTCACCATGCTCAATAACCATCTCATTTGAATCTACTGGTGCAATGACTCTGCATAAAAACATTTCTCATATTCATCGTTAATCTAAGAAACAGTTAGTCCGTCCAAATATACACGATTGTATTTCATCTTCACAAGATAATTATAGCTTTCTTCAAAGTCTTGTGGTACTTCATCTTGTTCATGAGTATGTTCTTGTGAAGAGAAATGTGATACAAATGAGCTTCATCAATATCTTCATCATCTAGAACTTCATCATACCAATCATCATTGTATACTTCCTCAATATCTTCTAAAGCCTCAATGTTCTTGTACATTCTGTTCTTCAACAGTTCTTCAGTTCTTTGCATCTTAGAAGATGATTCAGTTAGAATTGTATCTTCTACTTCATCTACTTTTCTTTTACCTTTTATCTGCTCAAGATTTTCATCAACATTTATGTCAGTACTTATCACTTGTACTGGTGAGATAGGCTTCTGAGCTTCTTTTTCTTTTAGCAAATCATCTTTGAGTTTTTAATTTTATTCAGTTAGTTTCTTGAGCTTCTCCTCAACAATGTCATAGTCTTTGTTCATAACTTCAAAATTCTTGATTACATCTTCTTTATCTTTAGAAAACCTCACAATCTTTTCATCTTTTGAGGCATTTTCTTCAGTCAACTTTAAGTTTTCATCCTTAAGCTTTTGCATTCTTTTTCAAGAGATATGTTTATCTCTTTCATCCCTTCATTCTCCAATTTCCACTCTTCAAGCTCTTTCTCTTACTCAGATTTTCTTCTTTCAATCTTTCCTTGTCATTAATGTCCACTGTCTCCTCTGTTTGTATAGACACATTGTGTGTCATAATCACAGGAATTTCTTCTATTCCTTCGTTAACATCAACTTCAAATACTGGATTGTATAATATATCATTCATAAAATCAGAATCAAGGTTGATTTTGTGAATCTATTTCATGTATAGCTTCCTCATGAATGTCATCAACATTTCCTTCATCCATATTTGTGGTTCATCTCCCGTATCTTCCTCATTTATTTCTTCAGTTTCTTTTGATGTGCTTCAGTGGCACCATCATTTACATCATCATCATCATTATCTTGTTGATGAGCTTTCTGAATCTTCATCATCATTATCATCATCAATCATAACTTCAATAACATCCTCAATGAGATCGTTAGGATCTATGGTTCATCTTGATAAATGGAAGTGTTGTTGATTTATATCAACTTCATCATTAGATACATTCCTTTTATATTCAACAGAGGAATGTTTTGAGCACCAGTGATCATTGATAGTCTTTTATATACAGATTCAGACATATGCTCTAACTGTATCTTTTCACCAGTAACTCCTTCAGCATACAAATCTAGATTTGCTTCATTAATGATCAATTGGAGGAATCTTGGGTACATCAAGTATTTATTCCTCACTCCTCTTTCAAGGTTGAAAATGAAACCATTCATTATCCACTTAGACATATTGAATCTTCTATTTGTAGGTAAGGCAATAATGGGAGATGCAATGTCTACAGGGAATGAATCCCAACTAGCACTTCGTTTAGACATGCAATGTTGAAAAATATAACATAAAAGCTTCCAATGCTTATACACTCGAGCTCTGAAAATTGATTTTTGGGAAAATGATCTGGATGACCCATTTGTAGAAAAACCTCTCTACATTCATTGAAGGAATATTCTGATAAGTCTTCAGGGTCATTGTCACCAAGTCTTAGAGCTATTCTGATTGCTTCTTTAGATACTTCAAGCATTATTGCCGTTGTAATAAAAGCTCTTAGAACTTTGTTTCGTTCATCATCTCTTTCAATCTGTGCAGTTCTCCAAAATCTCTTAATCATTCTTCCATTGATCATTGGTCTTGCACATATAGCATATACATACTTTGTTCTGAGCAGAAATCTAATAATTTCTTCATATCCAATGGCTTCCCTGTTTTCATCATTTAAGAAGGCAGCCACATTATGCTTTGGCTCAAACTTTAATTCTGCCATTTGTAAAACACAAAGAAAGTATTATGAGAACAATGAATATTGATTAATCAAATTTATTTTTACATATGACTTTTGATTTTGACTTTTGAATTTGACCTTTTTATTTTTACTTTTGAATTGAGATTTCAAGTTGTAAAACATTAATCTTTATTCATTTTGAATTCATTATCTAACATTTCAATTTTGATTTACTTCTTTTTAAAAAATTAATTTTATTATTATTAATTTTTTTATTTTAATTCAAACTTTAGTCTGTCTGTTCATCTTCTTCTTCTTCTTCTATTGAAGAACCGACTGATTTAACAATCATCAAATCATTTTCAGTTTCAGATTAAAACATTACATCAACATACTCGCAAACAGATTCTTATCAATAATCCAGTGTCAATTTTAGATAATATTCACATTTGATTAGTTAAACTTGAATTATATAGGATTCGAACACACAAATAGCATTCAAACGCCTATATCAATACTTTGATTTAACCAAAAATTTACAGATTTGAATCACAAACTTACGTTTATAAATCCAAATACTATCTATAATCAACATGATTTGATGCAATTGCAGATGAAATGAGAGTATGATGACAGGTGATGGTCGCAATTTCAGGGGTTTTTTGTCTGTGAAATTTTGAGTGTGAATGAGGAAATAAGCGTAAGTGTTCAATTTATATTAAGTGAAATTTTAGACGCATTAGCACTGTTTGTACGTATGAAACCCTAAAATTCACAAATTAATGAGACGCATGAACACTGTTTGGTAGTATGGACTTAGACGCATAAGAACTGTTTAGTCGCATGAGCACTGTACAGGCATAAGCATTGTTTAGGCGCTTTAGCACTGTTTAGCCGTTTGAATTCCTGAAACATCTAACACTTTGTCTTTCCACCCACTGTGTAGACGCATGACATTCAAAACACCTAACACTTGTATAAAATCACTCATTTCACTGTTTAGGCGTATGAGATTAATAAAACGCCCAAACACTTGGTTGAACTTTATGCTTATTGCAACTATTTAGGCACATGGGAATATGAAAATGCCCAAACACTTGTATAAATTTCTGAAATTCACCATGCTCCTATTTAGACGTATGAAGACAATTTAGGCGCATGAGTTGACTGAGTTGACTTTCATGATTCACACTTGGTGTTTTTCACTCTTCTTCACTTGCATACTGTTTAAACATATTAGTAATATTTCATACTAATATTTAAACATTTTAAGCATAAATTTGAATTATCCAAAATTTTCACTTTAGTCCTCAAATTTGAACTTTTTACATTTTCCACACTCAAACTTAGTTTTCAACAAATTCAAAAAAAAAATTTCACTTGATGTTTAACTTTGAAATTTTTCTTTCTTTTCTTTCCCTCATTTTAGTCTCAAAACATAATCAAATCTCTATTTCTCAACTTTGAGAGAAGCATTTCCACTGGCAATTTTATATAGGTTCATATATCATTTTCAAAAGTTTCATGATGACACTCACATAAACTTTGAACATATAGCATCATCCTTTCAATTTAACTTTCTTTGATTTTGATTTTCTGAGAAAATATTTTTATTTATCACCCCCCTAAATTTAAGTTTAAGAAACTTATAAGTTTCCTAACGTAGCATAAGAGATCACACAACTCATTGTGACATTGCCTTCACACACAAAAAACATGCATAAAATCAAAAAAAGCAGAATCAAAATCTAATATCAACAAGAATTAATGTCTGCAGTGAAATCATATCAATGAAGATCAGCACATTAAAATAAAAAATTTGTGGATAGTCGTAGACAGTGAATAAATCCTGATGAAGTGTGTTCCAGGTCAGTGACATCACAGCAAAGGAGACACAAGATCTAAGAACAGACAATGAGTGTTTTTGACATAGTATCAACTCACTACTTTTTCATTCTTGGATTGATTAGGTTATATTCAGAGAGCTCAACTATCATCAAGACATGCAAGCAAGAACATATCTCAACTTAATACCTGAAACATATGCGTAATCAGATCTCATGTTACTTAAATGAATAGAGAATAATCATGGATAACCATTTGATCATCTCTAACTATCCATTTGAATAGATTGTGCACATTGGCATCTTTTGCATCAAAGAGAATATCCAGGTCTGTAATGACTTACAACAAAGGATATCTCAGCACTTCAGGTTAATGATGACTCATAACAAAGAAGTGAATGATGCTTGTAACAGATCTCATGATTAATTACATCACCATCAGGTGTGAGTGTTGTTACTCAACAAACAGTCAATCTGATAAGTCAAAACATCTCAAAAGTACTCAGATGAATACATATTTAGTGTAATCACAAGAATTTATTGTTTCAGTATAATAGCATGATAGTGTCTACACATCATGTCTGATCATGTCAGACTTTATTAATGAGTGAAATATGCAATTGATCTCACTGATGTACTATCATTTCTCACATATTGCAAAACTAAATTTTTTTTAAAAAAAACAAAAACAAAGAACTGACAAATAGAAAAAGACTCTATTTTTTTTAATTTTGTTATATGTGTTTTTGTATTTGGTTTTTCTAAGAAAAAGAAAACACACACATACAAAAAAAATAATAGGCAATTAACATTGAGAGTATCACTTATGATAGTCTTTTGACTTAGGGAGTTCACATATGATTAATAAGAAGAATTGATTCTACTAAGTACTCAAACCGTCCTGGTAGGAAGGCTTTAGTAAATAGATCTGCCAACTGTTTTTCTGTTGCAATTTGAATCAAAATTATCAATCCCTTTTCAGAATTATCTGAGAAAATGATATCAAATTTCGATATGTTTTGTTTTGAATGTTGAATAGGATTAGCTGTAATGAACATAGCTGCAGTGTTATCAATGTAATATGTGTTTTAAGAAAGTTGAACCCATAATCCAGTAGTTGATTTTGCAACCAGAGGATTTAAGAACATCCTGCTGATGCAGCAATGTACTCAGCTTCTACAGTTGAAACAGAGACATTTGTTTGTTTCTTACATTGCCATGAGACTAATCGGGTACCGAGAAATTGACATCCACCCGAAGTAGATTTTCTATATTGACAACAACCACCATAATCACTATCTGTATATCCATATAATTCAAAGTTACCCTCGTAAGGATACCAAAGCCCTAAGGCTGGTTACCTTTGAGATACCTGAATATTCTTTTGACAGCAATTAAATGTGATTCTTTCGGGTCTGATTGATACCTAGCACAAACACAAATAGCATACATAATGTCTGGTCTAAATGCAGTAAGATACATCAAAGAACCAATCATTGATCTGTATAAAGTTTGATCAATAGATTTTCCTTTTGGATCAGGTTCAATCATGGTGTTTACATCTGCTGGGTTCGTATGGACTGACAGTGTTACAACTTAAATTTCTTCAAGAGCTTGACAACAAACTTCTCTTGATTGATGAAGATTCCATCGTCATGCTCACTTAGACGCTACCTCTAAAAATGATTCCGAGTTTGCTGGGATCATAGCCTTTCTACATAGATCGAGGATCTATAAGGCTATCTCTGCTCCGTGCACACCCTACTGATCTATACAACAGGCATTCTGGGAAGGTGCTTTAGTTGATTGGTCCACTAAGCCCCACAGTATTTGGAGTTCGATCTTCGAACAGGAGATTCAGATACTGCAGATGAACTAAGGCGAGTCCTAGATCTAGGTGAGGATGATGCCCACCCAACCAAGCTACACCCTCTGACTGTTCGAGGATGTTTTCTGATGATGAAGTACACTTAGGACATCAATGTAGGTGTGCTTAACAAGAGCAACTTGTGCCCCCAGTTCAAGTACTTAGCTCATATCATTCTTAAGTGCATAGCGTCAAGGAGAGGAGGATTCGATGATATGTCAGATCAAATCGAGAATGCATATGTTGCTTTGGTGCTGAACCACCCGTTCAGTTTCTCTCACATGCTATTCTCCTATTGATAGAGAACATCGGGGCAAAGGGCAAGGAAGGCTTCTGTAGGTACGCACATTTTCTACAGATGATCATTGATGAGAAGCTTCCTTCGTTACCAAAAGAGAGAGATGATGTTGTGATTCTAGAGGTGATGGATGACATGTCTTTAGGTTAGATGAAGGTGTACTGGGGAAGCAGGTGAAGCCCCCGGTTAGGAGATTGTTCGGGCATTTGGCCAGTGAAGATTATATGGCGCCCTCTCGCAAGAAGTGGCGTCACCATTATAACGACTCTGATGTTGAGCCAATTGAGCTACCCACCGATGAAGAAAACGACGATGACGATTACCATGATGATGGTCAAGGTAGTGATGCACCTGGTGGAACAAAGAAGGCTGCCTTCCACCAAGACTTCCTACTCGATGAAGAGGAAGAGTCTAAAGATCAGCCACTAGTTAGGACACTTGGTAGCTGGGTTGTGGCCACCGACAAAGGGAAAGAGGCGGTTGGTGGACACTAGGCTGGGGCGAAGGGTGTTGCTACAGATGTCACTAATCCTACTTACACCTCAGACCAACCACTCAGCTCAGGGGAGCCTTTGTCTCCAAGGGCTCTAGGAAGAAGAGGATGGCCCATCCCTATGGGAAAAAGAGTAAGAGACCAAGGTTTACTTTGATCACATCTTCTATTACCACCACTACCACAGCCACTACCACCCCTGCTACAGCCACTACCACCACTACCACAACCATTATCACCACTGCCACACCCACTACCACAACCCCCACTCCATCCACCACTCATACACCTACTTCCACCACACCCACAATACCCGACACTACTCCACCACAATCCATGCCCATTCCTCCTCCCATCTTCACCACATCCACCACTACCACAACCACTCACTAAGCTTGTCCCAACACCCATCCACATTCACACTCGGACCTACTCTACCCATGGTCTGGTTAGAGGAATAGCTGGCTAGCCTGAACCGGATGGTGCTAAAGCTTAATGCTACTGATGATTTGAGGGCTACTCCAATCAATAAGCTGATGGCAATGAATACGGCTCAAGCAAAGCAAATCACTCAGCTAAGAAGAACACACAGTACGAGAGAGCTTTAGGCCGGGTACACCACACGCTAAAGAGTAAAAATGAGCTGGTGATGGCTTTGGGAAAGCGGATTGAAGGACTTGAGAAGAGGAATAAAGGATTTTGCTGAAGCTAAAGGGATCTAAGAGTGAGCCGTTGAAGATTTTTGATGGTGATAATGAGGATGAAGATGAATCTGAGGAAGATGATGGTGATGACGACGAAGCGGGAGGAAGTGGAAAGGGAAAAGAAGGAGATGATGATGATGAGGACAACCAAGAAGGTGATGCTGTTACATCAGCCTCTAATCCACCAGTTAAGGAGAGGAGGACCAAAAGAAATTAGGATCAAGGAGCTTCGTCCTCTGCTTCTCAAGCTGAAGATACAACAGATCAAGGCAAAATTAATGATTAGATGTTTATGTATTTAAACTTTTGTGCTTGATTTGCGTATTACAGAAATGTAACTAATGATTATTTATGGTTTAATGTCTTCATTACTGAGTTATGTGTGATGTGTTAAATGTTTAACCAAACAGATGAAGCTCAATAGCAAGATTAATATGATGTTTCCCCCCTTCAGCAAGTCAAGACTAAACTTACCATGATTCTTTATTTGCAAGGGATCGTTAGAAGATTTGTGAGCTACACTCCGGAGGAAGGAAAGATCATCCATGATCTAACAGACAAGCAACTCGCTGAAATGTTTAGACTGAAATCTGATGAGCTTGTTAAAGATGATCCGGATGTTGATGTATTAAGTGACGAGGAGCTGAAAGATGTGGATGAGATAGAGATAGAGGATGTCATAGCAGAGCACTATCCATAGTACACTGACCCAGAAGGACATGTTATCCCCAACTAGGGTGAAACCTTTAGCAATGGTAATTTTGACAAGTTGGAGGAGATAGAAAAAGCAAAAGAGAAAGATGAAAGTACAGCCCAAGCTTCGGATGCTAATGTTGATATTAAGAAGGCTGAATGGGCAACTTGTTTTGCTGAGATGAAAGCCCAACGCGCACCCCTAAAGAAAAATACCTACACCAAACTTTACAGAGTCAAAAGACATCAGAAAGTGTCAAGCAAGATTATCGCATGGGCATATTTTGAAGACTTGGAAGTTTATGTTGTTAAAAGGGAGAAAGGGATTGAGTATTTTAGATATCAACATGAACTGAAGACTCTTCCTGGTTTTGAGCTTAACTGACTAGCATGCTTAGATCTGTTATATGCTAACCCAAGAAAGATGTCAGGATGGTTTGAGGCTGCATTGAAGAAAGAATACCACACCAGGTGGGTAAACTTCAGACCTCAACAACCTAAGAGGTTCATTCATATGTCTGAAGTTGATCCTATATCTTGAAAGCCTATAGTTGTGTTGAAGTGGAGTCCCCCACGCACAATGTCCAAGATTCCCTTACTAGAAATGCCTCAGGACTTCACTCCACACTTCAAATGGTGTTATTATGATTGGAGGACAGTGGAAGCGGTCATAGTTCTGAACAGAGATGGGAAGATAGAGACTATCAGGGTATTTAACCCAATGTGGCTTACCAACTTGTTTGTTGAAGATGTCTATACTTTATACAAATGGAAACTGTTTTATGACACGCAAGACATTGTACAAGCTCTTCAATTCCAACACGTAATACGATTCTACTTTTTATTCGAGATACATGCAGGAGTCACAAGAGAAGAGAAGTACAAAAAGTTCCAAGAACATGTGAAGAATGTTAGACAATAGGGTAAACTAGGTCCAAGGGGGAGTTTGTAGATACATGATGTTCCTAGTTTATGTGCTTAAATGTAAAAGTCTTTCATGTCTTACATATGTGTATCATGACAAAGTAATGAAATATGATGTATGCTTTGATGTTTATTATCTTTGATTCATATGTATGTACTTTTTATATAGGTTTGAGTTTGTTGTACACAATTCTAAGTCAATAATGATTAAGTAATATGCACAACTTAGTCGGGTGATTATTCATTCTAATAGCCCATACTTATGGACCATACACATGAATATATTATGCTTATGGACCAGTCGCACGACTAAACCAGAAGACTGGATCAGTTGTATGATTGAGACAGAGATTGACTCAGTCGCACAACTGAACCTTCAGTCATGCGTATGGATCAGTCGCATGACTAAACCATGCTAATGGTTCAGTCGTACGAATGAAAACTGCTAACCTATAAATACCACCTAATTCATGGAAAAACATAACACTTTGAGAGATACTTTGAATACACATAAACCCTAGCCGTCCAGAGCGTCCCAAAAAGCCTGTCCAAGTTCATAGTTCGATCTTGATCGATCCCTACTCATTCTTAACGTTTAGTTCTTTCTTATATCGATCGTGTTATTGTTTTCACTGATTAGATCACCAATAAAATAGGATTGCACACTATTTGATTTGGTAAAATGCAGAATCAATTAGTACTCCGTATGAATACGGTCCTAACAGAGAGACTTTATACTACATCCTACAACCGGCTATACTTTGAAAGCTAGCTTCAAACACTAATCTAGACAACAAGATCGATGTATAGTCATAAGACATATTGCCTTTTGACTTATGACTATGACATGCCATAGCTCATATCATGATATATTACAAAAGGATAAAATATACACAGTAGAAAGTTACAGACCTCAGACCATAATCTACAATTGACAAAAGCATGGACCTTTTCACCAACTTGTATAAGTTGGTGAGTCTTCAAAGTAGCAGCGGAAAGTTGTTCAACTTTTTTCAAAAGGTGATCCGAGAAAGCATGTCTTCTCAGTCCTCAGAAGAAATCAGTCTTCAGTCTTTTGGCTTCGGAAGATTTGGTCTTTGGATTCGGAAGATTTTACACCTAGAATATTTCTTTGAGTTGTGTAAAACATCTTAAGTAACTTTACTTTGCACTTCATGCATGCATGTTTGAAGCCTTTTGGTTGCTTTGGTTGTATAAGCCTTTAAGTATAAACCTTACACTCTTTGCTGGTAAAATACAATAAAAAAACTCACAAATATATTCCTTGTTCTTGTATAATAACACACCCACTATTATATGATTTCTTGTCTTTTAAATCTTCAACACTCACCCAAAAAAATTTCCTTTATTTTCCTTTGATTTGGTGTGCCCAACTTAATAAAATATCACTAACCTTTTCTTTTCTATATTGTCACTTAGTTTTGTTTGGTTGTATCATGTAAATACAAATTGCTACTTCTTATTGATCTTCTGTAATCGAATCAGTTCATTGAAACCACACCATACAAGTGTTGAAGTATCGATCGCTTCCACACTTGGATCCTTCTTTCTTCACCTTATAGGTAGGTTATTCCATCTCTTTCTAAATCAAGCCAAATAGGACTTCATCTCCTTGGATTCATACAGACCACACACAGTCCTCTTCATGACACGCTCAGATTATTCCCTCGATCTTAATCACACATATTAGATTATCCTTAGTTTCAAACGATAACTTTGTCGATCTCATTCTTCTCACATACACTACGATCCCATGGTATGAGCCTAACGCTCTAATACCAATTGTTAGATCAATTTCAACAACTATGTTAGGATCAGTGATCTACGTTTGATTGATTTGAGAGTATAGCAGCGGAAAACAAACAATGAATTAGCCAATTCACAAGAACACAAAAGATATTCAAGGTAAGAACAAACGGTTATAGACAGTGAAAATTCTACAAAATATATTTCATTCAATATTCGCTTTCGTGGTAACAGAATGTCACACATACAATTAGGTCAACACCTCTTATATAGGAGATGTGACGTCTGCTGATGTCACTTGATAGTGACATCTAACAGAATTTATTCAAACTACTGATAGTTAACACAACTATTGAAGATGTCAAACAGCTGACATCTTCTTACAAAAATGCTAAGTGTTAACTATCACTACACTACTGAAAAGAAAACTGAAACTACAACGACTGAAGAACATGCTCTTCAGTCGTTTTACAAATACTGAAACAAAAAGAAAACTACTGAAAGGAAACCATCACAACAACTGAAGAGTGCTTCTTCAGCTGTTGTAACAAACTCTGAAGGCTTCAGTACTTGTACTTGAACTTCAGCTGTTGTCATCAGCTGATGTCTTCAGTCTTTGTACTTCAGTTGTTGATCTTCAGTACTTTGTTCTTCAGCTATTGATCTTCAGACTTGGTCTTCAGCTGTTAAAGTCTTCAGTACTTTAGTCTTCAGCTGTTGAAGTCTTCAGTACTTTAGTCTTCAGCTGTTGATCTTCAGACTTTGGTCTTCAGCTGTTGAAGTCTTTAGTACTTTAGTCTTCAGCTATTGAAGTCTTCAGTACTTTAGTCTTCAGCTGTTGAAGTCTTCAGCTGTTGATCTTCAAACTTTGGTCTTCAGTTGTTGAAGTCTTCAGTACTTTAGTCTTCAGCTGTTGATCTTCAGACTTTGTTACAACAGCTGATCAAGTCTTCAGCAGTTGTTGTGATGTCTGTAGGACTTAGAGGTTTTTCTGATCAGGCTCATTGGTTCTTTTGGTCCAACAAACTCCCCCTAAACCAATGCAGCCAAAACCTCTAAACTTATAAAGATGTCCACTTATTATGGCAGGGATTGGTCTTTTTGTCTTCTAGATCAGCTCAGAAGTGACCCTTGTAAGCACAGGCCTGGGAAGAAGTCTCAATGATCTGTTTTGCAAAGTATGAATGGGAACTCTGTCTTGGGGAACTGGACACAGAGTTGTTACCCCATCCATGAGCTACTTCCCCACTATGAGTCTATGACTCTCTTGTGTAGGCCTCAAGGAAGGTAATTTGTTCCTCCATGGTCAGCTCTTCAACACCTCCTTCAAATAATGATTCATGCCCATAGTACTCAGATAGGTATTTGACCTGTTCCCATCTTTAGCTCCACAGTTGTTATTATTCTATAAGCAAATTCATCAGGGTGATTACCCTCTAGGAACAACTGGAGCTCATTCTTTCTGACTTCTTCAAGCCTCTTATATACTAACCCCTTTTCACCATTTTATTTTCCAGCATCTTCTGGGGGTTTGGTTAGCTTTATAAGCTTTCTTGAAGTCCTCTAGGATTTCCCAGGGTGATACTACAAAGACCAGTGAGATCACTTCATCTACAATCTTTTTCACCTGGCCAATGTATCTCTGTGGAATGTTTTTCTTGTGAATCCTGTGAGACACCCTGGGATCAGGCCAAATTCTCACTCTCTCCTTTTGATATTGAAATGTATGCTTAAGAGTGTATAATCTGAGTGCATGCTTCTTCATGTTGATGATAGAAGATGTGGCAGCATATGCTTTGTCAACCCTCCTCAACAATTCCTCATCATGTTGTTTGTGAAGCTCTTCTTTTTCTAGCTTCACTTTCACAATTGTCTTTGAGTATCAGAGTAATTTTGGAGAGTGACTTGTGGCCTTCGGCAACTGTATAACAGCTGAGAGTGGCAGCCTATCTTCATCTTCATCATCATCTTCTTCATCATCTTCTAGCCTCAATACCCTTCTCTTCTTCTTCTGGGGTACATCATCGACTATGGTTTTTGATGGTAAGGGAGTTAGTTTGGTGGTTGTTGTTTTGGTGGTTTTGGTGTGGGAATGTTGACAGGCTGTTCTAGCATTTTGGAGGTGAGTGCGGGTTTAGATTGCTTGGCTAGTTCAGTCCTGCTCCCAGCACCAGCTTCATTCAAAGCTTCAATAACTAATCCTTTAGTGTATACTTCAGACGAACAGATCTTGGTGGTTATTGCCAAGATGTTGTCCCTAGACCAAGCCTTGATTTCGATCATTGATCTTCCAAGATATTTTGCTATAAACCTGATCAGATCTCCAGCCTTCTCTTTCTAACACATCATAACTTGCCCATCTATTTTGGATTTCTTCAATCTCTAATCTTCTGATCTCAGAGTCAAGTTTGTCAGTGTCATGGCCTTGCCTAAACAACTGATCAATGATGTTATCCATTGATCTGTTGTGTTCAGCATCAGCCTCTTTTACCATCAGCTCCAAGGCAGTCTCCTTTTCATTCTCCTTTTCTTTGATTTCTCCATGTCAGCTTCCTTCTCCTTCTCTTTTTCAAATCCACAACCAACTCCTTCTCTTTTTTCACTTCTGTCACTTCTGTTTCTTTCTCTTTCTCTTTCCTCTCTGCACTCCTCTTTCTTTTTGCTTTCACTGACTGAATCTCCCCTTTTTAGGTGCATTGGTGCAAGCGTTTGATTGTCAGAAAGCTTTTTGCCCACAATTTCCTCTATCAAGGGTTGTATTACTGAGGAAAGCCTCTCATCAAGGGTTTTGATCACTATATCAGTGATTATAGGTGTGATGAGAGGTATGGAATTTTGAAAGATAGCAGCTATTTGCTCAGTGTGATTCTGTTCCTGAGAAATAGTGCCAGAAGCAGAGGCAGGTGGCTGAGTATTTGGGAGTGGCTCTGTGTTTGGGAGACCTTCAGATAAAGGTGCCATCTGTGGGGTTGAGAGGCAGATGGTCTTGATCCTCAGAAGTTTTGGCAAGCAGCTCTTTGAGTCTGCTCACCTCCTCTTCTAGGATGGTGTTTTGGGCTAACACATCGTAAAAGAAGCCCAGATCATCATCAGTAGTTACTGAATCACCTGACCTCCTGATAGAATCAGGATGAACATGCACTGAGTGTAGATCAGTTGTAGCATGTGCCCCTTTGTCTTGGAACTGGGGACTTCCTGCCTCAGGACTATGTCCTTCATCAGCAGTTGCCTCTGGTAAGGTCTTAGTGATGGTACCAACTACATCCTGATCATATGCTGAAGCAGGATAAGTGGCAGCCTCACCAGAAGTTCCAATCTCCTTTTCTACACTAGGAGATGGAACATGTAACCCCTATGCTGTGGGTTATCAGATGCACATTGGTCCTCCCCCTCAATGGTAGAGGTATTCCCAGTTGTAATTGGTATCTGGGGAGGGGGTGAGGAGTGCAACTGACTCAGCACTTGTGCAACAATTATGTAGGACTTTGGGGGGCGGTGGTTGCATGTGGTGATTAGGTAGAAGCAGATTGCACCCAAGGTGAATGGTGCGCTTCAATGGTAACCCTCTCAAGTGAGATAGGTTCCAGCAGTGTGGGTTCCCCAATATTGGTTGCAACAGGATCCTGTTGAGAGGATACCTGTGCGGCTTTGGCAGGTTGAGTCTTTGACACAACTGGGGGGTTAATACCAGTATGTGGTTCATGTGTTTGTGGTACAGGGGCATCCTCAGGGACTCATCTCCCTGAGTAGCCTTTTTTGGCTTTTTGGATTTGGGTTTGGTGGGGACTCTGGATCTAGAGGTGGTGGCTGTGGGTTCCAACTGCGTGGGTTTTCGCAGTTTGGCAGCCTGTTTCAGTGTTTGGTCAGAGTTGTGCCTGGAGTATACTTCAGGCAATACAACCATTGCAAGGACTCCACGGCCAACAGTCCCTCAGCTTTCAGCTGATTCTCTATGATGGCCATAATGAACCGAGGATATAATATCCATCGATTAGAAAGAGGTTTGAGGCCATATCCTTAAGTTCAAGAAAAATAATTTCAGAAAAGTTTAAGTCTTGTTGCTTAAGGATAGAGAATAATACCTGCTGCCACCTGGTAGACATTTGATCCCAAGAGGATGTCTTAGGAGCTAGCAAACATTAACCATGTGAAAGATAAGACGTTTTGCATCATGGAAATGCTTCTTCAAGTGGTAGAGGCACTGAGGTTTCCCTGATATCCATGGTGGGCAAAGGAAAAATCAGTTGTGCCCTTTGGATACCCAGTGGGGAAAGTGGCATCATCCAAGTTTAGGGTTTGGCGAATGATATTCGGAGTGATGACCACTTGATGGTTGTTGACGAACGACTGGAGAGAGTCGGTGTTGTTCTCCCTAGTTATAAGGGTGACGTTCGTCCAAAACTGGTGTAAGGATTCGGCATGAATGGTGGGATTTAGAAGGAAGGCCGTTTGGTAGGGAGATTGGACCATTAGATCAATGGCTCTATCGAACTTTGTCCAGAAGGGTGATTTTGTAAGGTAGGCAACACAGTTATGGCGTGGTTTGAGCTGCATGGTCGCCATTAATGAGAGAGAATTTTGGAGATTTGAACGTTAGGTTTGAATATAAAGCTCTGAAGAATTAGGTATTGGGTATTTATAGGGTAAGGGTTAGAAAACGACTGAAGGGTTTGGTGTAATTCATTAGCAGTTTTAAACGATTGATGACATGGTATTACCCTTTCAGAAGTTGAAACAACTGAAGTCTTGGTTTTAGGCATCAGTAGTTATAAAACTACCAAAACCATGGTTTTGACTTCAGATGTTTGAAAACAACTGAAGACTTGGTTTTAGTCATCAGTAGTTGTGAAACTACTGAAAACCTTGGTTTGGTCATCAGTTGTTGTAAACAGCTGATGACGTGGTGTTAGTCATCAGTGTTGTGAAACTACTGAAGACATGGTTTTGTCATCAGTTGTTGTAAATAGCTGATGGATTGGTGTTAGTCATCAGTAGTTGTGAAACTACTGAAGACATGGTTTTGTCATCAGTTGTTTAGGATGAAACAGCAGTTGTAGAAACAACTAAAGAGAAATTTCTCATCAGTAGTTTTCGTCAATTCATAGCCTTTCAGCTGTTTCATACTGTCCTCAACACTTACTCATAGCTTTTTTGCTGTTTTCAGTTGTTTCATAGGACATCAGTATTTATCTGTTTTTACTGACATCAGTAGTTATAACTACATTAGTAGTTGTAACTTTATCAGTCGTTTGAACAGAATCAGTACTATATGTGATATGGTCACTAATGATCATCAGTACTTATTTACTGAGATCATCAGTAGTTATCACTTATTCTAGCTGCAGCATACCAAGCCGTAACACTAGGTTTTGGAAAGTTGAACTATCCAAAGCTTAGTAAAAATGTCTGCAAGCTCATCAGCACTAGGCACAAACTTAGGATCAATCAGACCTTTTTCAAAACATCCCTAATAAATAATGTCTGATCTCTATATGTTTGGTCCTAGAGTGCTGGACTGGATTTTTGACAATGCACAGAGCTGAAGCACTATCCATTAATAATGGAGTCTTAATCTCTGTAATGCCATAATCCAAAAGTTGTTTCTGAAGCCAGAGTACCTGAGAAGTACAACTTGCAGCTGCAATGTACTCTGCTTCAGCAGTGGATGTAGCAACAGATGTTTGTTTCTTACTCTGCCAAGAAATCAAACAGTTGCCTAGGAATTGACATCCACCAGAAGTTGACTTTCTAGTAAACTTGCACCCTGCATAGTCACTATCTGAAAAACAACTAATTTGCAAGAGTGTCCAGTGGAATACCATAAACCTAGAGATTGTGTACCTTGCAAATATCTAAAGATCCTCTTGACTGTAATCAAATGAGACTCTTTAGGAGCAGCCTGAAATCTAGCACAGACACAAGTAGCAAACATGATATCTGGTCTAGAAGCTGTTAAATACATCAAGACCCAATCATACATCTGTAAAGTGTTTCATCAACAGCTTTACCTTCGGATCTGCATCCAGTTGTGTGGTGTTGCACATGGAGTAGAACAGGGCTTACAATTTTGTAAATCAAACTATTCAAAAGATCTTTTGTATATTTTGACTGATGAATAAAGGTTCCATCAGCCTTTTGTTTGATTTGCATTCCTAGAAAGAACTGTAATTCTCCCATTGCACTCATTTCAAACCTCTTTTTCATTAATTTTGTAAAATCATCACACAACTGGGGATCAGAGGATGCAAAAATAATATTATCAACATAAATTTGAACAAGTAGCTTATGCTGATCCACCTTCTTACTAAACAAAGTTTTATCTATGGAGCCTCTAGTGAAATTATTCTTAAGAAGAAAAGTGGAAAGTGTCTCATACCAGCTCTAGGAGCTTGTTTCAACCCATAAAGAGCCTTATCAATTTATACACCCATTAGGATGTTTATTGTCCTCAAAACCTGGTGGTTGACACACATAAACTTCTTCTTTTATTTTACCATATAAAAATGCCCTTTTGACATCCATTTGAAAAACTTTAAGATTGTGGAATGTAGCATAGGCTAAGACAATCTAATTGCCTCTAGTCTGGCTACAGGGGCAAAGGTTTCATCATAATCAATACCTTCTTCTTGTGAAAACCCTTGTACAACCAGTCTAGCCTTGTTCTTAATAATAAGCCCATTTTCATGAGTTTTATTCCTAAACACCCATTTAGTGCCTATTGCACACTTACCTGGGGGTAGAGAAACCAGTTCCCACACTTGCTGCTTTTTGAACTGAAGTAGCTCAAGCTGCATGGCTTCAACCCATCCATTGTCTCTCAAAGCAACATGATAGTTCTTTGGCTCTAGCTGACTGATGAAGAGAGCATAGAAGCAGAAGTTAGACAATTGACTTCTTGTTGAAACTCCAACATTGATATCACCAATGATTTGAGACATTGGGTGATTCTTCAGCTCTTGATAAACAATGATATCTGTGCAAGTGTTGGTAGAACCTTCAGCAGCAGCAGATGTTGATGCAGACTCTTGAAACCAAGAATTTGATGGTAACTCAAAGATGTAGAGGAATCAGAAATCTCATCAGCATTTGTTGTGGATGGAACTGCTAAAGCTACAGGAACATCAAGTTTAGCAGACTCAGGCAGTTGGTCACTAAACTTGAATAGGTGAGTATTGATATTATCATCATCATCATACCACCAGGTGGAAGACATGCTGCAGAAGATGATTTATCCACATGATCTGTAACAGCAGGAGGTTGATAAGGAACATATTGCAGTATGTCCAAATCAAACAACTCCACAGGGTTTTGTGGAATCTTGTCCATTGGAGATTCATTAAACTTCACAAGCAAAGTCTCTTCAACTATCTTTGTTATGCATTTGAAGACTCTGTATGCTTTGCAAGTAGATGAATAACCAACAAAATACCCTACATCCACCTTAGGATCAAATTTTGGAGTTGATCCTTTGTGTTGAGAATAAAACAGGGACACCTAAATGCTTTGAAAAATGAAATTAGAGGAGCCAAGTGATGTAGAACTTCATATGGAGTCTTCATCAACCTTTGATTTACTAAGGCTCTATTCTACACATAGCAAGCTGTGTTAATAGCTTCAGCCCAAAAGGTCAGTGGCAAACCAGAGTCAGCCAACATAGACCTTGCAGCTTCAATTAGGGTCCTGTTCTTTCTCTCCACTACTCCATTTGTTCTGGAGTCCTTGGGATGCTAAACTGCCTTTTGATTCCCTTTGAAAGATAAAATTCATCAAGTGTATGGTTTCTGAATTCAGTTCCATTGTCACTCCTTATACACTTGACTGAAAGGGAATACTACTTCTCAACATACAACACAAAGTTGATAATCTTCTGAGCAACCTCATCCTTTGAATGTAGAAAGAAAGTTCCATACAAATCTGGAGTAATCATCCACAATTACCAGACAGTATTTCTTCTTTGCCATGCTCATCACTCTCACAGGACCAAATAGATCCATATGCAGTAATTGCAAGCAGGCAGTGGACTTAGGCTCTTCAATAGGAGGGAATGAGACTTTGTTTGTTTTCCTTTTAAACAAGCAGTGCAGGTTTCATCACAGTGGAACTCCTTTATTGGTAAACCTCTCACTAACTATTTTGGATCAGTTGATTCATGTTTTTGAAATTAACATGACCCAGCCTTCTGTGCCACAGTTTAGATTCCTGAGGAGAGGCTTTGGAAAATAGGCAAGGATGGCCTCTGAGATCTATTTTCTTGGAAAGATCTAAGGCATACACTCTTCCTGTCCTGTTGGCCCTCAGGAGAGTGTGATCATCCAACCCTTATCAATCAATTCAGAACTTTGGATGACAGAATCTTGTAGTTCTGACTGGTGAAAAGAGCAACATGGCCTTTATCACACATTTGACTGACACTCAAGAGATTGTACTTGAGATTTTCCACATGATTAACATCATCAAACTTTATTTCTCCATTAGAGACAAAGCCTTTCCAATGATGTAACCCTTAGCATCATTGCCAAAAGAAACAAACCCCTTCTTTCCTTGAGAGTAGTCATGAAGAAGAGAGCTGTTCCCTGTCATATGCATAGATCCCCACTGTCTACATACCAGATGCTACTTTGGCATGTTGAAGAACCCTGCAATCATAAACAATTAGTTAGTTTTTGAGACCCAAACCTTTTTGGTTTTGGGTCTATTCACATCAACAGATGGTAAACTAACAGACTTGCTATGAATAACAGCCTGAGGGGATGGAGATGGTGAAAAAGAAGAATCCTTTGGCATGGATTTCTTCTCTGTGGTTTCAACACAAGAGCATCTAATTGGTTGACTCTCCCCAATAGATGTTGAACCATCATAACAAGTTGTGTCTGATTTTGTGATAAAGCCTTCAGCTCATCAACACATTAGTGCTTGAGTTTGATGGGTTCCTGTGTTGTACCATCTCTCTTTGAGCAACCTCAGCTGTTACCTGTTTAACCCCTTTCTTTTTGGATTTCTTTTTGGATTTTGGGGTCACAGTTTTGATGTTGCTGGTACAAATTTGATTTCAAACTCATTTTTCATTTTATCCTTTTCTCTTTAATATTTTCATTATGTTTGAGTTTGGAGCCCTTTTTATACCAGCAATCATCAGTAAGATGATTGAATAAGCCACATATTTCACATGGATTTTTTCTTCATCTTAAGTTGATCATTGCTGAAGAAGATGAAACTACTGAAGACTTTCTTCAGCAGTTTGCTATCAGTACTAGCAGTTTTCTTCCCTTTAGTACCTGCTTTTTGATATCTTCTTCATTAGTTTTCCCACCCTCTCTACTAATAGTTTTCTTTCCTTTAGTACATGTAGTAGTTTGGGCTTGTTCTCCAGGTGTTATGATATTCTCTTTAGTACTTTAAGTACTTTGTGAAATATCACCTGGAGTGATCAACTTTGTGATCATGTGAGTGTCAGCATTTGAACCATCAATATCAGCTAATAGGTTCTGAGAGGAATTAATGTTGGCTTCTACTTCTGATGGTGCTGTATCAGATAGTATAATCACATGATGAAAAGGATTGGTTATTGCTTTCACCATTAGATTCTACCTCTGCTCTGGGAGTAAAATCTGTAGGAGGAGTAGTGTGATTATAACCAATGCCAAACTTCACATTGGAAGCAGATTTCTTACTAAGAAGCATTTCAAAACCCTTGCAAGAATTTACCCATCAATCACACTCTACATGGGTAGTTGCAAGTGTTTCTTTGAGGTCTCTGTACTTCTCTAGAAGTATCTTTTCCCTAGCCTTATCATCAGTGATTTGGCATTTAAGTTTGTAAATCTCATCATTCTTATCATTAATCACAGACTCAAATTCAACTTTGCTTTTGGAAATTGTTTGTTCTAGCTCAATGTTCTTGTTAATTAAAGCTACATTTGCTTCTCTAATAGATGCAAATGCGGCTATGCATGTTTTAGAACATAGTTTGGCTTTTGCCTCAGAGGATACCTGTGATACCTGTGGTGTAGAGGCATTAGAGGATGAAGTATCAGTAGACTCCAAAGCCATAAGAGCTAGATTTCCAAAAGGACTGTCACCACCATGTTGACCACACCAGAGAATTTGTTCATGACTAGACAAATCATCTGGTAAACTGCTCCAGTCAACAACTCCTGGGGTGAAAAGCTGTGTTGTTGAGGTTGAGTTTGTTGATGAGATTGGGAAGGTTGAGGTTCAGGTAATGCTTGTGGTTGTTGTGCATAGGAGCTTGAACCAGATTTGGCTTCGGCATGTATAGCAGGGAAAAGGATATGACATTTGACCCTGGGGGACAAGTATGTAGGAGATACAGGGTATGAATGATGACCAGACCAGCAGTATGTTGCCCTCTGATTGTGGACTAGTGCTAGGAAAAGTCACAAAGGGTGCAGAAGAGTTAGATCCAGTTGATCTACACTCTCTTGCAAAGTGTCCAAGCCTTTGGCATTTGTGACACCTCAACTTACTCTTGTCAAAACCAACTTTGGTTTTGCCAGAGAGTCCAGGAAATTTCCTGCCAGATCTCTTGTAGAACTTCTCAGATCTGATATTAACGAAGGCCATTTGGCTTAGAATATCCATCTTTTCTAAATCATCATCAGCAATTCCCTTCAGATCATCCATGATGAAGCATAGATTGTCACTATTACTGCCAGAATGACTATCAATACCAACAAATGCATGATCAGAACTGTATGAAGAGAAATCAATATGCTCATCATAATTGCTTTCAGATGCAGCATATTCTGACTCATGACCAACCAATGCAGTGTTCCCTGGTACAAAGTCATCAGTGAGCTTTTTCCTGATGATGACAGTTTCCTTTTCTGCTCTACCTCTCTTTCGAATGTAAGCAGTTTCCCATGAAGTTGGGTGAGAGATAGGCTATCTAGATTTGCACTGGAGCGTAGGACAATAGTGTATGTGTCCCATCTCTCAGGCAGTGATCTGAGGAATCTGTTATTCATCTGGCTGTTGGTGTATTCCTGTTTCACCATTTTCAGCTCAGCGATCAAACAGGAAAAATGCTCAAACTATTGAGTTAGTGTCTCACCCTTTCAATGAGAGAATGTCTCATATTGTTGGGCGAGGATTTCTCTGTTGTTTGCTAAGACCTCATCAGTTCCACTGAATTGTTCCTTCAGTGCATTCCAGAGGTCATGAGCAGTTTCATGATGCATAAGCCCTGAATAGATTTCATTCGGCAGTGCCATGGCCAGAATTCCATGGGCTTTAGCATCAATCTCAAACAGTTTCCGATCTTCATCTGAGTATTGTTCCTTCTTCTTCGAAACCATTTGATTGGTTTCCAGATTGTTCACCATAGGCTTATGTGGTCCATGTACCACAGATGTCCAACAACCTGAACTGTTAACAGACAGGTGATGAAGCATCCTTCATTTCCATATGTTTTACTAAGTCCTAACCAGCATCGGAGGCTTGGTTGAGGAACCGGTATTGTGAGGGTCATTAGAAGGAGTAGTCATCTCAGATTCAACCAAATTCAATTAAGCTATAGCAATTTAGAACAAAACACAACAAACCAAATTGAACCAAGAGAGATCTCAAAATGAATAAACGAAAGCGGTAGAAATTCAATGATCTATAACCAGTTCTTGCAAATGTGCTAATTCAATCAAACATAGATATCAAATAGCAGTTTCAATGATCAACTATTAGATCGATCAATGATTAACCGGCTCTGATACCACTTGTTAGGATCAGTGATCTACGTTTGATTGATTTGAGAGTATAGCAGCGGAAAACAAACAATGAATTAGCCAATTCACAAGAACACAAAATATATTCAAGGTAAGAACAAACGGTTATAGACAGAGAGAATTCTGCAAAATATATTTCATTCAATATTCGCTTTCGTGGTAACAGAATGTCACACATACAATTAGGTAACACCTCTTATATAGGAGATGTGACGTCTGCTGATGTCACTTAATAGTGACATCTAACAGAATTTATTCAAACTACTGATAGTTAACACAACTACTGAAGATGTAAGCAGCTGACATCTTCTTACAAAAATGCTAAGTGTTAACTATCACTACAACTACTGAAAAGAAACTACTGAAACTACAACGACTGGAGAACATGCTCTTCAGTCGTTTTAAAAATACTGAAACAAAAAGAAAACTACTAAAAGGAAACCATCACAACAACTGAAGAATGCTTCTTCAGTTGTGTTCTGAAGGCTTCAGTACTTGTACTTGAACTTCAGCTGTTGTCATCAGCTGATGTCTTCAGTCTTTGTACTTCAGCAGTTGATCTTCAGTACTTTCTTCTTTACCTTTTTTCCGTCAGTCATACCGCCTAAGGTAAGTTTGACACAATCCGCACCTATAGGGATGCTATATCCTGTCTCTATCGACTCCCACAGATTAGGATCTACTCCATTTAAGTTAATCTCAAACGTTTGCTTCCATTATGGATAATCATCTAACGTTGTTAGCTTAGGGGGCTTGTTATGATTTCCCACTTTATTTTCTAGAAGCAATAAATTTTGAATCCTAGAATCCCTTCCTGCGGTGAACGCTGAATATTGATCCTCCATTACTGTTGACTTTGGTCTTTAGTTTTACTTGTGCGAATGAAGGTATGCGATTGGACAATTCGTGCAATTGACCAATGCAGATGGCTCAGACGTGCGAATGAACCAATGCGGATGGCTCACTCGTGCGAATGGACAGGTGCGAATGAACAGTACGAATAGACAGTTTTGTCGTACGAATGGATGTACGAATGAGTCCAATCGTGCATATGAGGGATGCGTATGAATTCAGTCGTGCGATTGAGTCAATCATGTGATTGAGGCTGCTGAATCTTGAGAATTCGAAGGTTTAAGGTATTTTGACGCAAAAACACGAGTTTTTCAAGAACCCTAATTGTCATATGCCGGAAAAACATTAACTTTACGACCTGGAGACGTCCAAAACAACGTTTGACACAAAAGGTTTGTGTTTTTGCGTGAAAAACAATTTTTATATTAAAATTGATTGAATCACACGTAAATCAAGAGCCAAGGCTCTTATACCACTTGTTAGGGGACCGTGTACTGGATGGAGTACTAACTGATTCACGTGTATACCGAATCAAATAGTGCAGAATCCTATTTCATTGGTAATCCAATCAGTGAGAATGTTAACCCGATCGATATAAGATTAATCTAAACATTAAGAACGAATAAGAATCGATCAAGAATGATCTATGAACTTAGACTGGCTTTCTTGGGCGTTCTGGACGGCTAGGGTACGTGTAGGAGTCGAATTCTTCAAAAAGTTTCGTTTTTCCACGAATTAAGTGGTATTTATAGGTTAGGGTTACTCATTCGTGCGACTGAACCATTAGCATGGTTCAGTCGTGCGACTGAGTCATGTGGTTGATCCATTTGCACGACTGAGTGTTCAGTCATGTGTATGAGTCAATCTCATATCACAATTGTGCGACTGATCCAGTCTCCTAGTTCAGTCGTGCGACTGGTTCATTAGCATGAAGTTGCTCATGCGTATGGTCCATTAGCATGGGCCATTCGCATGAGAACTTCATATGACTAAGTTTGAATATGTTTCACAATCATTACTTGACTTAGATCTATTCAAACAACCACAAACCTATATAGTTAGTTCAATATGCGTTAATAGATGATAAACATTAAATCATACACTGAAACATTAAATATTAAGATCAATAACCACATAATACGTTTCATTCAACTCATATATTTCATTACATTAAGGACATGACAGACATATTACATTAAGACCGTAAACTAGGTACATATGGATCTACAGATAGGAAAAAGGTAATTATCTTCTTAAGTTTAGTGTTAAATAAATAAATAATTTCACTAATGTTTTCATGTAATTTGTTTTAGGGAATAATACATGCATTGAAGAAGGTTCTCCCAACTACTGATCGCAGGTATTGCTTGAGACACTTACATGTGAATATGAAATCTAAATGGAGAGGGCATATGTACAAGGACTTGTTGTAGAAGTGTGTAAGTGCAACAACAGTCCCACAATTTGAAAAGGCAATGACAACAGTAAGAAAGCAAGATGGTTCTTTGTATGGATGGTCAAAAAAATCCCCCAGAACACTAGATTAGAGTTTATTTAAATGGTAATATATGTTCTTAATAAGTAAATAAAATACATAAATACTATTATTTAAGTATTTAAGTAGTTTGTTCTTTCTAATGTAATAACTATAGGAAGAGCAGTGTGTGATATACTACTAAATAATATTTTGAGGACTTTAACATGTAATTAATAGGAGGTAAGGATAGGCCTATAATTAGTTGCTTAGAATACATAAGGGAATATACGATGAAAAGGATTGTTGGAGTCCACAAGTTGATTGCCAAGTATGAAGGACCATTAACACCATATGCAACATGGTTGGAGTAGAAAATTTTTAGCTTAGTGGAACTTGGTTAGATTAAGTGATGGTTGACTTGGGGAAAAAACATGTTCATGTAGGAAATGGGAGCTCACTGCATGCCTTGTAAACATATAGTGGCAGCCACATGTGTAATGCTTAATGAAAGGCTAATGCACCTAAAACATATCAAGTCAATCTGGTATGCATGCACTCAGTGCAAAGTAGAAGTTGCTTCGGAAGTTTTACACCCTGCATCGAAATATTCTAAGTGTAAAATCTTCTAAATCCAAGACCAATATCTTCCGAAGTTAAAAGTGAAGTCTTCCAAAGCTTCAAAGACAAAATATTTCAAAGCCAATTGAGTGAAGACAGATTTCTTCTGAAGACTTTGAAGAACATGCTTTCTCTGAAGTACTTTCCATAAAGTTGACCAACTTTCCGCTGCAACTTTGAAGACTCACCAACTTATACAAGTTGGTGTATGTCCATGCTTTTTATACTACACGTTGAGGTTTTGAGTCTATAACTGTAAAGATTAGTGATCTACGTTTGATTGATTTGAGAGTATAGCAGCGGAAAACAAACAATGAATTAGCCAATTCACAAGAACACAAAAGATATCCAAGGTAAGAACAAACGGTTATAGAAGAGAGAATTCTGCAAAATATATTTCATTCACTATTCGCTTTCATGGTAACAGAATGTCACACATACAATTAGGTCAACACCTCTTATATAAGAGATGTGACGTCTGCTGATGTCACTTGATAGTGACATCTAACAGAATTTATTCAAACTACTGATAGTTAACACAACTACTGAAGATGTCAAACAGCTGACATCTTCTTACAAAAATACTAAGTGTTAACTATCACTACAATTACTGAAAAGAAACTACTAAAACTACAACGACTGAAGAACATGCTCTTCAGTCGTTTTACAAATACTGAAACAAAAAGAAACTACTGAAAGGAAACCATCACAACAACTGAAGAATGCTTCTTCAGCTGTTGTAACAAACTCTGAAGGCCTCAGTACTTGTACATGAACTTCAGTTGTTGTTATCAGCTGATGTCTTCAGTCTTTGTACTTTAGCTGTTGATCTTCAGTACTTTGTTCTTCAGCTGTTGATCTTCAGACTTTGGTCTTCAGCTGTTGAAGTCTTCAGTACTTTAGTCTTCAGCTGTTGAAGTCTTAGTACTTTAGTCTTCAGCTGTTGATCTTCAGACTTTGGTCTTCAGATGTTAAAGTCTTTAGTACTTTAGTCTTCAGCTGTTGATCTTCAGACTTTGTTACAACAGCTGATCAAGTCTTCAGCAGTTGTTGTGATGTCTGTAGGACTTAGAGGTTTTTCTGATCAGGAACATTGGTTCTTTTGATCCAACAAACTACACTCAAAATCTCTAGAATAAGATAATGTAATATGAACCAAAAGAGGGACAAAATTTTACTTGAATTCTCTACAAAACTTTTATTAATGGTAATTGTATACATGGAAAGAAACTGACCATAAGTTAAATACACATAAAGCATAACTGATACTCTAACTACTTCAACTAAACAATGACTTAAAAGAAACATTCACATAAGAACATATGTATTGCAGCGGAATTCGAACAATGAATTAAACAATTCACAAGAACACAATTGATATTCAATGTAACAGTAAACGGTTATAGAAAGAGAGAATTCTGCAAAAGAAATATTTCATTCATATGCTTTCGTGGTGGCTCAATGTCACACGTTACAACTAGATCAACATTCCTTATATAGGAAATGTGACGTCTGCTGATGTCACTTGATAGTGACATCTAACAGAATTATTCAAACTATTGAAACTATGCAAACTACTGAGAATGTTCTCAACTACTGGTTACATCTCAGAGAATGCTTAAGTACAAAAACATAAAACTACAGAACTACAACTACTGAAAATATAACTACTGAAAAGTAAATTTCAAGTACTGAAAGGAAACCATCACAACTACTAAAGTTAATTACTTCAGCTATTGTGACAACTACTGATCACTTTGGTCTTCAGTCTTTATTCTTCAGTACTTTACTTTCAGACTTTGTCTTCAGCTGATGGCTTCAGACTATGTCTTCAGACCTTGTAATCAGCTGATGTCTTCAGCTGTTGTGATCTTCTTCAGAAGTTGTAATGTCTATGGGACTTAGAGGTTTTTCTGATCAGGCTCATTGGTTCTTTTGGTCCAACAAACTCCCCCTGAACCAATGCAGCCAAAACCTCTAAACTTATTGATGATCCCACTTATTCTTGGCAGAAACACCCTCTTGATCAGCTTCAGAGGTAATCAGTTAAGCACAGGCCGGGAAAAGGTTTCTAATCTTTTGATTGGCTAAGTATGGAAGGGAACTCTGTCTTGGGGATACTGGACACAGAGTCTTTTCCTAACCATGAAACCTAATTCCCATTAATGAGTCTGTAAGACTCACTAGCATAGGCCTCAAGGAGAACAACTTGTTCCTCCTTGGTGAGTTCTTCTGCTTCTCCCTCGAAGAAGAACTCTGGGCCATAATACTTAGACTGGTATCTCACTGTCTTTCCATTTTTCAACTCCATAGTTGTTATCTCTCTGTAAGCAAATTCATCAGGGTGAGAGCCTTCAAGCAACAACCGAAGTTCACTCTTTTGAAGATCTTCAAGTCTTTTGTATAACAACCCCTTCTTGATCATTTTGTTCTCAAGAATAGATTGAGGGGTTGTCTTGGAGTTGTGAGCTCTCTTGAATTCTTCAATGATTTCCCAGGGTGAGACTACCATGGCCAACGTAATTGCAGCATTCAAGGTCTTCTTCACTTGGCCATGATATCTACTTGGTATATTCTTCTTATGAATTCTAGAACTTACCCTGGGGTCTGGCCAGATCCACACTCTTTCTCTTTAATGTTGAAAAGTATGTCTAAGAGTGTACAGCCTCAGAGCCTGTTTCTTCATTTCTTGAATGGATGAGGACTGTGGGAAATCCTTGTCAACCATCTTGAGAAGCTGCTCATCGTGCTGCTTCTGCTGTTCTGCTTCTTCAATCTTTACCTTCACCATCTGCATTTGCAAGTCAGGTGTAATCACTTGTTGACTTCTGTGCTCAGGTGTTTTAAGGTTGAGAACAACAGAGATTGGCAGACAATCTTCATTATCATCCTCTTCTTCATCTTCTTCTACCCTTAACACCCTTCTCCTCCTTCTGGGTGTATCACTGGGTAAGGTTTGAGGTGGTTTTTGGGGTAAAGGAATTGGTTTTGTGGGTTGAGTTGTGGGTGGCTTTGGTTTAGGGGTAGATTTGAGAGATTGTAGAGATAAGGGTTGTGTTTGAGTGGGAGTGTGAGAAGACTGACTAGCATTTTGGTGGTGAGTTTGGCTTTGGAGAGCTTTGCCATTTCAGTTCTCTTCCCTGCACCTGCTTCATCCAGTGCTTCGATGATCAACCCTTTATTATAGCCTCCAGCAGAGCAGATTTTCTTGGTTATCTCCAAGATACTGTCTCTGGACCAGGCCTTTATCTCTATCAATGATCTTCCAAGGTATTTGGTAATGAATCTGATCATTATCTCCAATCTTTCCCTTTCCAACACACTATAACTAGCCCATCTAGCTTGAATCTCTTCTATTTCCAGCCTTCTGATCTCAGTGTCTAGTGTGGCTGTGTCATGACGTTGTCGAAAGAGCTGATCTATAATTTTATCCATGGATCTGCTGTGAGCTTCATTAGCATCTTTGACAAGATCTTCTAAGGATTTATCTTCATCAGCTTTTGACTCAGCACTTTTCTTTCTTTTATATGTGATCAGCTGATCTTCCTTCTCTTTATCTATGATCAGCTATTCTAAGATCAGTTCTTTCTCCACCTCCTTCTCTTTTGCAGGTTCTTTCTCATCATCAACTCCTTTTCTTTTCTTTTCTTTCACTGCCTTAGACTTGAAGTCTCCCCCTTTTTTGTTGCATTGGGATCAGGAGCTTGAAAGGCAGAAAGAGATTTGTGAACAGCATCATCAATGAGGTTTGTAGATTTGAGGAGATCCTCTCATCAATGGCTTTATGCACTATGTCAGTGATGATGGGAGTGATGAGAGGTAAGGAGTTTTGAAAGATAGCAACCATCTGCTCAGAGGGGTTCTATCCCTGAGAGGTGGTGCAAAAAGTAGTGGCTGGTGGCTCAGTTAAGTGTGTAGGCTCAGTGTTTGGTGAACCTTCAATTGAAGGTGCCATCTATGGGGTTTGTGGGGTACATGGACTTTGATCCTGAGACATTTTGGCTAGCAGCTCTTTGAGTCTGCTCACCTCAGTCTCTAGGATGGTATTATGGGCTAATACATCATAGAAAAAGCCAAGGTCATCATCAGTCTGTGCTGAATCACCTGACCTCCTGATTGAATCAGGATGTACATGCTCTGAGTGTAGATCAGTAGAAGCATGTGCCCCTTCTTCTTGGTACTGGGGACTTCCTGCCTCAGGACTCCGTCCTTCATTGGCAGTTGCCTCTGGTAAGGTCTTATGGATGTTACCAACTTCATCCTGATCATTTGCTGAATCAGTAGAAGTGGCAGCCTTACCAGATGTTCTAACTTCCGTTTCTACACTTGGAGATTGAACATTGTAACCCCTGTGCTGGGGTTATCAGAAGCATTTTGGTCCTCCCCCTCAATGGTTGAGGTATTCCCAGTGGTAAGTGGTTTCTGGGGAGGGGGGGTGAGGAATGCAACTAACTCAGCACTTTAGCAACTATCAGTGTTGGGCTTTGAGGGGCGGTTGCATGTGGAGATTGGTCCGAAGCAGATTGCACCCGGGGTGAGAGGTGCTCTTCAATGGTAACCCTCTCAATTAAGATAGGTTCCAGAAATGTGGGATCCCCAATTGTGGTTGCAACAGGATCTTGTTGAGAGGATACCTATGCGGCTTCAGCAGGTTGAGTCTTGGACATAACTGGGGGGTTAAAACCAGTATGTATTTCCTGTGTTTGTGGTACAGGGGCATCCTCAGGGGACTCATCTCCCTGAGTAGCCTTTTTGGGATTTTGGATTTGGGTTTGGTGGGGACTTTGGATCTGGAAGTGGAGGCTGTGGGTTCCCTCTGCTTGGGTTTTAGCATCCGGGCAGCCCCTTTTAGAGTAGGGTCTGAGTTATGTCTGGAGTATACCTCAGCTAAAACAGCTGGAGCAGGGACTCCAAGACCAACAAGGCCATCAGATTTTTATTAATTCAAAATTATGGCCATCAGAAACCTGGGATAAAGTAGCCATCTGTTTGCCATAGGTTTCTGAGCTAGATCATTTAGTTCCATGGACACTATCTCAGAAAAATTTAGATTTTGGCGTTCAAGGATAGTGTACAATACCTGTTGCCATCGGGAAGATATCTGATCCCAAGAAGATGTCTTTGCTGCAAGGCAGACATTCACCATATGAAAGATAAGTCGTTCAGCATCATGGAAGTGCTTTCTAAGTATGGTTGTAGCACTTAAGTCGCCTTCATACCCGTTATTGATGAAAGACATATCAGTGGTGCCTTTCGGGTATTCTTTAACATAGGTGCCATCATGCAATTTAGGGTTTTGCGAATGATGTCGGGGGTGATGAGCACCTGTTTCTGGTTCACCAATGACTGGAGAGTGAATTGGCTATCATTCTCACCAGTTATTACAGAGACGTTGGTCCAGAATTGAGTTAAGGAATCAGGGTATATGGTAGGATTCAGAAGAAAGGCTGTTCGGTATTGGGAATCCACCATAAGATCGATGGAATTGTCAAACTTGTTCCGGAAAGCTGATTTCGAAAGGTAGGCAACACAGTTGTGTCGGGGTTTGAGTTTCATGGTCGCCATTGTTGAGAGAGAAAAGGTTTGAAAAACGGCTAATGAAATGTTTGGCTATAAGTGCAGGTATTTATAGGTTAAGAAAAGGCTGAAAAGAAAACGATTGAAAGTGTAGGTGTTGGCATCAGTTGTTATGAAAACAACTGAAGACTTGGTTTTAACTATCAGATGTTTGAAAACAACTAAAGACTTGGTTTTAGTCATCAGTAGTTGTGAAACTACTAAAACCTTGGTTTTGTCTTCAGCTGTTGTAAACAATTGAGGACTTGGTATTAGTCATCAGTAGTTGTGAAACTACTAAAGACATGGTTTTGCCATCAGCTGTTTAGGGTGAAACAACAGTTTGTGGAAACAACTGAAGAGAAAATTCTCATCAGTAGTTTTCGTCAATTCTTAGCTTTTCAGCTATTTCATACTGTCCTCAACACTTACTCATTAGACTTTTTAGCTGTTTTTAGTTGTTTCATAGGACATCAGTACTTATCTATTTTGCTGACATCAGTAGTTATAACTACATCAATAGTTGTAACTGCATGAGTTTCTTTTAACAGAACCAGTACATATTTGTGACATGGTTACTAATGATCATCAGTACTTGTTTACTGAGATCAACAGTAGTTATCACTTATTCTAATTGCAGCATACCAAGCCTTAACACAAGGTTTTGGAAAGTTGAACTATCCAAGGCTTAGTAAATATATCTGCAAGCTCATCAGCACTAGGCACAAACTTTGGATCAATCAGACCTTTTTCAAAACAATCCCTAATAAAATGGTGTCTGATCTCTATATGTTTGGTCCTAGAGTGCTGGACTGGATTCTTGACAATACACAGAGCTGAAGCACTATCCATTAATAATGGAGTCTTAGCCGCTGTAATGCCATAATCCAATAATTGGTTTTAAAGCCAGAGTACCTGAGATGTACAACTTGCAGCAGCAATGTACTCTGCTTCAGCAGTGGATGTAGCAACAGATGTTTGTTTCTTACTCTGCCAAGAAATCAATAGTTGCCTAGGAATTAACATCCACCGACTTTCTGGTTAACTTACACCCTGCATAGTCACTATCTGAAAAAGCAACTAATTTGCAAGAGTGTCCGGTGGAATACCATAGACCTAGAGATTGAGTACCTTGCAGATATCTAAAAATCCTCTTGACTGCAATCAAATGAGATTCTTTAGGAGCAGCTTGAAATCTAGCACAAACACAAGTTGCAAACATGATATCTGGTCTAGAAGCTGTTAAGTACATCAAGGACCCAATCATACATCTGTAAAGTGTTTCATCAACAACTTTACCTTTTTGATCTGCATCCAGTTGTGTGGTGTTGCACATGGGAGTAGAACAGGGCTTACAATTTTGTAAATCAAACTTATTCAAAAGTTCTTTGTATATTTTGGTTGATGAATAAAGGTTCCATCAGCCTTTTGTTTGATTTGCAAGCCTAGAAAGAACTGTAGATCTCCCATTGCACTTATTTCAAACTTTTGTTTCATTAAACTTGTAAAATCATCACACAACGGGGATCAGAGGATGCAAAAATAATATCATCAACATAACTTTGAACAAGTAGCTTATGCTGATCCACTTTCTTAATAAACAATGTTTTATCTATGGAGCCTCTAGTGAAATTATTTTTAAGAAGAAAATTTGAAAGTGTTTCATACCAGGCTCTAGGAGCTTGCTTCAACCCATAAAGAGCCTTATCAAGTTGATACACCCAATTAGGATGTTTATTGTCCTTAAAACCTGTTGGTTGACACACATAAACCTCTTCTTTTATTTTACCATATAAAAATGCCCTTTTGACATCCATTTGAAAACTTTAAGATTATGGAATGTAGCATAGGCTAAGAACAATCTAATTGCCTCTAGTCTGGCTACAGGGGCAAAGGTTTTATCATAATCAATACCTTCTTCTTGTGAAAACCCTTGTATAACCAGTCTAGCCTTGTTCTTGACAATAAGCCCATTTTCATCAGTTTTATTCCTAAACACCCATTTAGTGCCTATTGCACACTTACCTGGGGGTAGAGGAACCAGTTCCCACACTTGCTGCTTTTTGAACTGAAGTAGCTCAAGCTGCATGGCTTCTGTTGGACCAAAAGAACCAATGAGCCTGATCAGAGAAACCTCTAAGTCCCATAGGACATCACAACAGCTGAAGAAGACCTGATCAGCTGTTCTCTAAAGTCTGAAGAATACAACTGCTGAAGTATTTCTGAAGTACTGAAGACAAAGACTGAGACAACAGCTGAAGATCTAAAGTCTGAAGACTTCACCAAGTACTGAAGACAAAGACTGAAGATCAACAGCTGAAGACAAAGTCTGATGTTCAAGTACTGAAGACATCAGCTGAAGTTAACAGCTGATGACAACAGCTGAAGAGGGCTTCTTCAGTTGTTGTGATGGTTTTTCTTCATCAGTAGTTTCTTTTCCTTTCAGTAGTTTGTTTACTTTTCAGTAGTTTTGTTTCCTTTTCAGTACTTGTAAACAACTGAAGAGGTTGTTCTTCAGTGTTGTAGTATCAGTAGTTTTATGTTTTTCAGTAGTTGTAAATAAGATGTTTAACACTTAGGAACATTTGTAGAAGATGTCAGTTGTTGACATCTTCAGTAGTTGTTAAACATTAGTAGTTATAAAACGGTTACATGTCACTTTCAAGTGACATCAGCCTACGTCATTCTTCCTTTATAAGGAAAGATGACTCACCTGTAATCGTGCCATTGAGGCCGACAATCTTAATGCAATATTCCTTTTGTCTGATATTTCTCTCTCTATAACAAAATTCCTTTATCGCTTTATATCAAATGTTCTTGCTTGAATTTGTCTAATTCTTAGCTATTCCGCTGCTATATCTGTTCAATCGATCAAACTAGAGGCTGAGATCCTAACAAATGTATCAGAGCAGGTTATCATTATCGATCTAACAATTGATCATTGAAACTGTTCAATCGCTCTAAGTTTGATCGAATTAGCAAATTCGCAAGGATCTGTTATAGAGATTGAGAGTGTATCGCTTCTGGCGTTTTATTTGAGGTTTTGTGTGGTTCTGAGCTAAATTTATTGTGATTTTACTTGAATCTGTCTGATTTCCACAATGACTACTTCTTCGAATGATCCTTTCAATACTGGATCCTCTACCAAGCCTCCGATCTTGGTGAGGAATGAGTATAACATTTGGCAAAGAAGATTGCTCCATCACCTGTCTGTCCATAGCTCAGGTTGTTGGACATCTGTGGTACATGGACCACATAAGCCAATGGTGAATGATCCGGAAACAAACCAGTTGGTTCCAAAGAAGAAGGAGCAATACCCTCCGAAGGACAAGAGTTGTTTGAAATCGATGCAAAGCCAAAGCCCATTTGATTCTATGGCCTATATCCTATGAGATTTTACTCTGGGCTTCTGCATTGTGAGTCTGCTCATGACCTCTGTAAAGCCAAGTCAAAGAACAATTTGGTGGTACTGATGAGGTTTTAGCAAACAACAGGGAAATCCTCGCCCAACAATATGAGACTTTCTCTCATAGAAAGGGTGAGACTCTGACTCAACAATTTGAGCGGTTTTCATGTTAATCTCTGAATTGAAATGGTTAAACATGAATATACCAGGAGTCAGATGAACCATAGATTCCTAAGATCACTGCCTGAGAGATGGAACACATATACAATTGTTCTACGCTCAAATGCTGATGTTGATCGCCTATCTCTCACCCAACTTCATGGGAAACTGCTTACATTCGAGAGAGAGATAGAGCAGAAAAGGAAATTGGCTTCATCTGGCAAGCTCACTGAGGATTTTGTCCAAGGAACATGCCCTGATTGGACATCAAGAGTCAGAATATGCGTCATCTGAAAGCCAGTATGATGAGCATATTGATTTCTCTACAAACACTTCTGAGCCTGCCTTTGTGAGTGTTGATAGTTATTCTGCTGGTAGTAATAGTGACAATCTATGTTTCATCATGGATGATCTCAAGGGGATTGCTGATGATGACTTAGAAGAGATGGATATTTTGAGCCAAATGGCCTTGTTAAATATCAGATCTCAGAAGTTCTACAAAAGAACTGGAAGAAAATTCCCAGGACTCTCTGGCAAAACCAAAGTTGGTTTTGACAAGAGTAAGTTGAAATGCCATAAATGCCACAGGCTTGGACACTTTGCAAGAGAATGTAGATCATCTGGATCTAACTCTCCTGCACCTTTTGTGACTTACCCTGGCAATAGTCAACAAAACAAAGGGCAACAACCTGTCAATTCTGGTTATCATCATCAACCACAATCTCCTGCATATTTTGTTCCACAGGGGCCAATGCCATATCCATACCCCTGCTATTACATGCCACAACCAGGCCAGGTTCAAGCACCCACTGCTCAGCAACCACATGCACTCCCTATGCCTCAACCATCCAATCTCATCAACCTAATCAACTTCACAACACAGCTTCTTCACACCAGGAGTTGTTGACTGGAGCAGTTTACCGGATGATGTGTCTGGTAATGAACAACTGTTCTCAGGTGCTGGTCAACATGGTGGTGAGAATCCTTTTGGAAATCTAGCTCTCATGGCTTTGGAATCATCTGATGGATCATCCTCAAGTACCTCTTCAACACAGGTATCACAGGTATCCTCTGAGGCTAAGGCCAAATTATGTTCTGAAACTTGCATAGCAGCATTTGCCTCTATTAGAGAAGCAAATGTGGCTTTAATCAATAAAAATGTAGAGCTAGAACAAATAATTTCCAAAAATAAAGCTGAGTTTGAGTCTGTGCTGAAAGAGAAAACTGATGAGATTTATAAATTAAAATGCCAAATCTCTGAGGATAAGGCTAGGGAGGATGTACTCTTAGAAAAGTACAAAGACCTCAAAGATACTCTTGCTGTCACCCAAGTTAGAGTGTGATCGATGGGTACAATCTTGCAAGGGCTTTGAAATGCTTCTTAGTAAGCAAACTTCCAATGTGAAGTTTGGAATTGGTTATAATCACACTGCTCCTCCTACAGATTTTGCTTCAAGAGCAGGAGTAGAATCTGATGGAGAAAGTAATGACCAATCCACCTCATCATGTGATTCACTACTTGATAAAGCACCATCAGTAGTTGAAGTCAGTAGTAATCCTCTGTGAACCTATCAGCTGATATTGATGGTTCAACTGCTGACACAACATGATCATGTATTGATCAACCCAAGTGTTATCCCTAGAAGTACTGAGAGTACTGGAGAGCAGGGGATAACATCTGGAGTTCAAATCCCAATAACTGACAGCACTAAGAGAAGAAAACTGTCAGTAGGAAGGATTTGAAGCCTACTAAGGGAGTTGACAAGAAGGCAAAAAGCGCTTCTAAACTGTTCTTCAGTAGTTTCATCTCCTTCAGTTGATGATCAACAGAAGATGAAGAAGAAACCATGTGAAATATGTGGTCTATTCAATCATCTCACAGATGATTGTTGGTACAAAAAAGGATCCAAACTCAAACAAAGGAGAAAATTAAAGAAAACTTGGCTAAAATGAAACTGAGTTTGAGTCCATGTTTGTACCAGCATCATCAAATCCTGTTACTCCTATGTCCAAAAAGAAATCTAAAAGGGAAGGAGTGCAACAGGCAACAGCTGAGGTTGCTCAAAAGAAGATGGTGCAAACACGAACTCATCATCAAACACCAATACCAATGTGTCTGAAGAGCTGAAAGCTCTTTCCCAGAATCAGACACAGCTGGTAATGATGGTTCAACATCTGTTGGGAAGAGTTAACCAACTTGATGGCCCTGTGTTGAACACCCCAGAAAAGGAGATCCAAGCCAAGGATTCCTCTTCTACACCATCTCCTTCACCTCAAGCTATTGTGCCCAATAAACCTGTTAGTTTACCATCTATTGATGAGACCAGGCCCAAAACCAAAAAGGTTTGGGTCTCCAAAACTAACTGATTGTTATTAATGCAGGTTTCTTCAACATGCCAAAGTAGCATCTGGTATGTAGACAGTGGGGGATCTATGCATATGACTGGGAACAACTCACTTCTTAATGACTACTCTCCAGGAAGGAAGGGTTTTGTTTCCTTTGGCAATGATGCAAGAGGTTACATCATCGGGAAGGGCTTTGTTTCCAATGGGGAAATAAAGTTTGATGATGTCAACCATGTGGAAAATCTCAAGTATAACCTCTTGAGTGTCAGTCATTGTGTGACAAAGGCCATGTTGCCCTTTTCACAAGCCAGAACTGCAGGATTCTGTCATCCAAAGTTCTGAGTTTGATTGACAAGGTATTGGATGCTCACACTCTCCTGAAGGCCAACAGGACAGGAATAGTGTATGCCTTAGATCTTTCCAAGAAAATAGATCTCAAGGTCATCCTTGCCTATTTTCCAAGGCTTCTCCTCAAGAATCTAATCTATGGCATAGAAGGCTGGGACATGTTAACTTCAAGAACATGAATCAGCTGATACACCACAGTTTAGTAAGGGGAATGCCTATGAAGGACTTCAAGTGTGAAAACAACTGCACTGCTTGTTTGAAAGGAAACACACAAGTTTTCATTCCCACCTATTGAAAACCAAAGTCCATTGCCTGCTTACAACTTCTTCACATGGATCTCTTTGGTCCTGTGAGAGTGATGAGCATGGCAAGAAGAAATACTGTCTGGTAATTGTGGATGATTACTCCAGATTTGTATGGACCTCTTTCTAACATTCAAAGGATGAAGCTGCACAGAAGATCATAAACTTTGTGTTGTATGCTGAGAGGCAGTATTCCCTCTCAGTCAAGTGTATTAGAAGTGATAATGGAACAGAATTCAGAACAATACATTGATGAGTTCTACCTTTCCAAGGGAATAAAGAGACAGTTTAGTATTTCAAGAACTCCTGAACAGAATGGAGTTGTGGAGAGAAAGAACAGACCCTCATTGAAGCTGCAAGGTCTATGTTGGCTGATTCTGGACTGCCATTGACCTTTGGGCTGAAGCTGTCAACACAGCATGCTATGTGCAGAATAGAGTGCTAATAAATCAGAGGTTGATGAAGACTCCATATGAAGTTCTACATCATTTGGCCCCTCTCATTTCATTCTTTAGAGCATTTGGGTGTCCCTGTTTCATTCTCAACACAAAGGATCAGCTCCAGAATTTGATCCTAAGGTGGATGCAGGTACTTTGTTGGTTATTCATCAACTTGCAAGGCATACAGAGTCTTCAACTGCAGAACAAAGATGGTTGAAGAGACTCTACATGTCAAGTTCAATGAATCTCCAAAGGACAAGATTCCACAAAGCCCTGTAGAGCTCTTTGATTTGGACATACTGCAATATGTTCCTTATCAATCTCCTGCTGTTGCTCCTGTCAACAGTTCACCACCTGGTGTTACTACTGAAGATGATGATGATAGTAGTAATCACCTCTTCAGGTTTAGTGACCAACTGCCTGTCCTCTAACCTGATGCTCCTGTAGCTCCAGCAGCACCATCCACAACAAATGCTGATGAGATTTCTGCATCCTCAACTTCATTTGAGTTGCCACCATCTTCATGGTTTCAAGAATCTGCATCAACATCTGCTGCTGCTGAAGGTCCTACAAACACTTGCACAGATTTGATGTTTACCAAGAGCTGAAAAATCACCCAATGACTCAAATCCTTGGTGATATCAATGCTGGTGTTTCAACCAGAAGCCAGTTGTCCAATTTCTGCTTCTATGCTATCTTCATCAGTCAGCTAGAGCCAAAGAACTATCATGTAGCTTTGAGAGACAATGGTTAGGTTGAAGCCATGCAGCTTGAGCTTCTTCAGTTCAAAAAACAGCAAGTGTGGGAGCTTGTTCCTCTACCCCCAGGTAAGTGTGCAATAGTAGCACTAAATGGGTGTTTAGGAATAAACTGATGAAAATGGGCTAATTGTTAAGAACAAGGCCAGACTGGTTGTGCAGGGGTTTGCACAAGAAGAAGGTATTGATTATGATGAAACCTTTGCCCCTGTAGCCAGACTGGAGGCAATTAGATTGTTTTTAGCCTATGCTGCACTCCACAATCTTAAAGTTTTTCAAATGGATGTCAAGAGTGCTTTTCTATATGGTAACATAAAAGACGAAGTTTATGTGTGTCAACCACCAGGCTTTGAGGATATAAGCACCCAGAATGGGTATATAAGCTTGATAAAGCTCTTTATGGGTTGAAACAAGCACCTAGAGCCTGGTATGAGACCTTATCAAACTTTCTTCTACAGAATAATTTCACTAGAGGCTCCATAGATAAAACTTTATTTATTAAGAAGGTGGATCAGCATAAGCTACTGTTCAAATTTATGTTGATGATATTATTTTTGCATCCTCTGATCCCCATTTGTGTGAGGATTTCCAAACCTTAATGCAACAGAAGTTTGAAATGAGTGCAATGGGAGAATTACAGTTCTTTCTAGGTTTGCAAATCAAACAAAAAGCTGATGGAATTTTCATTCATCAGTCTAAATACACAAAGAGTCTTTTGAATAAGTTTGATTTACAAAACTGTAAACCCTGTTCTACTCCCATGTGCAACACCACACAATTGGATGTTGATCAGAAAGGTAAAGATGTTGATGAAACTCTTTACAAATGTATGATTGTTCCTTGATGTATTTAACAGCTTCTAGACCAGATATTATGTTTGCTACATGTGTTTGTGCTAGATTTCAGGCTGCACCTAAGAGTCTCATCTGATTGCAGTCAAGAGAATCTTTAGATATCTGCAAGGTACACAATCTATAGGCTTATGGTACTCCACTGGACATTCTTGCAAATTATTAGTTGCTTTCTCGATAGTGACTATGCAGGGTGTAAGTTGACCAAGAAATCAACTTCTGGTGGATTCAATTCCTAGGCAACTGTTTGATTTCTTGGCGAGTAAAAAACAAACTCTGTTGCTACATCCACTGCTGAAGCCGAGTACATTGCTGCTGCAAGTTGTACATCCCAATACTCTGGCTTCAGAATCAACTTTTGGATTATGGCATTACAGAGACTAAGACTCCATTATTATGGATAGTGCTTCAGCTCTTTGCATTGTCAAAAATCCAGTCCAGCACTCTAGGACTAAACAATAGAAATTAGACATCATTTATAAGAGATTGTTTTGAAAAGGTCTAATTATCCTATGTTTGTGCCTAGTGCTGATGAGCTTGCAGACATTTTTACTAAGCCTTTGGATAGTTCAACTTTCCACAACCTGGTGTTAAGGCTTGGTATGTGCAGCTAGAATAAGTGACACTACTGATGATCTCAGTACTTACTGATGATCATTGGTAACCATGTCACATATAAGTACTGATGAGTTATTTTACCCTCAGTAGTGTTTATAACTACTCATGGCTAAATGCTTTAAGTACTGTACTTTATCTGTTCTAAACTACTAATGTAGTTACAACTACTGAAATTAGTAGAAACAGATAAGTACTGATGTCCTATGAAACAACTGAAAACAGCAAAAAGGCTGATGAGTAAGTGTTGAGGACAGTATGAAACAGCTGAAAGCTTTGAATTGACGACAACTACTGATGTGTACTCTCTTCAGTAGTTCACAAACTGCTGTTTTTTTATAAAAAACTGAAGCAATACCATGTCTTCAGTAGTTTCACAACTACTGATGACTAACACCAAGTCTTCAGTTGTTTACACAACTGATGGCACAACCAGGTCTTCAGTAGTTTCACAACTACTGATGACTAATACCAAGTCCTCAGTTGTTTCAACATCTGAAGTCCAACTTGTCTTCAGTAGTTTTTAAAACTACTGATGCCTAAATCAGAGACTTCAGTTGTTTCAACGTCTGATTGTAAACACCATGTCTTCAGTTGTTTATAACTGCTGACCACACCAATACCATCAGTCGTTTCAAACCTCTGAAAGTTAATACCACGTCATCAGTTGTTTCAAATACTGATGACTAACACCAAAACTTCAGTCGTTTCATAACCGTACCCTAATATATCTGATCCCTCTTTCAGAGTTTTTCATTCTTCCACGACCTAAAATTTCAAAAGCTCTGAAAACCTTTCACCTTCATTAATGGCGACCATGCAACTCAAGCCTCGACACAACTGTGTCGCGTACCTCACTAATCGCCCTTCTAGATCAAATTCGATAATGCTATAGATCTTATGGTCCAATCACCACTGAAAACGGCCTCCTCCTAAATCCAATCATTTATGCCGATTCGCTATATCAGTTTTGGACGAATGCAACTGTTAATGGAGAATCTATCCATTCATCCATCAACTCTCATAAGGTGGTCATCTCTACTGCTACCATCCGCCAGATATTACTATGAGATGCTGCCTACCCTGTTGGATATCCTAAGAGCCAACTTGATCTTTCATTTGGACACATGGATATCAAGGTGATCTTAGTGCTTCGACCATCCTGAAGAAACATTTTCCAGATGCTGAACGCTGATTTTTATATGGTAAATGTTTGCCTGTCCTCGAAGACCTTCTTGGGATCAACTGTCTTCCAGATGGCAACAGGTACTGTTCTCTATCCTTGAACAAGAACCACTAAACTTTTATGAAATAATTTTTCTTGAAATCAAGGACATGGCCACAAAACCTTTCTAACCGTTGGATACTATATCCTCGGTTTATAATGGCCATAATAGAGAATCAGCTTCATGCTGAGGGACTAGTTGGTCTGGAGTCCCTGCTTTGGCTGTATTGCCGGAGGTATACCCGACACAACACTGACCAAACTCTTAAAAAGGCTACCAAGCTGCGAAAACCCACGCAGCTGGAACCCACAGCCTCCACTTCCACATCCAGAGTCCCCTCCAAACCCACAAAGAAGAAGCCTAAGAAGGCTACTCAGGGAGTTGAGTCCCCTGAGGATGCTCCTGCAGCACCAAAGCAGGTTATCTCAACTGGAAATAACCCCCCAGTAGAGACTATGACTCCACAAACCGAAGCCGCTCAGGTTTCCTCTCAAAAAACCTGATGCAACCATTCAAAGGGAGCCACACTGCTGGGATCCTCCTCACTTGAGGGGATTACCATTGAAGAGCACCACTCGTCCCGGGTGCACACTGCTTCCACACCCTCTCCTGATGCAACCGCCCCTCAAAGCCCTACAATAATTGTTGCAAAAGTGCTGACGTAGTTGCATTCCTCACCCCCACCCAGACACCAATTACTACTGGGATAACCTCAACACCTGAGGGGGAGGATCACAATGCTTCTGTCAACCCACAGCACAGGGGTTATCATGTTCCATCTCTTGGTGTAGACAAGGAGGTGCGAACTTCTGGTGAGGCTGCCACTGCCTCTGACTCAGCAAATGATCAGGGTGCAGTTGGTAACATCTCTAAGACCTCACCAGCGGCAACAGCTGATGAAGGACATAGTCCTGAGGCTGGAAGTCCCCAGAACCAAGAACAAGGGGCACATGCTATACTTGATCTACACTCAAGGCATGTTCATCCTGACTCTGTCAGGAGGTCAGGTGATTCAGTATCAACTGATGATGACCTGAGCTTCTTCTATGATGTAGTTGCTCAAAACACCATCCTAGAGGATGAGGTTAGCAGACTCAAAGAGCTGCTGGCCAAGATGTCTCAGGATGAAAGTCCATCTGCCACCACAATACACCCACAGATGGCACCTTCTTCTGAAGGTCCCCTAAACACTCAGCCAATCCATACTTCCGAACCACCAGCCTCTGCTTTTGGCACTGATTCTCAGGAACAGAACCATCCTGATCAATCAGTTGCTAACCTTCAAAAATCCCTACCTCTCATCACTCCCATGATCACAGATATAGTGATCAAAGCCATTGATGAGAGGCTTCCTACAATAATACAACCCTGGTGGAGGAGTTGGTGGCCAAATCACTTTCTACTGCTCAAACCCTTGCACCCAATGCAACCAAAAAGGGGGAGAGTCAGTCAGTTAAAGGAAAAAGGAAGAGGACAGATGGGGAGAAGGAGAAAGAATCAGAGAAGGTAAATGAGAAGGAGAAGGAGAGTGAGAAGAGAGCTGAAGTGAATGAAAGTCAAAAAGACTTTCATGTCACATATCAAAAGAGAAAAGGAGAGTCTGAGAAGGAGAAGGAGCTGAATGATATGGTGAAAGAAGCTGATGCCAACCATAACCGTTCAATGGATAAAATCATTGAGCAGTTATATAGGCAGGGTTTTGACATCCAACAACTAGACTCCGAGATCAGAAGGTTGGAGACAGAGGAGATCAACTCAAGATGGGCTAGCTATGATGCCTTAGAAAGAGAAAGGCTGGAGATAATGATTAGATTTATAGCAAAATACTTGGGAAGATCTCTGATTGAAATAAGGGCCTGGACCAGGGACAACATCTTGGCAATAACCACCAAGATTTGTTCGTCTGAAGCATACTCCAAAGGTTTAGTGATTGAGGCATTGAATGAAGCTGGGGTTGGGAACCGAAAATAACTGACAAAATTTACTAAAGCCTCCCTTACAGCCAAAATGCTAAAACAGTCTGAAAAGCCTCTATCCTCAAAATCACTACTCCACAACCCACTAAAACAACCCCTTTACCCTCTAAACCAACCATCCAACCCACAAAACCAAATCCTTTACCCCCAAACCCACTGCCAGTGATGTACCTAGACAAAAAGAAGAAAGGTACTGAGGCCTGATGAAGAAGAAGAGGAGGATGAAGACAGACTGCCACTCTCTGCAGTTATCACTTTGCCTAAGGCTAAACCAATGTCCATCACTCCTTCTTCTCAAATGCATGATGTGATGATAAAGATTGAAGAGGAACAGATGCAAAGACATGATGAGGAAATGCTGAAAAGCATTGACAAAGCATATGCCACATCCTCTTCAATGATTAGCATGAAGAAAGAAGTATTAAGATTGTACACCCTTGCTAATACCTTTCAATACCAAAGGGAAAAAGTAAGGATATGGCCTGATCCTAGGGTGGCACACCGGATTGTCAAGAAAGAAATTCCTTCAAAATACAAGGGCCAAGTGAAGAGGGTTGTCGACGAAGACATCACTGTGGTTCTTGTAGTGTCACCTTGGAAATTGTAGAAGAGTTCAAGAAAGCCTACGAAGCCAAACAACCACCCCAAAAGATGTTGGAGAACAAAATCATAAAGAAGGGATTGGTTTACAAAAGACTTGAAAACTTCAAACAGAAGAGCTCAACCTGCTCTTAGAAGGGACTCATCCAGATGAGTTTGCTTATAGACAATAACCACGGTTGAGCTCAAGATGGAAAACAGGCCAAGTACATATCTGAAGTGTATGGCCGAGAAGGATTATTTGATGGTGTGCCTGAGGTGCTGACAATGGATGAGCAGATCATGTTTCTAAGGGCTTACACCAGGGAATCATATAGGCTGATACACGGGAAGTAGATCTCATGGTTGGGGTAACAGCTCGGTGTCCAAGTCCCCAATACAGAGCTCCCAACCATATCATGCAAAACAGATCATTAGAGACTTCTTCCCAGGCCGGTGCTGAAAAAGGTCACTTCTCATCTGATCAAGAGGATAAAAGACCAATCTATCTGCCAAAATAAGTGGGACTCGTCAATAACTTAGAGGTTTTGGCTGCATTGGTTCAGGGGGAGTTTGTTGAACCAAAAAACCAATGAGCCTGATCAGAGAAACCTCTAAGTCCCACAAGACATCACAACAGCTGAAGAAGACCTGATCAGCTGTTCTCTAAAGTCTGAAGAATACAACTGCTGAAGTATTCCGAGTACTGAAGACAAAGACTGAGACAACAGCTGAAGATCTAAAGTCTGAAGACTTCAACAAGTACTGAAGACAAAGACTGAAGATCAACAGCTGAAAGACAAAGTCTGATGTTCAAGTACTGAAGACATCAGCTGATGTTAACAGCTGATGACAACAGCTAAAGAGGGCTTCTTCAGTTGTTGTGATGGTTTTTCTTCATCAGTAGTTTTCTTTTCCTTTCAGTAGTTTGTTTACTTTTCAGTAGTTTTGTTTCCTTTTCAGTACTTGTAAACAACTGAAGAGGTTGTTCTTCAGTTGTTGTAGTATCAGTAGTTTTATGTTTTTCAGTAGTTGTAAATAAGATGTTTAACACTTAGGAACATTTGTAAGAAGATGTCATTGTTGACATCTTCAGTAGTTGTTAAACATCAGTAGTTATAAAACGGTTACATGTCACTTTCAAGTGACATCAGCCTACGTCATTCTTTCCTTTATAAGGAAAGATGACTCACCTGTAATCGTGCCATTGAGGCCGACAATCTTAATGCAATATTCCTTTTGTCTGATATTTCTCTCTCTATAACAAAATTCCTTTATCGCTTTATATCGAATGTTCTTGCTTGAATTTGTCTAATTCTGAGCTATTCCGCTGCTATATCTGTTCAATCGATCAAACCTAGAGGCTGAGATCCTAACAGCTTCAACCCATCCATTGTCTCTCAAAGCAACATGATAGTTCCTTGGCTCTAGTTGACTGATGAAGAGAGCATAGAAGCAGAAGTTAGACAATTGACTTCTGGTTGAGACACCAGCATTGATATCACCAATGATTTGAGATATGGGGTGATTCTTCAGCTCTTGGTATAGTATAAGATGAGTGCAAGTGTTTGTAGCCAGTTCAGCAGCAGCAGATGGTGATCCAGATTCTTGAAACCAAGTATTAGATGGTAAGTCAAATGATGTAGAGGAGTCAGAAATCTCATCAGCATTTGTTGTGGATGGAGCTACAGAAGCTACAGGAACATCAAGTTTAGCAGACTCAGGCAGTTGGTCACTAAACTTGAAAAGGTGAGTACTGATATCATCATCATCTTCAGTACCACCAGGTGGAAGACTTGCTGCAGAAGATGATTTATCCACATGATCTGCAACAGCTGGAGGTTGATAAGGAACATATTGTAGTATGTCCAGATCAAACAACTCCACAGGGTTTTGTGGAAGTTTATCCTTAGGAGATTCATTGAATTTCACATGCAAGGTTTCTTCAACTATCTTTGTTCTCAGTTGAAGACTCTGTAAGCCTTGCATGTGGATGAATAACCTACAAAATACTCTGCATCCACCTTAGGATCAAATTTGTGGAGTTGATCCTTTGTGTTGAGAATGAAACAAGGACACCCAAAGGCTTTGAAGAATGAAATTAGAGGAACCAAATAATGTAGAACTTCATATGGAGTCTTCATCAACCTCTGATTTACTAACACTCTATTCTGCACATAGCAAGCTGTGTTAATAGCTTCAGCCCAAAAGGTCAATGGCAAACCAGAGTCAGCCAACATAGACCTTGCAGCTTCAATTAGGGTCCTGTTCTTTCTCTCCACTACTCCATTTTGTTCTGGAGTCCTTGGGATGCTAAACTGCCTCTTGATTCCTTTTGATAGATAAAAATTATCAAGTGCATAGTTTCTGAATTCAGTTCCATTATCAGTCCTTATACACTTGACTGATAGGGAATACTGCTTCTCACATACAACACAAAGTTTATAATCGTCTGAGCAACCTCATCCTTTGAATGCAAGAAGAAAGTCCATACAAATCTGGAGTAATCATCCACAATTACTAGATAATATTTCTTCTTTGCCATGCTCATCACTCTCACAGGACCAAATAGATCCATGTGCAGTAACTGCAAGCAGGCAGTGGACTTGTTCTTCAATCGGAGGGAATGAGACTATGTGCTGTTTTCCTTTTAAACAAGCAGTGCAGGTTTCATCACAGTGGAACTCCTTTATTGGTAGACCTCTCACTAAACTATTGTGGATCAGCTGATTCATGTTTTTGAGATTAACATGACCCAGCCTTCTCTGCCACAGTTTAGATTCCTAAGGAGAGGCTTTGGAGAACAGACAAGGATGACCCTTCAAATCAATCTTCTTTGACAAATCCAAGGCATATACTCTTCTAATCCTGTTGGCCTTCAGGAGAGTATGATCATCCAATACCTTGTCAATCAGCCTCAGAACTTGGGAAGACAGAATCCTACAGTTCTGGCTTGTGAAAAGTGCAACATGCCCTTTATCATACACCTGACTGACACTCAGTAGATTATACTTGAGATTCTCCACATGGTTAACATCATCAAATCTGATATCTCCATTAGACACATATCCTTTCCCGATGATGTAACCCTTGGCATCATTTCCAAATGAAACAAATCCCTTCTTTCCTTGAGAGTAGTCATTAAGAAGAGAACTGCTCCCAATCATATGCATAGATCCTCCACTGTCTACATACTAGATGCTCCTTTGGCATGCTGAAGAACCCTGCATTTATCATAAAGAACTAGTTAGTTTTGAGACCCAAACCTTTTTGGTTTTGGGTCTGTTTTCATCAACAGATTTAACCATAACTTGTTTCTTATGATTAACAGCTGATGAAGAAGGAGATGGTGCTGAAATGGATTCCTTGGATTTGGGCTTGGAATGCCTTTTCAGTGGTTTGATCACAGGTGCATCTAGTTGGTTAACTCTCCCCAACAAATGCTGAACCATCATAACAAGTTGTGTCTGATTTTTAGCCAAAGCTTTCAGCTCTTGTGACATATCAGTACTTGTGTTTGATGAGTTCCTGTGGCTGACCATTTCCTCCTTGAAATTCACAGACTTAGTCTGATGTTTATAATGAGGAGCATTATCAACTGTTTTATGATAAACCCTATCCTTCTTTTTGGATTTGGATGAAGGCTTAGGTTTATCACATTGGGATGACTGTGGTACAAACTTGGTCTCAAACTCATTTTTCATTTCATCCATCTGGATTTTAATGAGCTTATGAGTTTGGAACCCTTTCTGCACCAACATTTATCAGAAAGATGATTGAATTTACCATATATTTCACATGGCTTATTCTTCATCTTGGATTGATCAACTGCTGATGTGGAAACTACTGAAGGTGTGCTCTTCAGTACTTTCCTCCTTTCAGTACTTGTGTTAAGTACTGAAGGATCTGTAACAACTGAAGACTTGTTCTTCAGCTGTTCTTTATCAGCAGTTGTTATTCCTTTTATTTCAGCTGATTTGAAATGCTTTTCAGATGTTGTGTCTTTCCCTTTAGTGCTTGAGGTACTTTGAGAGACAACATCTGAAGTACTTAGCTTCATATGCTTATCAGTAGTTGACCCATCAAGCAATTGATTTGCTGAGGTATCAACACTGATTTCATCTTGTGATTTTGGGTGATCACTTGAGGATGATACACATGATGATGTGGTTTGGAAATTACTTTCACCTTCAGGTTTTACTATTGATTTTGGAGTAAAATCTGTAGGTGGTGCAATATGGTTGTAACCTATTCCAAACTTCACATTCGAAGCAGATTGCTTGCTGAACAACATTTCAAATCCCTTGCAGGATGATACCCAACGGTCACACTCAACTTGGGTAACTGCAAGTTTTTCTTTGAGTTCTCTGTGGTTCTCAAGAATGACCTCTAGCTTAGCCTTTTCATCATTTAATTGGCATTTAAGCTTATAAATCTCATCATCTTTATCCTTAAGGACAGACTCATATTCAGCTTTTCTTTTGGGAATAGTTTGCTCAAACTCAAGATTTTGATTAATTAAAGCTACATTTGCCTCTCTAATAGAGATAAATGCAGCTATGCAAGATTCAGAACATAGCTTGGCCTTAGCCTCAGAGGATACCTGGGTTATCTGTGATGAAGATGCATTGGAGCATGAACTCTCAATAGACTCCAGGGCCATGAGAGCTAGATTCCCAAAAGGATGTTCACTAACATGTTGACCATCACCAGCAAATAATTGCTCATTACCAGAGAGATCATCTGGTAAACTGCTCCAGTCAACAACACCAGGGGTGAAGAAGCTTTGATGAGGTTGTGAATTAGATGATTGAGATGGTAGAGGCTCAGGTAAGGCTTGAGGTTGTTGTGCAATAGGAACTTGAACTTGATTTGGCTGAGGCATATAATAGCAGGGATATGGATATGACATTGGACCCTGAGGGATAAAATATGCAGGAGATATAGGTTGTGAATGATGACCAGAACTAGCAGGATGTTGCCCTCTGTTTTGTGGACTATTGCTTGGAAAAGTCACAAAGGGTGCAGAGGTGTTAGATCTAGTTGATCTACACTCTCTTGCAAAGTGTCCAAGCTTGTGGCATTTGTGACACCTCAACTTACTCTTGTCAAAACCAACTTTGGTTTTGCCAGAGAGTCCTGGAAATTTCCTACCAGTTCTGATATTAATCAAGGCCATTTGGCTTAGAATATCCATCTCTTCTAAGTCATCATCAGCAATACCCTTTAAATCATCCATAATGAAACACAAATTGTCACTATTACAGCCTGACTGACTGTCAACACTAACAAATGCATGATCTGAACTGTTTGAAGAGAAATCTATATGCTCATCATAATTGCTTTCTGATGCAGCATATTCTGACTCATGACCAACCAAGGCAGTGTTCCCTGGTACAAAGTCATCAGTGAGCTTTCCTAATGATGCCAGTTTCCTTTTCTGCTCTATCTCTCTTTCAAATGTAAGCAGTTTCCCATGGAGTGGGTGAGAGATAGGCTATCCAGATTTGCACTGAGCGTAGTACAATGGTATATGTGTCTCATCTCTCAGGCGGTGATCTGAGGAATCTGTTGTTCATCTGACTATTAGTGTATTTATGTTTGACCATTTTCAGCTCAGAGATCAAACAGGAAAAATGCTCAAACTATTGAGTTAGTGACTCACCCTTCCTATGAGAGAATGTCTCATATTGTTGGGCAAGGATTTCTCTGTTGTTTGCTAAGACCTCATCTGTTCCACCAAATTGTTCCTTCAATGCATTCCAGAGGTCATGAGCAGTTTCATGATGCATAAGCCCAGAATAGATTTCATTAGGCAGAGCCATGGCCAGAATACCATGCGCTTTAGCATCAATCTCAAACAGTTTTCGATCCTCATCTGAGTATTGTTCCTTCTTCTTCGGAACCATTTGGTTGGTTTCCGGATTGTTCACCATAGGCTTGTGTGGATCATGTACCACAGATGTCCAACAACCTGAACTATTAACAAACAGGTGATGAAGCATTCTTCATTGCCATATGTTATACTCAGTCCTAACCAGCATAGGAGGCTTGGTTGAGGAATCGGTATTATGAGGGTCATTAGAAGGAGTAGTCATTCTCAGATTCAACCAAATTCAATTAAGTTTTAACTAATTTTGAACAAAACACAAGAAACCAATATGAACCAAGAGAAAACTCAAAGCAAATAACCGAAAGCAGCAGAAATTCAATGATCTATAACCAATTCTTGCAAATATGCTAATTCAATCAAACTTAGATATCGAAATAGCAGTTTCAATGATCAATTGTTAGATCGATCAATGATTAACCTGCTCTGATACCATTTGTTATAGAAAGAGAGAATTCTGCAAAAGAAATATTTCATTCATATGCTTTCGTGGTGGCTCAATGTCACACGTTACAACTAGGTCAACATTCCTTATATAGGAAATGTGACGTCCGCTGATGTCACTTGATAGTGACATCTAACAGAATTATTCAAACTACTGAAACTATGCAAACTATTGAGAATGTTCTCAACTACTGATTACATCTCAGAGAATGCTTAAGTACAAAAACATAAATTGAGCCACCACGAAAGCATATGAATGAAATATTTCTTTTGCAGAATTCTCTCTTTCAATAACCGTTTACTGTTACATTGAATATCAATTGTGTTCTTGTGAATTGTTTAATTCATTGTTCGAATTCCGCTGCAATACTCTCTAATTAATCAAACTTAGATCATTGATCCTAACAATATGACCATCTCTTATTGACTTGACTTATAAAAACCCCACGAACTAAGCTCATGAACTATACCTAGTGACACGTCAAGATTATCTTATACTCACCCCTTCAATCTTGATGTTGACATCTTTCCTTATCAAAGTAGAATATTACTGTTATCATCTCAAGCTAAAGTAGACATCTTCTCTTTGGTTCAAGCTTAAAAACTCAACCCTGCAATGTCTATACTCTTGACAATTGCAGCATTTCATATGTCTCTTATCTCCATATGTGTCTAGTTCTCTTTGGTCTTCTTTGGTTTGGAATGAACGTCCTCAACTTTTACCAGAATTACTACCCCTTCCTTGACCTTGACCTCTTCATTTCTAACTTGATTTTGATCCAAATCAATATGCTTTGTTCTATTTTTCGAATCCTCCTTAGAAAGCAAAAAACTTTCCTTGATAGTTATAGTCCTCATCATGCATTTTAATTCTATCTTCATAAGCTTTCATGCATGTCTTATATCTTCATGTATTGTTCAATAGAAGAAAAAATTCACAAAACATTCTTTGGAACCAAATCTAATAATTTCATATCATAATTTCATCATCTAATCTAGAGCTAAGACTATTGAACTTAGTTTGCCCAAAAATTCATCTATTATGTCACCCTCATTCATCTTCAACATCTTCAACCCAGTTCTAAGAATTTGAAGTCTTGCCTTTTGAACTCTATCAACTCACAAACACCACAAATGAAGCTTTTCCATTCTTTGTATTTCTATGCTTTGTAACTTGAAGTAACATATCTTTCGATATAGTTAGAAACACAAATGCCTTTGCCATAAAATTCTTATAGCCTCTATCGATCCTTCTATGACTGGATCAATTGCTATCCACAAATTTTATTCTTCTAGGATTAAGTCCATTATGATTGACTAATTCATATAAATTAATAGCCGATAACATGGGATATTGTGAGGAATATTTCTTGATTACTCGCTTGCACAATCACACTAACACAACTTTGATTTTCTTCTATCATAATTGTCTTTACTATATTCTATCAAAAACGTCAAATAGAACACACATATACCCTTCATTCTCATACATTAGCACATCCATAACTAAAAGGTTATTTTTATGTTTTTCCTTTTAGCACAACCACAAACCCAGTTCCCTTTTTTACTTCAATTTACATGCCCAACTACAATGAAATTGTTGTTGGATCAAGAAGAAGGCTGGTGCAACCAAAACCAATTCACTTAGACAATTTTGTTACTACATGCAAGGGCTTTCGAAGCTTAGTATGGAACTTCCGAAGGTTGTAGAGTTCTTCCGAAGACAAAGTGAAAGATAAACTTCCGAAGACAGAACTCTACTTCCGAAGCAAAGAACATACTTCCGAAGATCAAATCTTAGAAGAAAAGCCTGGAGACTACTTCTGAAGTATGATGATAAGAAGAAGTCTCCAAGCCTTGGAAGAAGCAGCCTCTTCCTAAATATAAGTGGCTTCGGAAGTACTTACTCTTTCAAAGCCATTTAACCTTCGGAAGACACTGCTATGAACCAGTGGACACAAGTATGGTATCTAACACTCCGCTGCAGACCTCTGATACTGTATGGCTTCTTCCTAAAGAGCCATGCAGTTGACCATACTTTATTCCGCTGTTCACCTTTTTATAATAGTACAAGTTACCAACTTTAGTTGGTGACAAAAGGTAAGTCAGGGAATTGTGCTGACTACCAAATCTTAGATAAGACTTTATCCGAGATATCTTAAACTATAGTCTTGTAGTATAGACTTTAGCTATAGGATCCCAACTGGTATCAAAGTATATCCGATTGTAGGTAGTATTATATATAGGTTCTCTTTGTAACTCATTCCAAACTACTTGTAAGAGTCTTGTATTATTGAGTTGAGAAGAAATATAAAAGTACCTTGAAAATTACTTCTTGTGTTCTTTATTACTATCTATATTATGATCAACTCTTACTGATTCTATCTTTACCCAAGTGTTGTTCTAGGTGAGTTTGAGAGAAAACAAAGTGTTAAGTGACTTGTATTGATCCTGCAATTGGTATCAGAGCGCTCAGGCTCTTGATTGCGTGATCTAACCATCCTAATCAACCTATTTTTCACTCCTCCTTACAACCCACTCACTCAAAATAGCCCTTAACAAGTCCGAGGTAGAGATGGGAACCATGACAAAGGCTCCCATCATTACTCCTAAAAATTTCAGGTCTTGGAGCAGGAGAATGGAAGGCTTCATCACATACCAAGATAGCAAGATGTGGAACTCCATTGTCAATGGACCGTATAAGCCAAAGGTGGCATCACCTGGTGGAAACGGTGACATGAAGAAAAGGCAGTTCAGGACTATTCTGATGAAGACAGAAAGAAGATGGACATCGACAGCAATGCTATGACCATTCTCATGACTACAATACTGAACTCCATTATGGTGGGATTCAAGCATTGCACGACTACCAAAGAATTGTTTGATGCACTTGCTCAGATGTACTCAAGCTCCAACGACTCGAAGAAGGACTCGCTGAAGCAGCAGTTTGAGAACTTCTGTCATATTGCTTGAGAGACTCTCAGCCAGCAGTACTTTAGGTACATGGATCTTATCTCTTCTCTTCAGTCTGTGAAGATCACTCCTGAACTTAGAGATCTTACTAGAAATTTCATGAGTACTCTTCCAAATGAGTAGACATTTTACTGTGTCTCTATCAAGAGGACAGAGAACTTGAACACTCTTACCATGACTGAACTCTATGGCATCCTCGATGGATATCTCCTAGAGATGGAGAGTAAGAAGGGCCACCAAACAAGCAGACCTATGAGTCTTCCTGCTAGCAACACTTTAATGGTTGTTGAAGGCTCATTACCCCCATAACCTCAGCATTACCTGACCTACCAGCAACCATCTTGCTCTCCTGGACCATACATCACTTTCCCTGAGAATCTAAGGTCTCAACAGGCTCAACACAAATCCTTTTAGGAAAGTTATGCCTTTGTCTTAGGAAGTGGACACTCTGGTGATTTTCAATACTGCTTTGATGATCTTGAGTGTTTCAGTCCAGATGATGTAGAGTACATGGACATTATCCAACAAATGGCTCTTTTAACTTATAGATCGAAGAAGTTCTTTAAGAGAACTGGAAGGCATTTCCTTTAAAACCCAACAGCCAGCAAGTTTGGTTTGACAAGACCAAGGCAAAGTATTACAACTGTAACTTGGTTGTAACCTGGGTTTGATTGGAGCTTCATGGTACAGGATGTGACTCCTGCTCAAGCTCTCATGGCTGGAACAGACGATACTCAGGTATATGAACATCTCTGTACTCCAGCCTGTATAGCTAAAGTTAAACTTTATTAGGATTACAATATGGAAATCAGATCTGATATTGAGTCTGTAAATATCTTAAAATCTGATTTTAAAAGAGCTGAATCTAACTACCAAAAGACAATTGAGGAGTTAGAGAAAACTGTTTCTCTTTTAAAACATGAACACACCAACTACAAGACTCAAATCAAGGATCTAATATCAAAATTGTCTAAGGCTCAAGCCCAGCTTGCCACTATTGAGGTTCGGGCTAGGAAGCATGCTATTTCTGAGAAGAACTTCCAAGCTATTCTTGCATCATTCTCCCATTCCAAACTCTATTATCAAAACAAGGGAGGGTTGGGAACCAATGAAATTGCTCCACCATACTCCTATGAGTCTATTAGACTACCTAGATATGGTACTGAGGAGCAAAAGGTTCCAACTGCTGACCCTTCCTCACTAGAGTTGAAGGATGAAGCAACAATAGTGGCCACCACTGGGAAGGAACAGGTATATGTACCCATCTCCTCCTGTGAAGATCAAATCCTAACCACTAAGGCCAGAAGAAGCAGAGCTAAAGCTGCTAGAAGAACAACCAAGAATGTGGCTGAGTCCAAGCTGAAGATTGACCAAAGCAGAAAGGTGTCTTTATCTCAGCTGGATTCCAAGTGTTAGGTACTTTTGATTCAGGAAAGGAGTGTAATACCAGCACTCCTGTCTTGGCAAAGGTTCAGAAGTTGAAGGGAAAAGTTGTTGATGAGAAAAGAAGCTCATGAAACAGCAACCCTCTCATTCCCAAAAGACTAACATTGCATGCATAATGTGTGGTCTTCAAAACCACATGGCAAAAGATTGTTACTACAATCCTGCAAGCACACATTATGCAAATAATGTTAGAAAAGAAGGAGTCAGGGAAGGTTTCACATTTGGTCCTTTTCAAACGGTTCAAGTGATGAAGAAGAGAAAGCTAGTTTCGGAAGCAAGGTTGCTTTCGGAAGAAACTCTTTCTTCCGAAGGGAAAATGGCTTCGGAAGCAAAAGCTACTAAGGTTCGAAAGAACAAGAAAACTCCCTTGAAACCATCTCAGAAGAAGACTGTTTCGGAAGAAAAGGTGGAGAAAACTTCTTCTGAAAAGAAAGAAGCTTTGGAAGATGGCCATGCTGCAAAAGCTTCAACAAGCTCATCCTCCAAGATCAACCAAAGGGTGGACCGGAAGATCAAGGAAGATGCTGCAACCCAAACCTCTTCTTCAAAGACCTCTATTGAACCCCTATGCATATCTTTTGGTTCAATTATCTCATTATCTTTGGAAGAACCCAAGACCAGTAAGGCTGGGCTTCCAAACAAAACTAACAATCTCATCTTATGTGCAGGGACATCCATATGACAAGAACAACAATGTCTCGATAGTAGACAGTGGATGCTCCAGGCACATGACAGGGAACAGATCTCTCCTTCAATAGTTTCAGAACTATGATGGAGGTCCTGTCCAATTTGGAGTTGAGGCCCGAGGATATATTTCTCGCAGAGGGAGTATATCCAATGGTATATTAAAGGTTGACAAAGTTCACTTTGTCAAACAGCTTGAACACAATCTGTTAAGTGTTTCTCAATTCTATGATCAAAAGCACCAAATGCTTTTCATAGAACATGAGTGCATTATCCTCAAAAAAGGGATGACAATTCCTCCTGAATTGGTGCTTCTTAGATCTCCCAGGAAAGAGGATATGTACAAGCTAGATATGAACAATGCTTCCCCAATGGGTGAAGTATCATACTTTCTTTCCAAAGCTGATTGTGATGAGTCAACACTGTGGCATAAACATCTGTGTCATGCAAATTTTAAGACAATGAATAAATTGGCTAAAATAACTTGGTACATGGTTTTCCTAAAAAGGAGTTTTTCTGTAAAGATAACTGTGTTGCATGCCTGAAAGGGAAACAACATAGGACATCTCACAAATCCAAATGTGTTAACTCTATCACTACTCCATTACACTTATTGCACATGGATCTTTTTGGTCCCACAAGTATAATGAGCATTGGAAGGAAATCATATTGCCTTGTGATAGTTGATAATTTTACAAGATTCACATGGGTATTCTTTTTAAGAAGTAAAGATGAAACTGCTAAAACATTAAAATCTTTTATTCTTAAAATAGAAAATCAAATTGATCACAAGGTTAAAATTATTAGAAGTGATCAAGGGACTGAGTTTAAGAACTTCGTTCTTGATTCATTCTGTAACTCAAAAGGGATTGCTAGACAATATAGTGCTCCCAGAACTCCTCAACAAAACGGTGTTGCTGAGAGAAGGAACAGGACACTTATTGAGGCTGCTTGAACTATGTTAGCTGATTCAAAACTATCTTTAACATTCTGGGCAGAGGCAGTTAGCACTGCATGCTATGTGCAAAACAAAGTTCTTATAGTCAAGCCCCATAGAAAAACCCCTTATGAGCTATGGAACACGAGGCCACCGTTCATTGGCTTTCTAAGGTCCTTTAGCAGCAGGTGTACCATACTTAACACAAAAGACAATTTAGCAAAATTTGCTGAAAAGTCGGATGATGCTATCTTTATTGGGTACTCTTCTAGTTCCAAATCTTATAGAGTATACAACATTAAGAATCAATAATTTGAGGAATCATCCAATATAGTTGTTAATGAGCACACTCCTTGTGTTAGGGGGAATGGCCCTAATCATATCTTTGATTTAGAATTGTTTCCAAACTATTCTAAACCATCTTGTGAGAATGTTTCAATTGGAACAGATGCTCAAAATGATGCTGATGCTACTGCTGATAATCAACTGTTTGAGCTACCCAGGCCTAGTCCAAGTTCTCCAAGTGTTGCAATACACCAAGCTTCCACCATTCACGGATCTGATAGTCTGACTATATCAAGGAATAGTGAAGCTTCTACAAGTGAATCACTTACTGAGCCTCAAAACTCATTAGGTGATCCACCATAACACCAGGCAGAAGAAGTAGTGTTTTGAAGGAACAGGAAAATGTTAACATTACTTCACATCCAACCATTGATGATGTTTCTCACTCATTCAATTAGTCCTCATTGAATGATTTTGAAATAGCAGCTGGACAGAGTGTTCTAGTTCCTGAGCAGAATATGTCCAACCTGGACCTATCTCTGCAACTGGAAGTGATTCCTCGCCTTAGGATTCATAACACTCATCCTGCTGAGAACATCATAGGGGATGTCACTGAGGGTGTGAGAACAAGAGGACAGACTCATCATGGGAATGTCTGCTTGTACTCATGCTTTCTATCCCAGATGGAACCCAAGAAGGTAGAAGATGCCTTAAAAGATAGTAGCTGGCTTAAATCGATGCAAGAAGAGCTGCTTCAATTCAAGAGACAGAAGGTATGAAACCTATGTCCGCTACCATCTGGTCAAGTACCAATAGGCACTAAATGGGTTTTCAGAAACAAGAGAGATGATAGAGGCTTGATCATCAAGAACAAAGCAAGACTTGTAGTTCAAGGATACACACAAGAGGAAGGAATTGATTATACTGATGTCTTTGCACCAGTTGCAAGACTTGAGGCAGTTAGGATCTTCCTTGCTTATGCTGCATCCAAGGACTTCACTGTCTATCAACTTGATGTCAAGTGTGCCTTTCTATATGGGGATATAGATAGGGAAGTCTATGTATGCCAACCTCCAGGATTTGAAGACCCACAGCACCCCAACTATGTGTGTAAATCGGATAAAGCTCTATATGGGCTGCACCAAGCACCTAGGCTGTGGTATGAGACTCTGTCTTAGTTTCTTCTGAAGAATGGCTACACTAGAGGTACCATTGACAAGACTCTCTTCATCAGAAAGTCTGGAAAGGAAATTTTGCTTGTTCAAGTCTATGTCGATGACATCATATTTGGTTCTTCAAATGACCAAATGTGTAAGGACTTTGAAGGCATTATGAAGAAAAAGTTTGAGATGAGTTCCATGGGAAAATGGACTTTTTCCTTGGAATTCAGGTGAAGCAAATGAAGAAAGGGTTTTTCATTAATCAATTTAAGTATGTCTTTGACATCTTAGAAAGATTTGAAATGAAGGATTGCAAGCCTGCCAAGACACTCATACCCAGAAACTGTAATCTTTGTCCTAACCTTGAGGGGGAGGATACTGATCAACATCAGTATAGGGAAATTATTGGTTCTCTGATGTATCTTACTGCCAGTAGACCTGATATCATGTTTGCTACTTGCATGTGTGCAAGATATCAGGCTGCTCCAAAGGTCTCTCACCTAGCTGCTGTTCAGAGAATCCTCAGATACCTCAAAGGAGCACCTAAACTAGGTCTCTGGTATCCCAGAAACAAGGAGATTAATCTCTATGGATACTCTGACAGTGACTATGGTGGCTGCAATATTGACAAGAAATCAACATCAGGAGGATGTCAATTTCTTGGTGGAAGGATCATCTCATGGCAATGCAAGAAACAATCCTATGTCTCTACATCAACTACTGAAGCTAAAACATTGCTGCTGCTAGCTGCTGTGCTCAACTACTATGGATTCAGAATCAGATGTTAGACTATGGATTCAACTTTATGAGTACTCCTCTCCATATTGACAACAACAGTGCTATCTCCATTACTGAAAATCCGGTGAAGCACTCCAAGACAAAGCATATTGACATCAGGTACCATTTCATTTGAGATATTCATGAGAAAAATCTTGTTGGAGCATATATAGTCATATATAGTGTGTCTGTCGCTTGTCGAATAGTCTAGGCTTAATGTTATACACCTGATATGTTGTAAACACATGAAACTGGGTCATTCGTAGGAGCATATATGAATGAGACTCAGTCGTACGACTGAGCCATGCTAATGGACCAGTCGTGCAACTGAGAGATGCGATTGGGGCATTCGTAAGACTGAACCATAAGAACGGTCCAGTCATACGATTGAACCATACGCATGGTCCAATCACACGAATGAGCCCAGTCACATCTAATATGGGCCGATGCCTATATATATAAGTTACAATGTGTTGAGAGATTAAGGGTTTTAGTGAGAGTGTGCCCGGGAGCCTAGGGCTGCCGGATGAGAGGGGGATCATGCTCGATCTTCCCCTTGCCAACAGTCTTGATTCTTATGTTGTAACGAGCTTGTAATCTTTAGGTTTTATCAATGAAGCCATTCAATTATAGTTCGTATTATTATTTTACTTTTGGTTTGTGCTGTTATTTATCCTTCCGTCAAGAACATGCTCGGATGTTTATCGATCCGGCCGACTTCACAAATCTGATTAAACTAATCAAAGTTGACTCAAATGAACAATATGCTGATTTGTTCACCAAAGCTTTTGATTAGCAAAGATTTAAGTATCTCATAACAGCTATTGGGATGATAAACATTGATTAGATCACCTCTTTTGAAAACCTTTTAATATGTAATGTCTTTTGTCAATACAATTTAAGCCCTGTTACAAAAGGTCTTTCTGAAATTTTCTAAGTGTAAATTTCTTCCTTTTTTTCAGAGAAATTAACCCTCGGAAGTTATTTTTATCTCTTCCGAAGCATAATTTCTCAAAGGATAATTTTTCTTCTTGGAAGAGTTTTTGGTCTCGGAAGAAGCGATTCATTGCATATCAGATCTACTTCCGAGGTTTACAAACTCTCCATTCGGAAAGCAATCCTAACCTTCGGAAGCAAAGTTTTTGCTTCGAAAGTAAGAATTGTCTTCGAAAGACAAATTACCTTTGGAAATATTTTACATTCGGAAGAAAGACTCTACTGTGTAACATAAATCTCTTGGGCCCCACACTGTAAAAGGCAAAGATTTTGTTAATGATGTCAAATTATTTAATTGATTTTAACCTTACACCACTGTCAATTCATCCACTAAACCATCACATCACCTTATCCTTACCCCATTACCGCCTTCCCACCCTTTTTTAAATAATCTCGACTACTCAATTTCATCTTCTTACTTGCAATTTTTACTGCCCTAGAAAATTTTCTCCTCTCCAACTTTACCCAAGTTCTAAATCATCTACATTCACCTTTCTCCAATGGCGCTTAACCCTCAGCACAACCAAGTCCCACTTCTTGATTCATCAAGAGATGCTGACTTCTCAGAAATCATCTCCTTTCTCACCCAATCATCTTACTACATAGCCTTACCATTAACCCCACTATTTACTCGAACCAAATGGCCGAATTTGGGGAAATGGTAAAGCCGAAACCCTAAAGGGATTCATGTACTGAGGTCCAGCATTTGTGGACAGGAGTTGATCATCACTGAACAACTCATCAAGGATTATGTAGAGTTTCATGATGAAGGAGCTCCTACTGAATTCGCTAAGGCAGATTTGGACAACACTTACATCCTAATAGGATATGGTGGAGACATAAGCAGGTCGACAGTCTACAAGTTTAACTTCTCTTACAACTGGAAGTTCCTCCTGCTCGTTGTTCTCCACTGTCTGTCAAACAAGTCTGGGGGATGCGATCAAATCCCATATGAACTAGGATGCTTAGTTCATGGATCGGTGATAGGCCTGCGATTCACTTACTCAAGATTTGTGTTCACCAATCCGATTGGGAATCTACAACGGGAAACATTCTTTATGTATCCCCGATTCATTCAACACATAATCAACTGTGAGTTGGACCAGAGTATGCTTGTTTCTGCAGCTGCTTTGATTGTCCCTCAGATAAGGCCCAATATCTTCAAGACATTGAGAAGGTGTCCACCAACTTCACTAGAAGGAACACTACTCTGCTTCCAGGTATGATTGAGCACATAGCTCCTGGTGACATCCTGTTCACCCCACAGGTGATGAACCCACACTAGTAACCTCCACCATAATGCCAACACTACCTTATCCACCCATCACCATCACATACCAAACACGCCCCAAAAGAACCCTTGTTCAATCTACTCTGATTGAACAAGCCCCTCCTGTTCAATCCAAAAAGACTAGAGTGGAAACATGAGCTCCCACTCAGTCTGAGGTCTCTCCATCCTTCTCTTTTGACCTTAATATGGGCTTTAAGTCTCCTCAATCTCAAACCCAGGAGCCCGACACCCAAACCAGTAGCCCTCAGGATGAGTATCTATACTCTTTTGAGCAGCCAACTAGGGACAACCCAACCAAAGGCTCAATGCTGTAGACATTGACCAAGGTCTTGGGTTAGTAGACTTAACCTCCTTATCTTTTACTGACCTTCTTTTCAAAACTAATAAAGAGATAACATCTCTCCATGGCAATAAAGTTAATCTACAACACCCTCTTTCAAGATCAACAGAGCCCGGAGAAATCCCTTATCTCTAGCCCCCATCAGTAACCCATAACTGAGGTGAGTCCCACTGATGTGGAGGGGACTCATACAGATTCAACTACCACTATAGAAGGTGCCTCAATGGACCTTATGGACCAGTGGTAACATATCTCAGACTGAATCTGCGGCAACCTAGCCTTTTGATGACTCTAAGAGAGACATCATTACACATGGGAAACTAGGGTGCCAAGAAACCACATCTGGTGGTGAGGCTGAACATACTAGGTATGTTACCTCATCTCCCCGTGATTCTTCAAAAAAAAGATGAGGGAAGTATGCAACACCTCATTCAAGACCTTCTATCTAAAGTCTCAAACCTTAAATCTTTGGTTAGGACTTTAGAAGCAAGGTCCGCCACTCAGCAACTTGAGATTGACAATCTCAAGGCCAAACAAGCTGAGAAACAGACAGATAGATCGATTAGGCATGTACCTGTTCAGGTCTCATTGACTTCTTTCTCTAGCTCATCTAGCTCTCAAGATGATGCTACCATAAAGGGGGAGAATGTTCAGAGACAAACACTTGAGGACCCACAGAGCCACACTTCAACTTCAATATCTTCAGTCCTATCATCACTGTGTCTGAGCCATCTAAGTTATCCTTCAAATTGATTCAAAGATACTTAGCAATCTCTACAGACTCTTCACCAAGTTTCTGTTGAGAACCTCTTTGATCAGCCAAGCCCAGATGCTGCAATGCTCTACTTTGGAGCTAAAGAGCTTTAGAGGCTGACTGCACCTTCTACCACTATGGAAGAAGTTGGTCAAACTAAGGTCCACATGGAACCTAAGATTCATTTCAAAGAGGAAATGGGGACTGATGGCCCAACAACTGAAATAGTTGGGACAGAATCTACATCTCCAACAACTTCCGAAGCTGAAGTTAAAGCCTCGAAAGAACAAGCTGAATCTTCCGAAGCTGAAATGGAAGCTGCGGAAGGACTGCTTAAACTGTTCGAGGAACTGATCATCACATATGCAATCCTTGAAATGGCATCTGAGGTGAACAACGAGGACTTTCTGAATCTACCTCCATTCTAGACACCATCTCTGCCTCTCTCACAATCAGAATCCACTCTTCAAGAACCACCATAGTCAGGCTCTTCAAAAGATAAAGGGAAAAGAAAGATGAGTGCGAAAGAGCTTCAGAAAGAGGAGAAGATTGAGAAACTCAAGAAGAAAGGAAGACTTTCAACTGAGAAGTTTCTAGCTACCAGTACAAAAGTAGCTGCAACCAATCAGGAGGCTATCAACAATAAGAGAAGGGAAGAGATCATTGACCAGCTATCCTAATGGGAGCTGCAATGAAGAAACACTCTTGCTACCACTAGAGGAGTTGGTGAATCAGGAGAAGGCAATCCGACTAAAACTTGAAGAAGAAGTCAGGTTGGCCTTGGAGAAAGAAGAAGAAGAACAGAAGGAAGCTGAATTGCAGCTGAGGAGAGACAGGATAAATTTCCTAATCTCTAGAGGCTTTAATCTTCAAGAACTCTCTCCACACAATGATGAGACGATACTCTGGCTCTACAACAAAGAGCAGGATCAAATGGAGAAAGAAAGAAGAAAGGCTGCAAGAGAAAAGGCAAAGGAGAAGAAGAAGGAGGAGGAAAAAGCTAGGGTCACTGCAACCAGGAAGCTCAGTGAAAAGGCCTGGACGAAAGACTATCTTCGGGCCCATGGCTTCTCTGGAAGGCAGGTGGGTCCCATGTCTGAGAAGACACTCCAACCGATTGTCAGTGAAATCAAGGCTGACATCCGGTTGGGAAAGAGAAAAGAGATGTACAGAAGGGTAATGGGGATGACCTTCACTTCAACCACCGAACCACAACCTGATCCCTCACCACTACCTTTCACCATCAAAACCAAACCCTTCACCCTGAACCCACAACTTTGCCCACATCCATCTCATCACCACAACCACCTAAACTTCCCATCCTCCAACCAAAAACACTTCCCAGAACCTCTAAACCTCAACCTACCCAACAACCATCCAAACCATCCCCTCAACCTTCTCAACATCTCTCTCTTGAGGAGTTCAAGATAATCAAGAGCAAGCTCATCAACTGCACAACTTTGAGCGAAGTCTCATGTGATGAAGATTCTGTCAACATTACCTATGTTGATGGATCCTCTTGTTCCCTCACAAGAGATCAATTTCTTGATTTACCTAGAGGAACATTGGACTAGGCAGCTAGACTTTTAGGCCTCAACTCAGATTCATTAAATGATGAAGAGAAGAAACTTAGAAGGAAACTGGTGACTCTGCTGGATACCAAGAAAGAGGACAAGATTTCCAGTCAGTCTCTTGTGCCTAGAAAGAAAATAATCCAGTGGAGGTTCGATGAAACTTCTCAGAACTTTGTTGTGGAAAGGGAGAATGGCGAAGTCAATAGACTTAATGCAACCTCTATGCTACACTCTAGCAGGTTGATATTGCTGAGTTAGCAGACAAGCCATTCTCCAACCCCTCCAACTCTAAAGCTGTTGCACTCATCAGAAATCATCTCAGCAGTCTTCATCTAGCTGAGCTAACTGCAAAGGCCAAGATTGAAGAAGAGTTGAGATTGAGAAGACAGGAAGACAAGGAAAGACCTCCTACCAAAGGCACTGCCTTTCTAAAGATGGGGGAGGCTCCAGAATTGGAACCTATAGTTAGATGGGAATATGATTTAACTCTTTTTAGAGGGCAATAACAGAGGGTACATGTCATCCAAGGTGACAGACTGGACTTCCTGTCTACCAAGGATCTATACAAACATCTCAGCACCACATCAGGGAAGAACCAGGAAACAGACAAAAATCTACTCTCCTTGGTGCTGAAAGTTTTGAGAAGCAGAAACAAGTGAAGTTTTGGTAGCATCAGCCTAGGGGAGTTTGTTGGATCATGAAGAAGGCTGGTGCAACCAAAACCAATTCACTTAGACAATTTTGGTACTACATGCAAGGGCTTCTGAAGCTTACTATGGAACTTCCGAAGGTTGTAGAGTTCTTCTGAAGGCAAAGTGAAAGATAAACTTCCATAGATAGAACTCTACTTCTGAAGCAAAGAGCATACTTCCGAAGATCAAGTCTTAGAAGAAAAGCCTGAAGACTACTTCCGAAGCATGATGATAAGAAGAAGTCTCTAAGCCTTGGAAGAAGCAGCCTCTTCCGAAATATAAGTGGCTTCGGAAGTACTTACTCTTTCGAAGCCATTTAACCTTCGGAAGACACTGCTATGAACCAATGGACACAGGTATGGTCTCTGACACTCCGCTCCAGACCTCTGATACTGTATGGCTTCTTCCTAAAGAGCCATGTAGTTGACCATACTTTATTCCACTTTTTTCACCTTTTTATGATAGTACAAGTTACCAACTTTAGTTGGTGACAAAAGGTAAGTCAGGGACATATCCTGACTATGAAATCTCAGATAAGACTTTATCCAAGATACCTTAAACTATAGTCTTGTAGTATAGACTTTAGCTATAGGATCCCAGCTAGTATCAAAGTATATCCGGCTGTAGGTAGTATTATATATATGTTCTCTTTGTAACTCATTCCAAACTGCTTGTAAGAGTCTTGTATTATTGAGTTGAGAAGCAATATATAAAAGTACCTTGAAAATTACTTCTTGTGTTCTTTATTACTTTCTATATTATGATCAACTCTTACTGATTCTATCTTTACCCAAGTGTTGTTCTAGGTGAGTTTGAGAGAAAACAAAGTGTTAAGTGACTTGTATCGATCCTACAATTGTCACCACCCTTTTCTTTTGTATAACATTGCTTAGTTTTTGTCATATTACACAGATACAAATCAGCAGTTGATCTTTTGTAATCAACCTGGTTCCTTTGAAATCACACCACCGGTTTTGATCTACTGATTGCTTCAACAGAGGTTGTTCATATAGGTTGCATCCTCCTTTGTATTGCCGCATATGTTCTTCCTTCTCTCTCTAAATCAGGCTTCATCTCCTTGAATTCACACAAAACTCGCACATGGATCCTCTTTTCCGACACAATCAAGTTGTTCTCTTGATCTTGATCATACAGATTATATTTTTCTTGGTTGACATAAAAACTTTGTTGTCTCGTTCTTGTTCACATGCCTGTACTATGATCTTACAGTATGAGCCTAAGGCTTGATTTGGATCAAACTCAATTACACTCAAATTCACTAGAATAAGATAAATATACATGGATGAATTTCACTTGAACTTGGTATAATTTTTGTTAATAATAGTTGTATACATGGATGGAACATGACCATCATTTAAATACTCATAAAACCTAATGAATTCTCTAACTATTTCCACTAGACTAGGACTCCAAATACACATACTCATAACTCATTCAACCATAAGTTTCAACAAAATGAGCTAAATGAACAATAGAGTTAATCTTGATTTTTGTCTTTGTGTTTTGCAAATTATCTCCACTTGAGTACCAATGTTCATTTTGTCTCAATTATTAGCCTGATTTTTTAAAAACTTATCCATTTCAGTATAGTTTTCGAGGGTCATCAGTTATGCCATTAAGAACAAAATAGTGTGGTAATTTGATCAATTTGTGTGTCTCTATTACTGCATAAGAACAAAATAAGAAAAAAAACCAAGGTCATACAATCATCCCCCACATTTCAAAGTTCTCTGATTCACCCTTCTTCATGTGACATGTGTGTGTTCCTAATAAAGAAGAGTGTGATACACAATAAATATATGGTAGTTGTTCAATCCTTGGTTCAAGTTGAAAATTTGGTTTTGCTTTGAAGGTATCATTTGTGTTGTTAATGCAGCTCAAAAGCCAAACTAATTTTTTCTAAAAATGTTCCATGATGGAGAGTTTATGGATGTCTCACTTGGAAGATATGTGCATGGCAACGTCAATATTGTGGACTTGGTTGATCAAGATGTCACACCCCAGGCGCAAGGAGGGTGGGACCTCATATACTAGCAAAATACATGGCAGTGGAAACTAACCATCACAAGAACACACAATGAGAGAAATCACATGGCATTACTTTTAAATAACAAATCCAGGCTATAAAGGCCAGCCCCGGACACAACAATAAGAATCCGTTACATAATAAATCCATAAGTTTAACAAACATCAAATTAAGTTTTCCAATAATGTTTCAAGCTAAGTAATGTTATTGGTAGTCACGGATCTAGGTCATCCAAAAGAGGTCTCCAAACAAACCAAGCTTCCATCAAGGGTTACATAAAACATGTTCAAAAATATGTTGTATCAACTTAAAAGTTGGTGAATTCAAGTGCTTAAAATTTAATAACAAAAGGACTCTTTCGAATCCATAAGTTGATTTTAGAAACATAAGTATCACTGTTGTGGGGTCACAATCAATCTTGTACTCAGTCCTGCTACACTTTTCGAAACTTTTGTTAATGCTAGTTAACCCATAGGGAAAACTGAGCCTCAAACAGTGCACCATACCTCTTGGATGGTTCACCTTAGTATCTTATAATACCTGTTACATGACATAAGCGACCTCATAGGATCTCAATGTGGTAGCCTTTCTTTACTCAGTGGGTCATGATGGAAGGCACTTTGTGTGGGGATTCCCCAAGTAGATTTACCCATATAGAACAAGCATGTGGGGATTCCCCAAGTCGCTCTACCATATAGAACAAGTAGCTCATATAAAAATTAATGATTATAAAAATTAATGATTATCACCTAGCATATAAATAATTTTAATTCAAACATAGCATGCTACATCCAAAAACAATAGTATAAAGGGGACACTAGAACTCACCTGGTTTTTTGAGCAGAAAAATAGATTCAGTCCTAGCATTCTAGCATCAAGATTCAAGTAATAAGCTATATGCTCTTAGGTCATTGTAGGTGTAACTAGGTGCGTTTTGTGGTCACAAGTTCAACTAGCTTCATTTCCTTAACATTCGTGTCAAAAAGTTTCCTTTTTAGGAAAGTTAGTGTTTCTTTATGTAAATGGCAAGTTTTTATGATTTTAATCAGTTTTTAAAGTGATATTAAGTTTACCAATTATTTCTAGTCATAGGCTGGTCGAGGTTTTAGTGAAATTGCAGAATTTACACTTTAGACCCTCTAGGTTTAAAATTTATAATTTTTACCCTAAAGTTTGTTTTCTTTCATTTCTTGACTCTATATGAACCTTATTAGTTTTTAGAGGTATGAATATCACATTTAGGTCTATTTTAATTCCAATTTTTCAGAAGTTAGTTTGGGGAACCTAAAACACAAAATTTTAGCTATCGGTTACGGTAAAACCGATAATTTAAGCATCTAGTTTTAAATCTTTTAATTTCAACCTATAAAACTAAAGTATAACTTTTTAAGGACTTACAATAAGCTATATAATATGTTTAAAAGAAGTTTTTGAGCTATATTAGCAAAAAGCTTTGTTTCTACTGTAAATCGTTTAAAACTCGTTTTTACCCGAAACCGAACAAACTAATCCTTTTTCTTTCAACTTTCCACCAAAATATCATCTTGGGGTTTATAACTTACTGAAATAACATAAATTTTATTGGTATTAGACTTGTTACACTACTTTTAAGATTTTGTCCAAAACTCTCACGGTTTAGGCATATTTTGTTAAATAAATTTATAGAAATCACATATTAACCCAATAATTAACAAATCCTATTTTTAACCCTAAAATACTTATTTTAGGGCCTGGAAATTTTTTAAGTTGTACTTTTTTAAGTTTTGACCATATTTGAGAATTTTACCACTTTTCGTGTCCTTAATTTCACCGATTTAGTCCATAATACCACTCCTTTCAGCATGTTTATCAATTTAACGAATTTTATATGATTAATATAACCAAAAACTGGAACAATTCATTATTTCACAGATTCTTACATATATAGCATCATTGTTGCTTTTAAAGGGTGTAATCGTCATAGTTTGAGCATAAATGTCACCAAACCCTTTAGTAACTTTTAACCCAGGTTATTATGATGTTCATAAACTCTTTTTAGCAGACTTTAATGGGCTGAAGGGATTTTCAAACAGGTGGGTTCTTGGTGCTAAAAGCCATGAAAAAGAGGGTTTTTGGGGGTGAAATTGGGTGCACCAACACTTGGTCCACGTTTGCCGCAAGTTTCTATCTCGAACAAGAAAAGAAATATTTTTGTTAGACGAGAGGAAAAACTCAAGAAATAGCTTTATTTGGGTGAGTTGAAGCTTACACTTCAGGAATGTGGCATGTTTAGGCTGACTCCAAGAGTTGATGGGCTGTTGAATCTTGATTTAAAGCTGGAAATCCTTGAATCTCGAAAGTTCTTACAAGAAACTTAACTTTTTAGTCACCTCCTAGCCTGAGCTTGTAGTAATCAATGTTATACTTGAAGAAATTCTTCAAATATGGCTGGAATGGAGAGAACTTGCAACAATATTGAGGAGGGAGAGAGTGATTTCGTGAAAAGAGGGAGAGAGTGGTTTCGTGAAAAGAGGGAGATGGAGAAGAGGTTTAGACAAACTTGCATGTATGGGGAAGAGAGGGAGGTTGAGTGTGGTGGTTGCTTTGTGGGATATTAAGGGGAAATGTGATTAGTGGTTAAGGGAGCGGCCAAAGTGGTGGTGTGGGTGTTTTTATTTAATATTTCTTTTTTTGTAATTTATTAGATAGTGTAATTATGCGTAGTGTAGTAGATTATAACTTCTAGTATTTATAAGGTTTTTAAGTGTAGCAAGAAATATGCATGCATGTGTGCCGTAAATGTGTGTGTGTGCACACACATATGATTTATTTTATTTTAAAGTTCAACTTTTTAGTATATATTTAAACTTTCCAAAATCACTTAATTATTTCTAGACTAAGGCTAGACTTAGAGGAATTTCTAAGGCAACTAAGCAGGTTAAGAATAATCATGGTAGAAAGAAATAATATTAATAATAAAAAAATAATGCCATATTAAATTAGAGTTTAAAGTTAGAACCCATGAGTCCGTTGTAACACAAGATGTGTTCTCTGCCCACGTAATTAACACAGTCATCCAGATTTTAGGCTATCCTAAAGAAAAGGGAATTTACTACCACTTCAAGATTCCAAGACAGGATTTTGATTTCAGCCTACGAGATCTTAGATGATAAGGATCTACTTAACATGTTGTAGTATGTGCCAATTTTAAAGTTGATTAAGATTTATATAGAGCATGGGAATGCTAAGCTACACATATACTTTTAGTCACCTAATGGTGGTTCTAAAGTAGTGATTAAGGAGATTATTGATGTTGTGCCATCTAATGATAGTCGCCAACTAGTACTTGAGTGGCATAATGATAACCCATGGTCAATGATGAAGATGTTAGTGAGTATGTTGGACAAGGTAATATGAATGTTGGTGTGAACACTAGTAATGAGTAAGTAGGTGATAGTGTGGTGAATATAGGCAATGAGTGTGTAGATGATGTTGTAGTAAAAATTGGTAATGAACAAGTAGATGATCATGTTGTGAATAATGGTAACAAACAGGTAGGTGATAATGTTGTGAACATTGGCAATAAGCATGTAGAGGATGTGACTGTGAATATAGGTGATGAATATATGAAGGATGTGACTATGAATATGGGTAATGAGCATGCTGAGGATGTCACTATATGTAACAACCGACCTCTAAGTCATAATTCTAACTTTACCAACCTGCATCGTTACCCATTCAGTTATATTAATGTTAATATCATTACCAATATTATTATTAACATTATTATTATTATGGCCATTATTGTGATTTTTTTATTATTTCATGTGCACATTTTTGAATGTTTTAGCTAGTTCAAGCTTTACCATAGGAAAACTTAGTGTTCCGGGAAAGTCGATTAATCACCCTTACAGAAATTAAATCATAATTGAAACAATTAAAATGTGTGCATACACACATAATTTTCGGATTAATGCATGCATGACTATGCACAATACATATCAACTAACTAAATTATACCATCTAAAATACTACCCCATAATACAAATAATACTACAATACATAATATTATTACCACAAAAATTAAATAAAAAATCCCCCTAGAATCCAAATCTCGGCCGCCCTTCTCTCCACCACTCTCCTCCCTTCTACACCACCACCCCTCACACCCACTCTCCATACATGCAACACAACCCCTACCCTCATTTCTCTCACTCCCTTCTCTCATTTTTAGATTCTCTAGCAGAGAAACACACATAACCCTCTCCATTTCCAGCTTGTTTTCGAAGAAACACCACAACACACTATCGGCCAAGCATCAAAACCGCAAGGAAGTGAAGGTTTGTGAGCTTTTGGTGCTCGGATCTTGCAAGCTCGTGGTTTTCCAGCATTTGTTCGAGATTTTCTAGCTTTGTTCAAAGGTTTCCAGGCCATTCTTGTCTATCTACACTCTCCAAACCATGAACTACACCAAGTGTAAGCTCCCGTCGCCTGATTTGGTCATTTCTTGTGTTTTCTTCATTTTGCACTCAAAGATCATACCACTCTTGTAAATAACAAAAATTTCTGCGATCACCTTGTTCTTGAGGAGCTTTTAACATTCTTGAAGGTATCTCACTTGATACATAAGTCATTCTATAGGTGTAACACGGGTTACACCTAGAAAACCCTCTTTTTGGGTGTTATTACACCAACCATCTTGCACATCTTGTAACCCTCAGGAACTAAGCATGTAACCTGCTAAAATTAAGCTTTCTAACCTTCTTATAACCTTCTTTTAAAGTTACAAAAGGTTAGTAATGTTAATCACAAGTTATAACGTTTAACACATGTGTAATGGGTGAAAATGGTGTAATCACTATGTTCCATCTTGTTCTTACATTGCATGTTGAACCCGTGAGTTAGGCATGATATTTCAGTAGGTTTTGGATGATATTGGGCGTATACTGAGATGTTAATGGCTAAAAATAATGATGCCTTAGACTTTTAAGCAATTTGGTCATATTCGGGGACCCAAAAGATGTAAAACAACTTAGAAATAAGAAAACATGGACTTAAACCATATTAAAAAGTATTCCAGACTCAAAAAGAGTTAACAAAGTGTTCTGGACTAGATTTGTTGATTAAGTGCTCAAAAGATAAGTTACAAGGTATTTTTAACTAAAAACTAGTATTAATCGAGTGACGTTTTGAGGGAAAAAATAAGAAATAATGGTATAAAAAAATCCATGGAAACCATGTTATTTCAATAAGTTAAATTCTATAAGATCCAAAGGATTTGAAAAATTAGTCAAACAAGTTTTTAAACAGTCAATTTCGGGTAAAAACGTCTCTTAACGGGTTAAACTTAAAATTTAGACTTTCAACGAAAAGGAGCTTGAAATACATTTTTAATAGATTAAAAACATGTATAAAGTCCTTAAAATAAAATTTAATGGATCTAAGGCTAAAGATATGGAAATCAACACTTAACCGTTAAAAACCTTCGGTTTTATCATAACCGGTAATGTAAGACATGAAAATATTAAACTCGGACCTAAAATCTGAAAACTTAGGGTAAACTTACTTAAAATAAGTTAATTAACTTCAATAACCTAATATTTGGCCATAAAAGTCATTAAATGCAACAAATTAAAGTTTGGGGTAGAAATTGTAAATTTTGGAAACTTGGAGGACTAAACTGTAAATTTTGCTTAACTTTAATAAACCAACCCCTTGGACTAATAATCATTTAGAAGACTCAAACTAACTTGTATTGATGATCTAACAAAGTAAATCATGTATTCTTTCCTAAGAAACCCTATCTTTCTATAAAAGGGAACTTTTTACATAAAGACTTTGGTGTTGTTTGTTTTTTTGTAGGAAAGTATCTGCAGTCTGCGAACCACATCTGTAGAAATCTATAGCAAAAGAGGTGGACCAAATGTCTACAGTCTGCAAGAAAAAGACTGTTTGTTTTTAACATCTGCAGAATGGTAAAAAATATTCTGTAATTAAATTAAACATATTTTTTAAACCTATTAAATTAAACCTATTTTTTACTTGTTTCTCTGGACTTGTACCACACACACATCCATACGTTCATACAACATATATACACATCCATACGTACAAGCAACCGGCAGGCGAGGTATGGGAAGGGGGAGGCGAGCGTAGGTAGGGGAGGTGGAGGCGGCCGACGAGCGAGGTGGGAGGCGGGGTCGGAGCAGGTGGGGGAGGGGGAGGGGGAGGCGAGGGCGGCGGCGGTCCGACCGGTGGGGGGGTGGTGGGGCGGCGGTGGTCCGGCCGGTGGGGGAGGTGGGGGAGGTGAGAAGAGTTTAGAAGATCTCAGAAGTCATAGGTCCACATCTTTTCCATGCAGACCTCAGGAAGACATTTTTTTAGTGAAACATCTTCCAAAAAACAAATACTCTGCGCACTCAACATCTTCTCGCGTCTGCGTGTGCGCAGATGGTGGGGAAGAGGTTTTGGTAAAAAGCAAACACCACCTTAGCAAATCAAAAGCTAGTAAGACACCAATCTCATGACATACCAAGAGCATCTCCATAACCCTAGAATTAGTGTCTTAACACTTAAATCTTGATGGTAGGATGCTAGACATGAGAGATTTTTCCCCGGTACATGAAGGATCCTTTGCTTGACTTTAAGGTGAGTTCTAGTATTCCCTTTTTACTACTGTTTTTGGGATGAAACAGTTATACTTGAATTGAAACATTTTATGAGCTATTGTATGATATTTGAATGTTGGGGTTATTGTTAGAACCTCCGTTTATTTGTATCATGATCATTAATTCTTGTGTGTACCGCTTGTACTATATGGGTAGATCTAGTTAGGGAATCCCCCACACACAGTGCCTTCCGTGATGAACGGGAAGGGTACAACACTGAGATCCTGCGGGGTCATTTGTGGCATCTAACAAGTTTTTATAAGATACTAGGTGAACCATCCGACATGTATGTTCCACTGTTTTGAGGCTCAGTTCTTCTTTCGGGATTACCGGTATAACATAACTTTGAATAGGCTAGCCAGGACTGAGTACAGGGTTGATTATGATCCCTCACAACAGTGAATCTTTGATTCTTTTAAATCAAATGTAGATTCTAATGAATCCTTTTGTTTTTAAACTTTAAGCACTTGAATTCACCAACTTTTTAGTTGACACAAATTTCTTTTGAGCATGTTTCAGGTAATCCATGAAGGGACTCTAGCTATTGTTGAAGACCTTGACCTAGCACCATGACCATGGCATTGGCTCATCAAATTTAAAAACAATTTCAACAATTTATAATCTTTACACTTTGTCCTTATGTTGTATGTACAACTTATTTAGGGGCTAGATCTGTTTCTAGCCCTGACTTCCTTTAAATATAAATGCCATGTGATGTTCTCTCCTTTTGTGCTCTTATGATGGTTTGTTTTCGCTGCTATATGTGTTGCTAGTTTGTGACGTCCTACCCTACCTGGGCCCGGGGTGTGAGAGATTAGTATCAGAGCCAAAGGTTGTAGAGAAGTCAAGAATACCATAGTAGACCCTAGGCTACGACCCTGATACCTTAGGACCATCTTGTGGGAAAGTGTTGGGATGATTGGGTTGGGTAAATGATGATGACACTTGATCAACGTAATCATGAATTACCAGACACGTAAGTTCCAACATGGACCTTTAGGTAATAGGTGGACTCTTTCTATTTAAGATATATGATTTCTGAAATTTCTTTTGATATGGTATAAAGTTTTTTCTTAAATATAAACTACTCTACCTGTTTCTATTTGAAGAAGCTACTGATATCTGATACTACTACTTACTGATACCTCTAGTTATTGATACTACTGGAATATCTGATACTATTGCCATCACTACCATAAGTAATATCATTATTACAATCATGAGCTATGAGAAACCAAATTACTCATGATATTCCTTACAGGATATTAGGACTATGGATGACAAGGGTATGGCACCGACATACCCCACTGACGAGACTGCACCATCTGGGAGCCTCAGGAAGGCGACATCACGAACGGAGTACAAGGAGTATATGAGGAGATGCGGACATCGGGATGGATACTTGTCACGTACGACGAAACAGAGCCGTCAGAAGACTCCTCCTCGACATTCCCCTCCAGGAGCCGGACGTGCTCCCACTCAACTCATGTCGCAGCTCCTACCCGCTCATCTATTCCACCTATCGAGGATAGGGTGCACGTGTGATCACCTGCCCACGCAAGAGTGCAAGTGTGTTGCACCCTGAAAGGATCATACATGCCAACTCAATGGTGATTTGATGATTTCTCTGCTGGAATCCCTTAAGTCCAAGAAGAAATATGGATTAAAATCCTGCTAAGAAAAAGAACAAGTGTTTCTTTCGCATTTGTCAATGCGGAAAACATAATGCAAATACGGACAAGTATTTGCTCTTCCGCATTGAAAAATGCGGAAGACTAAAAGTTAATGCGGACAAGACTTTGCTAATCCGCATTAGACAAATGCGGATGACCGAACAAATGCGCATAAGTATTTGTTCATCCGCATTAACGAATGCGGATGACTAACATACTAATGTGGATGATCAAGTGAAGAAATGCTGATCAAGTTAACTCATTCGCATTTGTCAATGCTGATGAACAAGCAAAGATGCGGATGAAGACTTAGACTAGTTCTGATGTAATAGGTCAGGGGTAGTTTAGTCATTTTGTAAAAGGCATCTTGTTTGCCTATAAATAGAATAGATACCTTGTACATGAGGTGACGACTGATAGATAGAGAATTTTTATTGTAGTTATTCTCTGTAATTTATCAACATTCATATATACAATACCGAAGCATTTATGAGTAATTTTCTTGCATTGAATGTTCTTTGATTGTTTGTTTCCACCATTCAATCACTGGCTTGATTACCCTATTCGATTCACAGTAAGAATCTCACTCTTACTTAACCCTGTCAATTGGTATCAGAGCTTTGGCTCAAGATTCTCTTTCAGATCTGCGTAAGAACGTAATAGAATTCGATTGATCTGGTAATTGAGTTGCTGGTAGAGTATCATCTTCTCTACTTAGTAAACAATAGAAAATACTCTTGTCAACACATATTCACCAAAATACTCACAATAGCAAGAAACTCAATACAATCATAGATCTGGTTCAGAAATCCGTTTGAACTATTTGGACTAGTTGGACTAATCAATCCTAAAAATCATCTAAATCTATATTATACCAGTTAAACACTTAGTTAAAATGGATTCTAACAGCTACTCAAAACTTGGTCATACACCTAAACCTCCTATGCTTAAACATAAATCTGAGTTTAAATAGTGGAAAATTAGGTTTAGGAATTACATCACAGGTGTAGATCCTGATTTCTGGATCTCAATATGCAAGGGGCCACACATCCCTATTACTCTGTCTGCAAATCAAGCTGCAATATACCGAACTGCTAGAATACCCATTGAAGATCTGACCTTAGATGAAGAAGACTACTAGAAAATCAAGATAGACCTCAAAGCCTACTTAATTCTGACTCAAGCACTCAAGAGGGATGTGCTGAAAAGATTGGAGAAGTATGGAACTGCAAAAGTTGTGTGGGATGCACTCAAAATCATGTGTGAAGGAAGCAGTGAGGTGGCTGAAATCAACAAGGACAAGCTTGTTAATCAGTATGTAACATTCCACCACACCAAGGGAGAATCAATATCTAAACAACTGCACAAATTTGTATAGTTAGTAAATGACTTGGAAATCATGGGAGTCACTTACAAGATTAAAGAATTAAACAAAAATATGCTGTAACACCCGGTTATTTTAAAGTCAAAGAAAAGAATGAATAAAGTGAAAGAAAAGAAGGAAAAGAAATAAAACTCAAGTCTAGGGGTAAAAAGTATTCAAAAGGATAAAATGTTTGAAAAGTGGGTGTAAAAGGTGGTATGGCCGCCCATATGTCACATACACCATTGATCTTCGGATTTTAGAGAGAGAAAGAGCAGAAAATTCTCGGCTTGAAGGAAGAACTTGAAGGAATTCGAATTCAAGGTAAGAATTTATGCTTTTATGGTGTTCTTGACTGGTCATATCCTAGGGTTTATGCTTATTTGTGTTTGTATGTGTTCGGGTATGTTTTTAGTGGGATTCTAAGTAGTTGAATTCAATTTGCAAACGAGTTTGGAGGAAGCCATACTCAAAAGCTGCAAAGGTGAGTTCTAGGACCCCTCTTTTACTTGTTTTTAACTGATTTTGGGGCTGGAAATACATGAATGTATGTTTTTATTTACTGGGTTTCGGTCCCGTATACTTGTATCCATGTATGATGATGTTATGATGTGATGTGTAACTATGTTCATGCTTGATGATATATGACTATGCTTCTAAGGCTTAGAGGGTAAGACTTAAGCTTAGAACATGATGAATGGTGCATGAGAATTGAGTATGAGGTTTTAGACCCACTTGATAAGTTTTTAAATCTGCTTAAGTGTTTGGAAGTAAATGTGGATGAAGAGGGTTAATGCGGATGAACATTAACCAATGGGTAAGTCAATGCGGATGAAGCGAGTCAATGCTGATGAGCATTTGACTAAGTATGGAAATCCAGATGAGCAAAGTGAGTCAATGCGGATGAGCATTTGATTAAGTATGGAGATGCGGATGAGAAAAGTAAGTCAATGCATATGAAGTGAGTCAATGCGGATGAGTATTTGACTAAGTATAATAATGCGGATAAGCAAAGTGAGTCAATGCGGATGAGCATTTGACTAAATATGGAAATGCGGATGTTAGGCTAATACGGATGGCAAATGCGGATGAAGTAAAGTAAATGCGGATGAAGTAAATCCAATGCGGATGAACAATAAGGCAAATGCGGATGGACTATAGCAAATGCGGACGAACTATAGGAAATGTGGATGGCTATAGGAAATGCAGATGAACACTTAGAAAAATTCTGACTTTCTGCGGAAAAAGAGGTAATGGAGGCTTTGACCGAGGAGATTCTCGGGGGTTATGTAAGTTGACTTTTGAGGTCATAAATGGTATGATGGGCATGTAATGTTATGTGCTTGATGTTTATGCATGATGATGATGATGATGTTTCATGGTTATGCATGATGATGTATGAATGATATGTTTATGTTCCTTGTGATGTTCCATGATTATCTTTCTTATGGCTTTACGTGTTATGATATGTTTATGTTCCTTGTGATGTTCCATGATTATCTTTCTTATGGCTTTACGTGTTATGATAATAAATGAACGAAGTATTATGTAATGTAAAGTGAAAGATAATGAAAGAGGAACATGATGATCAATGCATGCATTAATGAATGAGTGAATGTAAGAAAGGCTTGCAAGCTAATGTATGGAGGTGCACACCCACTGTAGGTGTTAGCTACCCCAAGGATGCACATTGGGGTCTTTCTTTGTGATTGACCATATGGATGAACCATTGTTGCGTGTCTTAGGTACTGTAACCACCTGGTGCTGGGCACCACCGATGAAGGTCTTTTATAGGCTTAGGTCCTGTATCATGAGCATGAAGGGCACTGCCTATGACAATGGTATACCTGAACTTTACCTTACGTACTGTGACCACTTGGTGCCGGGCACCACCGATGAAGGTCTTTTATAGGCTTAGGCACAGTATCACGAGCATGAAGGGTAAAGTTCATGGTGATGATGAAAGTAATGAATGAATGATGAATGAATGAAAGTATGAACGAAAGAATGATGAAGATAATAATGATATTATCTGTATGTATGTATGATGTATGATCACATGCAATAGAAAAGAATGGTTTTATGAAAGAAAAGTATGTTTTATTGTAAAACTAGAACTCACTCAGCAACGTTGACTTTTATGCATTTTCCAGTTGGCAGGTAAGGTTGCTGAGGATGGCACGAGGCAGCTGCTCAGCTCTTTTGGATGGCATGTATTTATTTAAAGTTTTTGTGATGTAATACAACAACGAAATTTGTAACCGACAAACGATGCATTATTTTGCAAAAGTTTTTATGATGAAATGAAACGCCATTTGTTTATGTTTCCGCTGCAATGTTTTAATGATTAAATGCAAAGTATATGTTTTATGTGCGATGATTTCCCAGCTGTAAGCATCCCAGGAAAGGGGCCTTACAAGTTGGTATCAGAGCCAAATTTTAAGTGAAATGGGTAAATTTTGAAATGGACCTTAACTTAAACTAAGAATGGGACGGAAAGGGAATGGGATGCCAATCTGAGTAGCTGCGTGCCATCAGGTATTTTCGTAAAGTTAACTGGTTTTATGTGCGCATGGTATGTGGTTATGTGTTGTATGTAGATTTAAACACGGATGTAGTCACGTAATGCTTGGGGTATGAAGAGTAAAGTAAGTGACTAATCACAACTGGCCACTGTAATTAGCGACTTACTATACTTGCCATAAACTGAGTCGTTTCCTTGAATGACCGTATTTGTGTTTAAATCTTTCAGTGTGAGTTAGAGGATGGCCAGTGGTAGATCATCTAAAGCGTCACGTGGTGGCGGACGTGGTGCTAAACCACAGGTACGAGAGGAAGGCCTAGGGCCAAAAAGGTGGTTCATGAAGAACCAGAAACCCCTGTACTTGATATCAGCGAGTGCCGAGAAGACCAGAAAGTTAAGTTCGCTACCCACTCTTTTGTGGACTCAGCTTTATGCTGGTGGGACAATATTGTCCAAGCTGAAGGAAGAAGGGCCATTGGAAGGATGAGATGGTCCGAACTAAAGAAGCTGGTGATTAAGGTGTTTTGTCCTCACCGGGAAATGGACAAGGTCGAGAGGGAGTTTCTGCAACTGGAGGCAGGAACGATGACACACCAAGAGTACACCACAAAGTTCAATGAAATGGCACGTCTGGTGCCGGATCAGGTGACATCTCTATCTTGAAAGATCAAGAGGTATATTCAGGGTTTGCCAGCGGACATTCGCAGGCACATGATTGCCGCCCGAGCAAGCACGTTTAGGTCGGCGGTGGATTTGGCAGGAAGGTTATATGACAAAAGGGGTGTGGTGGTGGTGGTGGCTGAAGGAAGTCGGAAGGGGGGAGGTGATAGAAACTGGAATGGAAAGAGGTTTGGCCGGGGTGATGCCTCGACGGGTAAAAAGAAGTCAAGGGTGGACGACCACCGTGTGGTCACGTCGGGTGCGAGTATGAAGAAGTGTGGTAGATGTGGGAAGAGAGCATAGTGGGGAATGTAGGTTTGGGTCAAACTTATGCTTTAAATGTGGGCAGTCGGGGCACATGGCGAGGGACTGTTGTACGGCCCGGTGCTTTAACTGTGGTGAAGAGGGTCATAGGAGTAAGGAGTGTAAGAAGCCAAGGACCGAGGGTTCCGAGGTGAAGAAAACTAGAGGTGAAGGACCAAGGGCAAGCGCTAGGGCATTCACCATGACACGGGAGGAGGCTAGGACGGACCCTGACGTTGTGTCCAGTACGTTTCTAGTGAACCAAACTTTAGCTTCTGTGTTATTTGATTCGGGTGCCGGTAAAAGTTTTATTTCTGTTGTTTTCTGTGCTAAGTTGCCTATTAGTAGTAGACGTATTGATGCGCCCTTTGATGTAGAAACTGCCATAGGTAAGTCTACTAGGATTTCTGAGATGTTAGAGGGCTATGATGTGGAGCTAGAAGGTCATAAGTTTCCTGTTAGACCATTTGTAATGACCTTAGGTGGTTTTGATTTGGTTCTTAGGATGGATTGGTTAGCAGACTTCGAGGCAAACATTGTGTGTCGTAAGAAGATGATTCGTTTGACAACGCCTGACGGTAGCTCGGTGACGGTCTATGGTGATCGGGTGACTATGATTTTGAAGGTAATTTCAATAGCGGTGGCGGAAAGTGTATGAGGCATGGATGTAGTTCCTACTTTGGCCTATGTAAAGGATGTGGATACACCAAAACCACAACTATCTGATGTACCCGTTGTGTGTGACTTTCGAGACGTCTTCCCAGGAAGCTTATCAAGAGTGCCACCTGACCGTGAGTTCGAGTTCCAGATTGATCTGATACCGAGAGCCCAACCTGTTGCCAAGGCACCGTACTGTTTAGCTGCGACAGAAATGAAAGAATTGATGGAGCAGTTGCAAGAGCTGCTTGATAAGGGGTTCATCAGACCTAGTATCTCTCCTTGGGGTGCTCCGGTCTTGTTTGTGAAGAAGAAAGACGGTAGTATGAGGATGTGTATTGACTACCGTGAGTTGAATAAGTTGACAGTGAAGAACCGCTACCCGTTACCGAGAATAGATGATTTGTTCGATCAGCTTCAAGGTGTCAGTTGGTTTTCAAGGATAGATCTTCGATCTGGCTACCATCAGTTGAAGGTGAAGGAGAAAGATATCCCTAAAACAGCTTTTCGCATGTGCTATGGTCACTACGAGTTTCTTGTCATGTCTTTTGATTTGACCAACGCGCCAGCTGCTTTTATGGATTTGATGACGCCGATGCTGGATAAATCAGTGATTGTGTTCATTGATGATATCCTGATTTATTCGAAGAGCGAGGTTGAGCATGCCGGTCACATTCGGGAGGTTCTGGAGACGTTGAGGAGGGAGAAGTTGTATGCAAAATTCTCCAAGTGCGCATTCTGGTTGCGCGAAGTTCAGTTCTTGGGTCATGTGGTGAATCCCGAGGGGATCATGGTGGACCCGGCTAAGGTGGAGGCAGTGATGCAGTGGAAATCTCCAAAGACGCCATCTGAGATTCACAGTTCTTGGGTTTGGCGGGTACTATAGGAGATTCATTCAAGACTTTTCCAAGATCGCTTCTCCACTAACCAAGTTGACCTGAAAAGATGTGAAGTTCGTATGGGGTCAAACTCAAGAGAAGGCATTCGAAGAATTGAAGGCGAGATTTACTCAAGCTCCTGTTCTGTCATTGCCGATGGAAGTGAAGATTTGGTGGTTTATTCTGATGCTTCGTACTCGAGTTTGGGGTGTGTGTTAATGCAGAGAAGGAAGGTTATAGCCTATGAATCGCGACAGTTGAAGGTTCACGAGGTCAACTACCCTACTCATGACTTGGAGCTAGCAGCCGTGGTCTTTGCCCTAAAGATTTGGAGGCACTATCTTTACGGTACGAAGTGCACCATTTTCACTGACCACAAGAGCTTGAAGTACTTCTTCGAGCAAAAAGATCTGAACATGAGGCATAGGAGGTGGTTGGAGCTCATAAAGGTTTATGATTGTGAGATGCATTAACATCCGGGCAAGGCCAATGTGGTAGCGAATGCCCTTAGCCGAAAAGAGAGGCCCGAGCCAATTCGGGTGAAAGCATATCAGCTGATCACGACTTCTGATGTGATGAAGCAAGTCAAAGAGTTTCAAGATGAGGCACTGAAAGAAGATCATCTTAACTCTAAAAAATGAGAGGTCTAGTTAGGGAATTGGGTGAAAACACCCTTGGTGTTAAAATCCCATTTGGACGAGTGTGGGTTCCTCGTTTTGGGGATCTACGGATGAAGATAATGGATGAAGCTCACAAGACTCAATACTCCATTCATCCTGGTGCGACAAAGATGTATCAAGATATGAAGAAAGATTATTGGTGGCCGAGTATGAAGCGTGATGTGGTGGGGTATTTGAGTAAGTGCCTTACTTGCTTGCAAGTGAAGGCCGAGCATCAAAAGCCGTATGGGAAGATCCAACCTTTGGATATACCGGAATGGAAGTGGGAGCGCATCACCATGGATTTCATTACGAAGCTTCCACGTACTCCAAAAGGGTATGATGCCATATGGGTGATTGTTGACCATTTGACGAAGAGTGCTCACTTCCTACCGATCCGCGAGACATATTCATCCGAGAGGTTGGCTGACCTGTTCATCAAGGAGATTGTAACTCATCATGGTGTGCCGGTGTCCATTGTGTCTCATCATGACACCCGGTTTACATCTAAATTCTGGAAAAACTCCACGACGCATGGGGATGAGGTTACACATTAACACGGCTTATCATCCCCAAACTGATGGTCAGTCAGAGAGGACCATTCAGACGTTGGAAGACATGCTTCGAGCATGTGTGATTGATTTTAGGGGAAGTTGGGATGACCACTTACCGTTAGTTGAATTCGCATACAACAATAGCTATCATGCTAGCATTGGTATGCCACTATACGAGATGCTATATGGTAGGAGATGCAGAACACCCATTTGTTGGGGTGATATTGGTCAAAAGGAATTGGGGAGTGTCGAGGTAATCGAGGCTACGACTGAGAAGCTTGAGAAGATTAAGGCCTTCATGAAGGAAGCCAAAGATAGACAGAAGTCGTATGTCGATAAGCGGCATAGACCGATTGAGTTCCAGGTGGGTGACCGGGTTATGTTGAAGGTCTCACCTTGGAAGGGTATTATTCGTTTCCGAAAGCAGGGCAAGTTGAGCCTGAGATACATAGGCCCTTTCCGAATCATTGCTCAGGTAGGAGAGGTGGCCTATAGATTGGAGTTACCCGATGAGTTAAGTGGAATTCACCTGACATTCCATGTATCTCATCTGAGAAAGTTCTTAGTTGATGAAGACATGATTGTTCCACTGGAGGATATCGAGGTAAATGAACGACTCAATTATGTGGAGCAACCAGTGGCAATCATTGATCGAAAGGAAAAGAGGCTGAGGAATAAAGTGGTTCCCCTTGTGCGTATACAGTGAAAGCACAGGAAGGGATCCGAGTCTATGTGGGAGACTGAGGAAGAGATGAGACAGCATTACCTACAATTCTTTGAGGAATAATAGGTTTCGGGGACGAAACCTATATAAGGGGGTGGACTTGTAACACCCATTTATTTTTAAGTCAAAGAAAAGAATGAATAAAGTGAAAGAAAAGAAGGAAAAGAAATAAAACCAAGTCTAGGGTTAAAAGTGTCCAAAAGGACAAATGTTTGAAAAGTGGGTGTAAAAGGTGGTATGGCCGCCCATATGTCACATACACCATTGATCTTCGGATTTTAGAGAGAGAAAGAGCAGCAAATTCTCGGCTTTGAAGGAAGAACTTGAAGGAATTCGAATTCAAGGTAAGAATTTATGCTTTTATGGTGTACTTGACTGGTCATATCCTCGGGTTATGCTTATGTGTGTTTGTATATGTTCGGTATGTTTTTAGTGGGTTTCTAAGCAGTTGAATTCAATTTGGAAACGAGTTTGGAGGAATCCATACTCAAAAGCTGCAAAGGTGAGTTCCAGGACCCCTTTTTTACTTGTTTTTAACTAATTTTGGGGCTGGAAATGCATGAATGTATGTTTTTATTTACTTGGGTTTCGGACCCTTACACTTGTATGCATGTATGATGATGTTATGATGTGATGTGTAACTATGTTCATGCTTGATGATGTATGACTGTGCTTCTAAGGCATAGAGGGTAAGATTTAAGTTTAGAACACGATGAATGGTGCATGAGAATTGAGTATGAGGTTTTAGACCCACTTGATAAGTTTATAAATCTACTTAAGTGTTCAGAAGTAAATGTGGATGAAGAGGGTTAATGCGGATGAACATTAACCAATGGGTAAGTCAATGCGGATGAAGTGAGTCAATGCTGATGAGCATTTGACTAAGTATGGAAATGCAGATGAGCAAAGTGATTCAATGCGTATGAGCATTTGACTAATTATGGAGATACGGATTAGCAAAGTAAGTCAATGCGGATGAAGTGAGTCAATGCGGATGAGTATTTGACTATGTATGGAAATGCGGATGAGCAAAGTGAGTCAATGCGGATGAGCATTTGACTAAGTATGGAAATGCGGATGTTAGGCTAATGCGGATGGCAAATGCGGATGGCAAATGCGGATGAAGTAAAGTAAATGCGGATGAAGTAAATCCAATGCTGATGAACAATAAGGCAATGCGGATGGACTATAGCAAATGTGGATGAACTGTAGGAAATGCGGATGGCTATAGGAAATGCGGATGAACACTTAGAAAAATTCTGACTTTCCGGGGAAAAAGAGGTAATGGAGGCTTGGACCTAGGAGATTCCCGGGGGTTATATAAGTTGACTTTTGAGGTCATAAATGGTATGATTGGCATGTAATGTTATGTGCTTGATGTTTATGCATGATGATGATGATGATGTTGCATGGTTATGCATGATGTATGTTATGTATGTATGATGCCCTGCGTGATGATGTATGAATGATATGTTTATGTTCCTTGTGATGTTGCATGATTATCTTTCCTATGGCTTTACGTGTTATGATAATGAATGAACGAAGTATTATGTAACGTAAAGTGAAAGATAATGAAAGAGGATCATGTGATCAATGCATGCATTAATGAATGAGTGAATGTAAGAAAGGCTTGCAAGCCAATGTATGGAGGTGCACACCCATGTAGGTGTTAGCTCAACGGTATGCGGGTTAGCTACCCCAAAGGATGCACATTGGGGTCTTTCTTTGTGATTGACCATATGGATGAACCATTGTTGCGTGTCTTAGGTACTGTGACCACCTGGTGCTGGGCACCACGATGTAGTTCTTTTATAGGCTTAGGTCCAGTATCATGAGCATGAAGTGCACTGCATATGACAATGGTATACCTGAACTTTACCTTAGGTACTGTGACCACTTGGTGCCGGGCACCACCGATGAAGGTCTTTATCGGCTTAGGCACAGTATCACGAGCATGAAGGGTAAAGTTCATGGTGATGATGAAAGTAATGAATGATTGATGAATGAATGAAAGTATGAATGAAAGAATGACGAAGATAATAATGATATTATCTGTATGTATGTATGTATGATGTATGATCACATGCAATAGAAAAGAATGGTTTTATGAAAGAAAAGTATATTTTATTGTAAAACTAGAACTCACTCAGCAACGCTGACTTTTATGCATTTTCCAGTTGGCAGGTAAGGTTGCTGAGGATGGCACGAGGCAGCTGCTCAGTTCTTTTGGATGGCATCCCTTTATTTAAAGCTTTTGTGATGTAATACAACAACGAAATTTTGTAACCAACAAACGATGCATTATTTTTCAAAAGTATTTATGATGAAATGAAATGCCATTTGTTTATGTTTCCGCTGCAATGTTTTAATGATTAAATGCAAAGTATATGTTTTATGTGCGATGATTTACCAGCTGTAAGCATCCCGGGAACGGGGCCTTACATATGCTTCACAGTCTCCCTGAAAGCTGGAAACAAAATATAACCATGCTGAAAAATACTCTTGATCTTGAGAGTACTACTTTAGACATCATGATAGCCAAAATTAAAGCTTTAGAACTTGATGAAAGAAGCAGAAATCTTGGTTGACCAAGAGTGATTGAGGCTTACAAATTTCCATCAGAATGTCATTTTGTGGAAAATGCCTTCATCACTAAGGAAGATGATTTTATCTCATCAAGAGATCAAATGAACTACACTAGGTTCATTGCAACTCCACCAATCAATCATCCTTCAACCTCATCTCAAACACCTAGAGTCACTACTTCTCCTCAAACTTCCAAAGTCACTGCTGCTCCTCAAACCACTCCTAAAGACTTAAGATCAGAAGAACAAAAGGCAACTTACAATGCCTTTGTAGCAAGCTATGAAGCCTACTTGGGAGGAAGACTCACTTCTGCTCATCTAATTCAAGAAGATCTGGAGGAAATGGATCCAGATGATGTGGAAGAAATGGATCTACAATGGCAAATGGCCATGATTGCCATGAGAGCCAAGAAATTCTTCAGAAAAGGAAGAAAGCTGATCCTAAATGAAAATACAAAACTTGGATATGATAAATCCAAGGTGAAATGCTTCAACTGTGGCATGGCTAGCCACTTCTCAAGAGAGTGCAATGCTCCAAGAGAAAAAACTATCAAAGGAACTCTCCAGGCCAGTCATCCTCACAACCTAACTCTAGCTTTCACTCCAACAACCAACAACAGCAGTATCATCAACACCAATCATATCAGAATCCACCCCAATTGACAAATCAAGCCCATGTAAGCAAGCAGTCATCTGCCAGTGCTCTCGTGATAAAGCAAGTGGAGTATGTGACTGGAGTGTGTATGCAGAGGAAGTCAAGCCTCAATTTCAAAATCATGCTCTTATGGCTCACATCAATGATGGACCATCTCCAATGCCTACAGGTAAAATCTAACCTTTGTAGTGAAAATTGCATTAAAGAATTGCAAGGTTATAGGGAGCATAATCATAAATTGGCTAATAAAATCAAAGAAGAAAAGGTAAAGTCAGAGATGATGAAGAGAGAAACAAAAAACTTTGAAATCAAAATTAGATCTCTCATATCTGACTTAGAAAAACTTCATGGTGAGAAGTACACTCTGGCAGCTGAGAATGAGCTACTTACTGAAAAGTTAGCTCAATCTAAGGCTCAACAATCTATGACTGAAGTGAAACTTGAAAAGTTTCAAATTTCTTTAGTCAAGCTACAAGAGATGCTTGATTCCCAAAAGGATCCAAAGGACATATCAGGGATTAGGTATAATTCATGTCCTCCACCATAAAATGACAACTAACTTTCATGCCTGAATCTATCTCATTCACTGAAGCAATTGAAACTAAAACTATGGAACCTAAATCTGTAGTAAAACAGGTGACCAATCCTCAAAACAAACCTGATGTTTATATTGAAACAAATAAGGATAAAATCAAGTTTGGTCACCCAATCAAAATCAAAGAGTGTTCAGACAAGACAATGAGTGTCATGAAACCATCAAGCCCTATAAAAGCAATTGTCCCTTTTATAAAATTCATACCATCTATTTTACAAGGTAAAAAGAAATATGTGAAGATAATGAAACCCACTACTCAGAGTAGTTCGATCCATCATGTATGCAATGATATGCACTCGACCGGACGTGTCATGCGCCTTAAGCATGACAAGCCGATACCAGCAAAATCCTGGAAACAGTTATTGGATGGTTGTTAAGAACATACTCAAGTACCTAAGGAGGACAAAATATATGTTCCTAATCTATGGATCTGGTGATGAGGAACTTGTTGTAAAAGGTTACATGGATGCTAATTTCCAAACAGATCGTGATGATTCACGATCACAGTCGGCATATATTTTCATTCTGTATGGAGGAGCGGTCTCTTGGAAGAGCTCCAAACAGGATGTGGTGGCTCTATCAACTACAGAATCAGAATACGTCGCCGCCTCATTAGCAGCTCAAGAAGCTGCATGGTTGAAGATATTCATTGCCGATCTAGGGGTTGTCCATTCCATTCAGGACCCCCTAGAGATCTTTTGTGATAACGAGGGTGCGATTGCTCAAATCAAGGAACCTCGTGCTCATCAAAAGACTAGGCACATTGAGCGGAGATTCAACTACATACGAGATGAAGTTGAAAACGGAAAGATATGTATTCGCAAAGTTCACACGGATCAGAACATTGCGGATCCTCTCACGAAGCTCCTTGAAAACGCAAAGCAAGAATGTCATACTTGTGCCATGGGACTTCGATATTCTAGTGATTGGATTTGATCTGTAATTTTTGTTTTGGATATTTGGAACTCTTTATTAGTTGAATAAAATTATTTGGTAATAATGTTTCAATTAATATTCCAATTTAGCATGTTCAATGCATGAGTAAATTGCTTACTCTAAATGTCCGTAGTCGTTCAGACTTATGGGAACAAGTATGAAGGTAAGATTATTATGAACTTGGATTGGTTGATATTCATAAGGATGAATATAGAGCAATGGGTTGCTACCAAGGTTCATAGATATTTGTGGGATACAAATACTGGATTAACCCGCAACTCAAACTTTACTACATGGAATCTTATTGATTGATCATAAGTAATTTTGAGTAAAGGCGAATATCATTTGGTATCCTCAGACCTGAGATACATATTGGGTTTTGATATTCACCAAGTGTCATACCTTGATCTGGTTATCCGCTGTTCTGAAATAATGGGCAGTACATGAGACTATGTTCAGGTGTGACACAAGGTGTTTGTGAGGAACATATGTAATCAAGATGGGATTTGTTCCTCTTATTCGTTGAGAGTTAGATGTCTAAGGCCTGGATAAGTCAAATCAACAAGGAACGATCATTCTGTGTCCTTGGATTTGACATGACATGTGTAACAAAAGGATAGATGAATAATTCACCTAAATCATTTCAAGTAGGATACTTGAAAGGGATGATGTTATTGAATGGCTATAAGTCATGCGTATTAAGGGTAGTAAACCGTTGTTCGGCGGCATTTACTGCTTCCATCAATTTTCTATGAATCTTGTGCAAGTGGGAGATTGTTGGATTCTATATGCCCAAGACACATAGAACATTGATGCGGTTAGTATGTCATGATCCAAGTCGGGTTATACCCAATAACAAGCTTTGCAAACACAAACAATTATTCAATTGATGATATGATCATGCAATTAAATAACAACACAAAATTTAGAAAATGGGTTTTCTAAATAAATTGCATATAAGATGGAACAGCTTATTAGGATATTTTGTTCATGATTATTATTTGTAATGTAATTTAAATAAGTTAGATCACATCAAATGATAAAAAGGGGTTTATAACTTATACAATTAAATAGTTAATTGTATAAATTATTAGATGACTTGTTTTATTTTATGTGTGTGTGTTTGAGAGGGAAAATCCTTTTCCCTTTTAAATCTTTCGGCCGCCCTCTTAAAGGGTATTGGCCCTTTCTCTCTTGAATAGATACACAATAAAGCAACTCATTCATTCCAACTAATTGCTCTCTTATTACATGCAACATTGAACCAAAAACACTCTCCTTTTCTCTCTCAAAAGGTTCACAGCAATTGCAGAAGTTTAGAGGGTTCTTTGGTTTTTGGTGGTGATCTCCCTAACAAGAGGAGTGTTTGCTCACAAGCTTGGGGTATACTAGCTTGAGGGGTCCTTCCTTGGAGCCTTGTCCAAATCTTTAGCATCTTATCATTCATCCTTGGTCGTTTTTTAGCTGGAGAAAGGTAGTAAATCACAGCTTTATGTAGCTGTGATTTTGTATACTTACATATTGTTCATAGCTTGTTCATTCACATATATGATCCTTTTGTTTGGGTTTGTTCTTTCATATATTTGTCACCATAAAACATGTATTTTCAGATTTAAAATCATGTTTTAAAATATATACATATCCGCTGCATTTTCTGAAAGTTTAAAAGGTTAAATCGGTTTTATCCTTCAACAAACCCATCAATGGCATCAAGAGCCGGTTATGTGGATAGCTTGCTTGTTCTTTGTCCTTTATAATTGCTTTATGGGACTTTATAACCTTTTTAAGGGCTGCTATATTCTGTTTTGTTGAATCCCCAACTTTCAAGGTTATATTACACATGCTTGTGATTAAACCTTGAAAGATATGTATGTTGATATGTTGTGTTGTTTGGACAATATCTAAACCTGAAATTTTCAGTTTATGTTGGCTGAAAATTTGTGGGTTTTGAGGGGATTCATAGTTATGTTTTGGATGATATGATGTATGTACATATTGGTGAATAACCTAGCTTAGACCTTGTCTTGTTTGGTTTGGATTGTATGTATTTATTTGATTATATTCATTCAATGGGGTTGTATATTAATTTGTTCTTTGTTGAAAATGTATTTTGTCTATTTATTCATTGGGATGTAATAATAGATTAGGAGTAATTCCCTTTTACTAGAAAATATGTATTAGGATATATTTGTAAAAGAAGATGCTCGGAAAGGAAGCACAAGAGGAAGACACAAAAGAAGGACTTGAAGCATGGATGCAAGTTCAAGTGGGGGTCTATGAAGACCTCAATTTTGTGTTGTATTCAACCCTTAAGAAAGACCAAATGACCACACTTGTGATGGAAAACAAGTGTGGTCACAATAGTAGCTATGGTTATGCACATTATAGTTGTTTATATTATGCTTGTTTGATTGTGGTTTTATGAATGATTGTATGATATTTGGATATGATTAACAATCTCAATAAAAATGATCTTAACAAGCTAATATAAAATGGTTCTTAATCATTAAGTGTTATAAATGGTTATTAAAAGGATTAATGAGTTTATAATAAAATGGGTTTTATTAAAAGAACCATAGGGTATCTTGTATTTGAAAGCATGCAAATACAAGTACATAGAGTTTTCTAAACTAGAATTATGAAATCTCTAAACTTTTGTCAAACAAGTTTAACACCGTCCTTTTGCACAACACTTGAGTCATTTGGAAACTCTTAATGGGATAAAGGTCACCTAACCATTTAGAGATAACTTGTAACTTAAGGTGGGGATACCATATTGGTGGGATAAAGGTCACCTAACCACTTGTGTGGGTAAACTCACACGTGTGTGCAAGTAGGGTAACTTGATTTGCAAACCATGTTAAATGGATCACCTACAATATGGTTTCTAAATGGTTTTGATGGGATTAACATGCCGACTTTACATATGATGTTTAAACTCGATCCCATACCTCTAGAAGTTGCAAATGGTTGCAAACGTCAATCATTGACCACCTTATCAATTTAAATCGTGGGATAAAGGTCACCTAACCACAATTTAAATGTAATGTTGGGTTCTAGATTTTAATATAAAATGACCTTAAAAGGTATTAATTATTTAAAATAGCAATATCGAAAATACTAAAATAGATCTTTGTTATATTTTGTAGATGGCCACCAATAATGATAATCATGATAACTCATCCGTGTCCACCCAATCATTACGAGCGATCCTCCAAAAGGAACGTCTAAATCATAACAATTTCATTGATTGGTATCGAAACTTGAGAATCGTTCTCAAGCAAGAAAGACGGTCATATATTTTAGACGACCCTATCCCTGATCAACCTTCTAAGGATGATGAGGAGGCCTATAACGATTGGCTAAAGTACACTGAGGACTCCATCCAAGTGTCTTATCTCATGCTATCGAGCATGACTCCGGATCTCCAAAAGGAGTATGAACATCACGGAGCTTATCACATGATAACCCAGCTGAAGGAAACGTTCCAACAGCAGGCAAGGGTTGAGAGCTTCGAAACGGTTCGACCACTCCATGCATGTCGTATGGAAGACAACCAATCAGTTTCATCTTATGTACTTAAGATGAAAAGTCATATTGACCGCCACGAGAGGCTTAATTGTCCCATCTCGAAGGAATTGGCCACGGATTTGATCCTTAATGGCCTTACCAAGAAGTTCGAGACATTTGTGTTGAGTTACAACATGAATGCATGGGACAAGAGCATTGGTGAGCTTCACTCAATGCTTAAAACGGCCGAGGCGGCCATGGGTAAAAGGGTTTTACCCGTTCTCACCATCCATGAAGGTGAGAACAAGAAAAGGCCTCATCCCGCACCCAAGACAAAGGTTGCCAAGGGTAAGGGACCCCATGGGGAAAGGGGAAAGGGGTGGCAAGGGTGCCACCCAAACCACAAGAGAAGAAGCAAGAGGTTGCTACCAATGACCCATGCTTCAAGTGTGGGGAGATTGGACATTGGGCAAGGAATTGTCCTGTCCATCTCCAAGAGTTGAAAGCAAAGAGGGATGCTGGGCAGACCTCAGGTACAATATATATGATTCATATTGATCTTAATGTTACATCTTCTAACACATGGGTATTGGATACCAAATGTGGAACTCATATTTGCAATTTGTTGCAGGGGTTCACAAGAAGTAGGGACTTCAATCAAGGGGATCTTAGCCTCTTCATGGGCAATGGAACTAAAGTCATAGTTGAAGCTCGTGGGGACTACATCCTAAAACTTCCAAGTGGCTTGGATGTGATCTTGAAGAATGTTTTGTATGCTCCTAGTTTGACTAGGAACATTATTTCAGTATCCCAATTAAGACTTTATGATTATGTATTATCTTTTGTTGAAAATGATATTCATGTTTCTTTAAATGATATGTTCTATTTTAAAGCTATTCCCATTGATGGTATTTATGAATTGGTTCATGAAAATACTTTAAATAGTTCATTGTACCAAACTAACACCAAAAAACTCAAGTTGGATTTGAGTGATACCTATCTTTGGCATTGTCGCCTTGGTCATATAAACAATAAACGTATACAAACACTTCAAAAGAATGGTCTTTTAAAAACAAATGAATATGATTAATTTGATGTATGTGAATCTGTTTACAAGGAAAAATGACTAAGGCACCCTTAGTGGAACTAACCAAAGGGCAAAAGATTTACTAGGAATCATACATTCGGATGTATGTGGTCCTTTTAAACCAATGACTAGGAATGGTGAAAGATACTTCATTACCTTTACCAACGATTATAGTCGCTATGGGTATGTGTACTTATTAAGGCACAAAGATGAAGCTTTTGAAACGTTCAAGATCTTCAAGAATGAAATAGGAAATCAACTCAACAAGTCGATTAAAGTTCTCCGCACAGATAGAGGAGGTGAATACCTAAATGATGCTTTTCAAGATCATCTTAGGAGTTGTGGGATTGTCTCACAACTCACTCCACCTGGAACACCACAACATAATGGTGTGTTTGAGAGGAGGAATCGAACCTTATTGGATATGGTTCGATCTATGATGGCTAGAAGCACATTGCCTCTATCATTTTGGGGTTTCGCTTTGCTCTCCGCGGCCCATATTTTAAATATGGCCCCAACCAAAAAGGTGGAAAGGACACCTTTTGAGATATGGCATGGGAGAGTTCCATCCCTATCATACTTAAGGGTCTGGGGTTGTGAGGCTTATGTTAAGACTCCCACCCCAAACAAATTGGAAGTCCGATCCACCAAGTGTATCTTTGTTGGATACCCTAGAGATTCTATGGGATATTATTTCTATGATCCACTGGAACAAAAGGTGTTTGTTGCCAGAAAGGGTGAGTTCTTAGAAGCAAAGTTCCTTATGGAAGGAACTAACAGTAGAACAGTGGATCTTGAGGAGGATCAAGAACCACAACCCGATGCACGTTTGGTTGAAACTAGCACTCAGCATGAGGATGTTGAAGATGATCAAATGGTTGATCAATACACACAAAACATTCGCAGAAGTGGTAGAACTAGTAATCCACCTGAAAGATACGGATTTTTCATGGATGGATGCTATGTGGCTGACTCTGATGAACCAACCACATACCATGATGTTGTTTCCAATTCGGATTGTGACAAATGGCTCGAGGCCATGAGCGTTGAGATGCAATCCATGCATGACAATCAAGTATGGGACTTGGTTGTACCACCTCTTAACTCCAAAGTACTTGGAAGCAAGTGGGTTTTCAAGAAGAAAACCGACATGCATGGAAACTTGGATACTTATAAGGCTAGACATGTAGCAAAGGGTTTCACTCAAACTCAACGGGTTGAATATGATGAAACCTTTTCACCTGTTGCGATGCTAAAGTCTATAAGGATATTTTTTGCCATAGCTACTCATTATGATTATGAGATTTGGCAAATGGATGTCAAAACCGCTTTCCTAAATAGATATCTTGAGGAAGATGTCTATATGGTTCAGCCTGAAGGTTTTGTCAATCCAAATATCCTGATAAAGTATGCAAGTTAAAGAAATCAATCTATGGATTGAAATAAGCATCGAGAAGTTGGAATCACCGTTTTGATGAAGATATAATTAAATTCGGATTCATCAAGAATGCTGACGAAGCTTGTGTATACAAGAAAGCTAGTGGGAGCATCATCACTTTCCTAGTATTGTATGTTGATGACATACAACTATTTGGAAACGACATTCCAACCTTGGAAGGTGTAAAAACCTGGCTTGGAAGTTGTTTTTCCATCAAGGATCTTGGTGAGGCCGCCTATATTCTGGGAATAAAGATCTATAGGGATAGATCAAGGCGGTTGATTGGTTTAAATCAAAGTGCATACATTGATAAAATCTTGAAAAGGTTCAAGATGGAGAACTCTAAGAAAGGTACGGTACCTATTCACAGAGGAACAATATTGAGTACGACTCAATGTCCTAGCTCAAAGGATGAGCAAGATAAAATGAAGGCAATCCCATGCGCATATGCTATTGGATCCATCATGTATGAAATGATATGCACTCGACCGGACGCGTCATGCGCCTTAAGCATGACAAGCCGATACCAGCAAAATCCTGGAAACAGTTATTGGATGGCTGTTAAGAACATACTCAAGTACCTAAGGAGGACAAAAGATATGTTCCTAATCTATGGATCTGGTGATGAGGAACTTGTTGTAAAAGGTTACACGGATGCCAGTTTCCAAACAGATCGTGATGATTCACGATCACAGTCGGGATATATTTTCATTCTGAATGGAGGAGCGGTCTCTTGGAAGAGCTCCAAACAGGATGTGGTGGCTCTATCAACCACAGAATCAAAATACGTCGCCGCCTCATTAGCAGCTCAAGAAGCTGCATGGTTGAAGAAATTTATTGCCGATCTGGGGCTTGTCCCTTCCATTCAGGACCCCCTAGAGATCTTTGGTGATAACGAGGGTGCGATTGCTCAAATCAAGGAACCTCGTGCTCATCAAATGACTAGGCACATTGAGCGGAGATTCAACTACATACGAGATGAAGTTGAAAAAGGAAAGATATGTATTCGCAAAGTTCACAAGGATCAAAACATTGCGGATCCTCTCACGAAGCTCCTTGAAAAGGCAAAGCATGAATGTCATACTTGTGCCATGGGACTTCGATATTCTAGTGATTGGATTTGATCTGTAATTTTGTATTTGGATATTTAGAACTCTTTATTAGTTGAATAAAATTATTTGGTAATAATGTTTCAATTAATATTCCAATTTAGCATGTTCAATCCATGAGTAAATTGCTTACTCTAAATGTCCGTAGTCGTTCAGACTTATGGGAACAAGTATGAAGGTAAGATTATTATGAACTTGGATTGGTTGATATTCATAAGGATGAATATAGAGCAATGGGTTGCTACCAAGGTTCATAGATATTTGTGGGATACAAATATTGGACTAACCCGCAACTCAAACTTTACTACATGGAATCTTATTGATTGATCATAAGTAATTTTGAGTAAAGGCGAATATCATTTGGTATCCTCAGACCTGAGATACATATGGGTTTTGATATTCACCAAGTGTCATACCTTGATCTGGTTATCCGCTGTTCTGAAATAATGGGCAGTACATGAGACTATGTTCAGGTGTGACACAAGGTGTTTGTGAGGAACATATGTAATCAAGATGGGATTTGTTCCTCTTATTCGTTGAGAGTTAGATGTCTAAGGCCTGGATAAGTCCAATCAACAAGGAACGATCATTCTGTGTCCTTGGATTTGACATGACATGTGTAACAAAAGGATAGATGATTAATTCACCTAAATCATTTCAAGTAGGATACTTGAAAGGGATGATGTTATTGAATGGCTATAAGTCATGCGTATTAAGGGTAGTAAACCGTTGTTAGGCGGCATTTACTGCTTCCATCAATTTTCTATGAATCTCGTGCAAGTGGGAGATTGTTGGATTCTATATGCCCAAGACACATAGAACATTGATGCGGTTAGTATGTCATGATCCAAGTCGGGTATACCCAATAACAAGCTTTGCAAACACAAACAATTATTCAATTGATGATATGATCATGCAATTAAATAACAACACAAATTTAGAAAATGGGTTTTCTAAATAATTGCATATAAGATGGAACAACTTATTAGGATATTTTGTTCATGAATATTATTCGTAATGTTATTTAAATAAGTTAGATCACATAAAATGATAAACAGGGGTTTATAACTTATACAATTAAATAGTTAATTGTATAAATTATTAGATGACTTGTTTTATTTTATGTGTGTGTGTCTGAGAGGGAAAATCCTTTTCCCTTTTAAATCTTTCGGCCGCCCTCTTAAAGGGTATTGGCCCTTTCTCTCTTGAATAGATACACAATAAAGCAACTCATTCACTCCAACTAATTGCTCTCTTATTACATGCAACATTGAACCAAAAACCACTCTCCTTTTCTCTCTCAAAAGGTTCACGGTAATTGCAGAAAGTTTAGAGGGTTTCTTTTGGTTTTTGGTGGTGATCTCCCTAACAAGAAGAGTGTTTGCTCACAAGCTTGGGATATACTAGCTTGAGGGGTCCTTCCTTGGAGCCTTGGCCGAATCTTTAGCATCTTATCATTCATCCTTGGTCGTGTTTTAGCTGGAGAAAGGTAGTAAATCATAGCTTTATGTAGCTGTGATTTTATGTATACTTACATATTATTCATAGCTTGTTCATTCACATATATGATCCTTTTGTTTTGGGTTTGTTTCTTTCATATATTTGTCACCATAAAACATGTATTTTCAGATTTAAAATCATGTTTTAAAATATATACATATCCGCTGCGTTTTCTGAAAGTATAAAAGGTTAAACTCGGTTTTATCCTTCAACAAGCCCATCACCTCAGTCTTCAAGATTAAGGCATGGAGTTGGGTTTGATATCTGCAACAAGGAACATGTTGACCAGCTTTAGAAACAAGTAAGAAATAGGTTGAAGAAACAAAAACAGCCTAGACATTTAAACAAAGGTAGTGTTATGAAGCAAACTACTAAAAGGGCTGATTTTGTTTCATCACGTAAAGAAAAAAAAGCGACTCATCAAAAGAAAATATCAGTTGAGTCACACAAGGAAAAATCTTATTCAAGGAACAAACAAATGTATTATGACATTTGTGAAATGTTCAATCACAAGACAGAAAAATGCTTTTTTATTCAATATTGTTCTATCTGTGATATGAACAATCACTCCACCAAAAACTACTATTTCAACAAGTATTGTTCAATCTATGACATGAACAATCATAATACATCTGATTGTTACTTCAATCAGAAGGGTTTGAGAATTCCCCAACATAAGCCCATCTCAAAAACATCCACTGTGATGCATTCTCTCAGACCTCATTTTCATATACTCAATCTAGGACACCTAGATCAACAAATGACAGGAATAATTGAAGGAATTGAGGAAGGGTCAAAGAAATCATCTTACAATGAAACACCAACTTGACTTTCCAAAACAAAAACCTACCTTTGATAATGAAAAACAGGCTAAATTTCTACAAAGAAACAGAGACCAACGATTTCATTACTCATCTGAATCATTAGTAGATGTTGATGAGATGTCTCAACCCATTCATTACCTAAAATCTCCCAGGACACCTCCATCTAAAACATAATTCAAAGGGAAATACTAGGAGGTCACCATCATGAATAGGAACGGGAAACCCAAGACCATCATGGCTTGGGTTCTTATTCTAATTAGTTCTTTTTGCTTGCAGGTTCATCCACACAGGTCTAATAGCCTATGGTACATAGACAGTGGATGCTCCCGACACATGACTGGAGATCGTTCGCTACTTCATGACTTCAAGCACATACAAGGAACCATTATGACATTTGGTAGAGATTCAGAATGTGGTAGAATTACAGGAGAAGGATCTATGAAAAACGGGATGCTGAGCTTTGACAGAGTAAACTACAGTGAATAACTAAATTTCAATCTACTAAACGTGTCTCAGATCTGTGATAAGAAATATTCCACTCACTTTACAGACACTCATTGCTACATTCTGAAACTTGGATTTCAGATCCCTGAAGAATGGATTGTCTTAAAGACACCAAGGAAGAATAATACATATGTCTTAAACCTGTGTTCTGCATCACCTAAAGAAGAAACATGTCTTTTGTCTAAAGCATCATTTGATGAGTCACAGCTTTGGCATAGACGTTTGGGGCACACAAACTTTAAAAATATGAACAAGTTAGTCAAAGGAAACCATGTCATTGGTCTTCCTCAAAAAGAATTTAATTTTATTGATTAATGTTTGGCGTGCCTCAAAGGAAAACAACACAAATCGTCTCATAAAACCAAGCTTGTGAACACTAACAATACTCCATTGAAGTTACTTCACATGGATCTGTTTGGACCAACTCATGTAATAAGTATTGGAAAGAAACATTACTGTTTAGTGATCATTGATGACTTTCACGATTCACTTGGGTTTTCTTCTTACTTCATAAAAACGAGGCATCCCAAATCATACAAGATTTTATCACTAAAATTGAAAATCAACTTGATCTTAAGGTCAAAATAATAAGAAGTGATAATGGTACTGAGTTCAAAAATGAAGAATGAGTTCCTTTTGTACAACCAAAGGCATTGCTCATCAATTCAGTGCAGCTAGAACTCTTCAACAAAATGGGGTAGCTGAAAGGCGAAATAGAACACTGATTGAAGCAGCAAGAACAATGCTAGCCGATGCTAAACTGCCAATTACCTTCTGGGCAGAAGCAGTTAACACATCATGCTTTGTACAAAATCGAACTCTGATTGTTAAAGAAAGTAACATGACACCTTATGAATTGCTCTTTCATAGGAAACCATTTATTGGATTCCTCAAATCATTTAGTTGTCCTGTCTCAATATTAAACACCTGAGACTATTTGGGAAAATTTTCATCCAAGTTTGATGAAGGATTCTTTGTAGGTTATTCTTTTGTTTCAAAGGCCTATAGAGTGTTCAATCCTGGATTGAACATTATTGATGAATCTACAAATGTTCAATTCAAGGAACATTCGTTTCCTAAATCTACAAATGGTCCTGACTGGTTGTTTGATATTGACACGTTTAGAAAATCATTGACCAATTTCACTTGTCTAATGCAAGAATTATACATTCAAGTGATACTTCGTCAGCTGTAGAAAGAAGAGATAATTATCCATTGATTCAACCTACATTTGATGAACACATGAATGAAGATGTTCCTCTTCAAGCTGATCCCATCAGACAACTGTCACAAAACCGTAGTGTTTCTACTAAAGGAGATCCTAGGCTGGTACCATCACACTTAGATGACTTGTCTAATAAGATCAAAAATCAAAAACAGGCTTCTCCTCTAGTTGAAACACAAGGTACATCTATTGATGTAAGCAATCTCAGTGCTGCTGAAGATGTAGCAGTTACTGAAACAGAAGTTGACAATCTTCATAATTCAACAACAGTACTAGATGAATGTGCCGCTGACCATAATGAACTGAATGTCTCCAATCTTGATGTAACTATTGCTGGTGACACCATTCCAACCATAAGAATACACAAGAATCATCCAGTTATCTTAATAAGAGGGTGACAAGAAGCAAGTCCAGTTTTGCAAACATCTGTTTGTTCTCATGCTTTCTATGTCAAACAGTACCTGAAAACATCAAAGAGTCTCTTCAAGACAATAGCTGGATTAAAGCAATGCAGGAAGAATTGCTCCAATTCAAGAAGCAAGAAGTATGGCAACTGGTAGATCTTCCCGAAGGACAATACCCTATCAGTACCAGATGGCTGTACAGGCACAAGACTGATGATAGAGGGATCGTCATCAGAAACAAAGCAAGACTAGTGGCACCTGTTGCCAGACTAGAAGTGTTTGCACCTATTGCCAGACTAGAAGCAACAGAATCTTTCTTGCATATTCTGCATCCATGAAATTTATTGTTTATCAAATAGATGTAAAGTGTGCCTTCCTGTATGGAAAGATTGCTGAGGAGGTCTATGTGAGTCAACCACCTGGCTTTGAAGATCCATATTTCCCTCACAGTGTTTACAAGCTTGACAAAGCTCTGTATGGTCTTCATCAAGCACCAAGAAAGTGGTATGAGACTCTATCATCCTTTCTTCTTGAACATAGGTATGAAGAAGGAAAGATTGATCAGACTCTCTTTAGAAGAAAAAGAGGAAAAGATATGTTGTTAGTCCAGATCTATGTGGATGATATTATATTTGGCTCGACAAACAAGCAACTCTGTAAAGAATTTGAAGACCTTATGCACTCGAAGTTCTAAATGAGTGCTATGGGGGAACTCCCGTTCTTTCTAGGGGTGCGAGTCCAACAGACAGCAGATGGAATCTTCATCAATCAATCAAAATATGTAGAAACCATGTTGAAAAAAATTCACTTTGCTGACTGTCAGTCTATTAGAACTCTTGTGGATACTAAAGTGAAGATTGGACTTGATCCTGAAGGCAATCAGTGGATCTGACTCACTATCGATCAATGATCGGTTCACTTATGTATCTAACAGCCAGTAGGCCTGACATTATGCTTGGTGTTTATGTGTATGCTAGATATCAGCTGATCCAAAAGAATCACATGTGAATGCAGTCAAGAGGGTATTCAGATATCTGAAGGGCAAACCAGCTCTTGGGTTATGGTATCCAAAGGAAGGAGAATTTAATCTCTATGCCTACACAGACAGTGATTATGGAGGATGTAACTTCAACAGGAAATCCACCTCTGGCGGTTGTCGATTTCTTGGTCCCAGACTAGTATCTTGGCAATGTAGAAAGCAGACAAATGTATCTGTGTCCATAGCAAAAACTGAGTATATTGTTGCATCAGCATGTTGCTCTCAAGTACTCTAGATTCAAAACTAGATGCTTGATTATGGTTTTAACTTCTTGCACACACCAATTTCCATTGACAACACAACAACCGTTTTTATAACTAATAATCCAGTTCAGCACTCAAAAACAAAACATATTGAGGTTACATATCACTTTTTGAGAGACTATGCTGAAAAAGGTTTAATCAAATTGATTTAAGTACCAACTGAAAATCAATTAGCTGATTTGTTTACCAAGGCATTTGAACCTAGTAGGTTTGAATTCCTGGTTCAGTCAATTGCATGATTTAACCTTGAGTTAAAACCATGAAAAACATCAAAAACAATTAAAAACATCAAAAACCCACAAAAAGAAATCAAGTTTGATGAAGAAAAGAATTCTTTGGGAAATGATATAATTACAATCATTATATCATTCACTGTGCTTAATTTCAAAATGTGAAAGATTGAAATGACTTACTAGATATGTTGGTAGGCTCAACTTGGAAGAAAAGATACATGCAGTGATGAATTAAAGACTTCTTCAATTGTGAAACACTCATCACAAAGTACAGGTATGTATTGGCTTATCTGAATGCATATGTGTGTAGTAACCTAAACCACCAGGTAATGATACTTTATGAATCTCTTTCACCACATCATGTTCCATCTTTGTTTTGCTGAGCAAAGACCTGATGAAAGTTGCAAATAGTGCAGATGTTATGATCCAAAAGATTACCAATGTGGAACACATCCAAAATTGGATGAATTAACAAAAGTAATACATTCCAAGTGAATGAACAAAAGAATACTATCATGGATCACCTTCCAAAGTGAAGTGAAAAGAATCCCAATGTGGATCATCATGAAAAAGGATCAAAGTAAAAGAATCGCAATGAGGATCAGTGAAAATGAGACTTCATAACTTAAGTGACCTGGTAAGAAAAGCTATGAAAAAGTTCTACCATGCATTGTATAAGGATGGTTGATCATTCCATGCTTGTGTGTGTGAGGTACACATTGAATAATTAAATCAGCCAAAACATGATAAAAGTCATTTGCATCAAAATATCAACCATGTATGAGTTTTAGAGGACAAACATACATTCAATCTTCAAGTTCATGAACATGTCCATTTAATCATAAAGGATGCACAAGTGTAATGTTAGACTGATATGATCCTAACAAAAGAGATAATTCTCTTCATTATTAATAATCAAAATATATCAAAAGGGTTTTAAATCTTTAAAGTTTCTATCCAAATATGGATATAAACTTTAAGGGGAGTAATTTAAAATTATTAAATAAGTTCAAATTTTTGTTTATTAACTTAACCTTCGAAACAAAACAAAAAGAATTTTGGTGTTGTTGCAAAAAGTCATATCATTATATCTCAGCTTATGCAGATTCTTAGAGGCATGATAAGTACAAGATCTGTCAAAATTGGGAGACTTGTATCACTTGTGACATACAAGTGAATCCACGCAAGAATTGACAACTTCAACAATCAACTTCATAAGAAAAAATCAATCAAGGACAATCTTCATAAGATGAATAATCAATTCAATCACATTAACTTGTGATTAAGTTCAAAAGTTAATGCAGATAAGTGCATTGGTTAATGCGGGTGAAGGTAACCCATGCATGTAACTAATGCGGGTAACAGTATATTTTCAAGTGCAACTAATGAGGACAATGATTTTACTCTACCGCATTAGTGTGTTAAGTAAATGTGGATTTTACTCTACCGCATTTGCTACAGTAGTCAAATGCGGATGAACATCTCTCTCTCGCATTTGCTACAGTGCAATGTTGACCAAGTGTTGTCAACCGCATTTGGTGTAGTCGCACAAATGCTGATTGACTTTGTTCTATCGTATTTGCTACAGTGTACAAATACAGATAGAATGAAACAAGTAACAACACTATCGCATTTGCTATAGTGTGTTAATGCTGATTAACAAAATCACAAGTTACTCTTCCACATTTACTATAGCACAAATGCGGATAGTCAATGGTTTCATGTTTTAACTTCCGCATTTGCAACAATACACAAATGCGGAAAGAATAAATAATAAGTAACAAAACTTCCGCATTTACAACAGTAGCCAAATGCAGATAGTCAAAGTTCAAAGTGTGCCTTCTGTATTTGTTGTGGATGACCAAAAGTCAAAAAATAATCCTTCCCATTTGCTACAGTGGTGACCGCATTTGCTCTTAAACTTGTAAAATCTTGTAAAAGCCATTATTTGACTATTTAAAGGAATTTAAACGGGTCATTTAATATTTTTCAAATTTGAGAGACTTTATAGTGAGACGAGCGCAAATGCACAGTACACCCACTTCGATCATATTTATCATAAACAACCAAAGTTTTTCGTGTGATTCTACTCAATCTGCTCTTGTTATCGATTCTGAAACCACATTTGTATCGGAAACAAGGTGAAATTTCCATGAAAATTTTAATAAAGACCTATATTTCAGACGGGTAAACCTAAATCAAACAATGAACCAACTGATAATGAAGAACACAAAACATGTCTTATCAATGTAAGATAATACACCTTTTCGACTTCAATGAGCATGCAAACCAACATAATTCTTCGCATGATGAAAACCTTGATATTCATGCTTGCTGTAGAATAGAGCATGATGAAAAATGAAAAATGTGTATCAAATCAATGAAACAACTTCTCATTAATGGTTCAAACATAGAAACTGTGATTGTTGAATAACAAACTCGCCATTTGCTATTGTTGGGTTTGTTGAACCATATCAAGGTAGTTTAACCATTTAAACATGAAAACACAGTGGAATAAAACCTTAATATTATCATTTGTAATCTGAAAATTAAGGCTCATATCATATCAACAACAAACCCAAGAACATAAGGATCATTTATATGTGTATGAACTAGCTATCAAGAAGAATAAACAACCAAAAACAAAAGATACAAACTACCTTTTGTAGGGCTGCAGAAAAATGAATTTGGATGAAGAAGATGAGCTTCTAGAATGACCAAAAAGACCAAGGAGAGGTGTATTCAAGCATCCATACCCAAAAGCATCAAGCAAGCACCTTTGTTGCTAGGACTTGAACACCAAAACCCAAAGAAGAAGCTGCTGGAACAACCTTCCAGCCGTGAGTTTCTTCAAGAGAAAGAGAGAGTATCTTCAATTTTTGGGTTCTTGCATGTGAGAGAGAGAAGAGGATTCAATGTGTGTCTAGTTCTTAGAGTATGGTATATCAAAACAATCAAGACCCACTCCCCATAAAGGGGCGGCCGAATGATGGTCATGAGATGGGGTTTCCCCCCCAAAACCAAACTCCAATTTTTATAAACTAGTTGTTTAAAATAGATATATAATTAACCTTTTAATTATATAACCCATACACACTTTTATTATTTGATGTTATTTAACTAAATTAAACAACATTACAAATAATATCCATGAACAAAATATCCATATAAGTTGTTCAATCTCATATGCAACTTATTTTGAAAACCTATTTTCTAAATTGGTGTATTTATTTAATTGAATGATCATATCATCAATTAAATAAGAATTGGCGTTTGGTAAGCTTGTTATTGGGTATGACCCGACTTGGATCATAACATATTAACCACATCAATGTTCTATGTGTCTTGAGCATAAAGAATCCAACAATCTCCCACTTGCACAACATTCATAGAAGATTGACTTAAAGCCATTCAATAACATCATCCCCTTCAAGTATCCAACTTGAAATGATTAGGTGAATCAATCATTTATCCTTTTGTTAGAGATGTCATGTTAAATCCAAGGACATAGAATGATCATTCCTTGTTGATTTAACTTAATCAGGCCTTAGACATCTTGCTCTCAACGAATAAGAGGAACAAATTCCATCTTGACTACATACGTTTTTCACAATCACCTCGTGTGACACCTGAACATAGCCTTATGTACTGCCCATTATTTCAGAGCAGTGTAAAACTAGCTCAAGGTATAACATTTGGTGAATATCAAAACCCAATATGTATCTCAGGTCGGAGGATACCAAATGATATTCGCCTTTACTCAAATTTACTTACGATCAATCTAGAAGATTCCATGTAGTAAAATTAAGATGCGGGTCAGTCCAATATTTGTATCCCACAAATATCTATGAACTTTGGCAGTAACCAATGCTCTATATTCATTCCTTATAAATATCCATCAATCCATGTTCATAATAGTCTTACGTTCATATTTGTTCCCACAAACATGACCGACTATGGACATTTAGAATAATAAAGATATTCATGGATGTATACATGCTAAAATGAATATAACTCAAAATGTCACAAGTATATAAAGAGTTAAATATTACATTGTTCCAAACTTTTAAATACTAAACAGCTCAATTCCAATCACTAGAATATCGAAGTCCTAAGGCACAAGTATGACTTTCATGCTTTGCCCTTTCAAGGAGCTTCGTGAGTGGATCTGCAATGTTTTGATCGGTGTGAACTTTACGAATACATATCTTTCTTTTCAACTTCATCCCTTATGTAGTTGAATTTCCGCTCAATGTGCCTAGCCTTTTGAAGTGCATAGGGTACCTTGATTTATGCAATCATACCCCCGTTATCACAAAGGATTTCTAGGGGTCTTGAGTGGTAGAGACCACCCTAGGTAGGCGATAAATTTCTTATCCATGCAGCTTCCTGAGCTGCTAATGATGCGGCTATGTATTCGGATTTTGTAGTGGACAATGCTACTCTATTCATAATGAAGACATACCCTGATTGTGATCGAGAATCATCTCCAACGGTTTGGAAACTCGCATCCGTGTAACCCTTTACAACGAGTTCCTCGTCATCAGATCCGTATATTAGAAACATTCCTTAGTCCTCCTAAGGTACTTTAATATACTTTTAATAGCCATCCAATGGCTATTACCTGGATACTGTTGATATCTGCTCATCATGCTTAACACGCATGGCACGTCCGGTCTAGTGCATATTATCTCATACATGATGGATCCTATAGCAGATGCATATGGGAGGTCCTGTATTCAATCTTGCTCAACCTTTGAGTTTGGACATTGAGATGTACTCAATATTGTCCTCTTTGAAAAGTACCTTACCTTTCTTAGAGTTTTCCATCTTGAATCTTTTCAAGACTTTATCAATATATGCACTTTGGTTTAAACCCATCAACCGCCTCGATCTATCCCTATAGATCTTTATTCCCAAAATATAGGCGGCTTCACTGAGATTTTTATGGAAAAACAACTTCCAAGCCAGGTTTTAACACCTTTGATGGTTGGAATATCATTTCCAAAAAGTAGTATGTCATCAACATACAATACTAAGAAAGTTATTCTGCTCCCACTAGCCTTCTTATATACACAAGCCTCATCAGCGTTCTTGATGAAACCAAATTTCTTGATCTCTTCATCAAAACGTTGATTCTAACTTCTCGATGCTTGTTTCAATCCATAGATTGACCTCTTTAACTTGCATACTTTATTAGGATGTTGTGGACCGACAAAACCATCAAGCTAAACCATATGGACAGTCTCTTCGAGATGTCCATTAAGAAAAGCGGTTTTGACATCCATTTGCAAATCTCATAGTCATAATATGTAGCTATGGCAAATAATATCCTAATTGACTTTAGCATTGCCACAGGCGAGAAACTTTCATCATAATCAACCCTTTGAGTTTGAGTGAAACCTTTTGCTACAAGTCTTGCTTTGTAAGTATCCAAGTTTCCATGTATATCCATTTTCTTCTTGAAACCCACTTGCATCCAACCGGTTTGGAGTTAAGTGGAGGGTCAATCAATTCCCAAACTTGATTGTCATACATGGATTGCATCTTAACGTTCATGGCTTCCAGCCATTTGTCACAATCCGAATTGGACATTGCTTCATGGTATGTAGTTGGCTTATCGGAGTCAACCACATAGCATCCATTAATGAAAAATCCATATCTTTCAGGTGGAATGATAACTCTACCAGATCTACGAATGTTTTGTGTGTATTGATCAACCTCTTAATCATCATCAACAGCCTCTTGTGATTGCTAGTGTCAACCAAACGTGTATCGACTTGTGGATCTTGATCCTCATCAAATCCACTGTTTATATACTTATCCTTCCTTAAGGAACTTAGCTTCCAAGAACTCTGCTTTCGAGTAATAAATACCTTTTACTATGTTGCATCAAAGAAGTAGTATCCTATACGGTCTTTGGGATATCCAACAAATATACACTTAGTGGATCGACTTTCTGGTCAGGGCCATATTCAAAATACGAGCCACGGAGAGCAATGCGAACCCCAAAATGATAGAGGTAGTGAGCTTATAGCCATCATAGATCGAACCATATCCAATAGGGTTCGATTTCTCCTTTTAGACACACCGTTATGTTGTGGTGTTCTAGGTGGAGTAAGTTGTGAGACGATCCCACAACTTCTTAGATGGTACTGAAAAGCATCACTGAGGTATTCACCTCCTCTATCTGAATGAAGAACTTTGATAGTTTTATTGAGTTGATTTTCTACTTCATTCTTGAAGATTTTGGACATTTAAAAGCTTCATGTTTGTGTGTCATGAGGTACACATAACCATTGCGACTATAATCATCGGTAAAGGTAATGAAGTATCTTTCGCCATTTCTAGTCATTGTCTTAAAAGGGCCACATACATCCGAATATATGATTCCCAATAAGTCTTTTGCCCTCTCATTAGTGCCACTTAAGGGTGACTTGGTCATCTTACCTCATAAACAAGATTCACACTTATCGAATGAAACATTTTCATTGTTTTTCAAAAGACCATTCTTTTGAGGTGTTTGAAACTGATTCTTGTTTATGTGACCAAGACGACAATGCCAAAGATAAGAATCACTTAAACCCATTTAAGTTTCTTGTTCTGTTAGATATAATGAGCTTATATAGGATGAATCATTATGAACCAATTCATAGATTCCATTAAAAGGCATAGCCTTGAAATAAAAACATCATTCGTACAAACATAAATACATTGTTAATAAACTTAATTCATAACCACATGTTTTAAGAGGGAAATCGAAATTATGTTCCTAGTCAAACTAGGGGATACAAAAATGTTCTTAAGGACAACTTCCAAACCTTTTGAAAGTTTCAAAATATGTCTCTTTCAGCTTCGACATAACTTGCTCTGTTGCCCATGTAGAGACTGGTGTCTCCCTTCTGAAGGTTATTTTTTGAATCCCTGCAACAATTGCATATGTGAGTTCCACATCAGTACCGATACCCATGTGTTTGAAGAAATAACATTCAACCAATGGAATCATGAAAGTTGTACTGAGGTTTGCCCAACACCTCTTGTTTCTCAACTCTTTGAGATTGTTGGACAAAGAACCAATGAGCCAAGATCAGAAAACCTCTAAGTCCCACATGGTATCAACAACTGCTGAAAGCTTCATCAGCAGTTTGACAAGTGCTGAAGACTTCAACAGCTGAAGATCAAGGTGCTGAAAACTTCACAGCTGAAGAACTAAAGTGCTGAAGTACAACAGCTGAAGAACACAAGTACTAAAGCTGAAAGCTGAGAACACAAGTACTGAAGCTGAACAGCTGAAGACACAAGTACTGAAGCTGAACAGCTGAAGAACACAAGTACTGAAGCTGAACAGCTGAAGAACACAAGTGCTGAAGCTGAAAGACCAAAGTACTGAAGTACAACAGCTGAAGAGTTTACAAGTGCTGAAGATCAACAACTGATGTACAAAGTCTGAAGACAAAGACTGAAGACATCAGCTGATGATATCTACTGAAGTCATCAGCTGATGAAACATCTGAAGTTCAAAGTCTGAAGATCAAGTACTGAAGTTTCAGTAGTTTGTCACAACTGCTGAAGAGTACTTCTTCAGTAGTTGTGATATCAGTAGTTTTATATTTTAGTTTCAGTAGTTTTGTAAAACGACTGAAGAGCTTGTTCTTCAGTCGTTGTAGTTTCAGTAGTTTTATGTTTTTCAGTAGTTATAACAACTGATAACACTTAGCATTTTTGTAAGGAGATGTCAGCTGTTTTGACATCTTCAGTAGTTGTGTTTCAGTTGTAATAAATCTGTTAGATGTCACTATCAAGTGACATCAGCAGACGTCACATCTTATATAAGAGGTGTCGACCTAATTGTAATTGTGACATTCTGTTACCACGAAAGCGAATATTGAATGAAATATATTTGCAGAATTCTCTCTCTATAACCGTCTTTGTTCTTCATTGAATATCGTTTTGTTCTTGTGAATCGACTAATTCATTGTTTGAATTCCGCTGCTATACTCTTCAATCAATCAAACATAGATCACTGATCCTAACAAGTGGTATCAGAGCTGGTTAATCATTGATCGATCTAACAATGATCATTGAAACTGCTAATTGATATCTGTGTTTGATTGAATTAGCGTATTTGCAAGAACTGGTTATAGATTATTGAATTTCTGTCGCTTTCGTTCATTTATTTTGAGATCTTCTGGTTCAATGGTTTTGTGTTTGTTTTCTAAATCTGTTTTAGCTTAACCGAATTTGATTGAATCTGAGATGACGACTCCTTCTAATGATCCTCACAATACCGGTTCCTCAACCAAGCCTCCGATGCTGGTTAGGACCGAGTATAACATATGGCAACGAAGAATGCTTCATCACCTGTCTGTTAACAGTTCAGGTTGTTGGACATCTGTGGTACATGGACCACATAAGCCTATGGTGAACAATCCGGAAACCAATCAAATGGTTCCGAAGAAGAAGGAACAATACTCTGATGAAGATCGGAAACTATTTGAGATTGATGCTAAAGCCATGGAATTCTGGCCATGGCACTGCCTAATGAAATCTATTCAGGGCTTATGCATCATGAAACTGCTCATGATCTCTGGAATGCCCTGAAGGAACAATTCGGTGGCACAGATGAGGTCTTAGCAAACAATAGAGAAATCCTTGCCCAACAATATGAGACATTCTCTCATAGAAAGGGTGAGACACTGACTCAACAGTTTGAGCGCTTTTCCTGCTTGATATCTGAGCTGAAAATGGTGAAACAGGAATACACCAATAGCCAGATGAACAACAGATTCCTCAGATCACTGCCTGAGAGATGGGACACATACACTATTGTCCTACGCTCCAGTGCAAATCTGGATGCCTATCTCTCACCCAACTTCATGGGAAACTGCTTACATTTGAAAGAGAGATAGAGCAGAAGAAAGGAAACTGTCCTCATCAGGAAAGCTCACTGATGACTTTGTACCAGGGAATACTGCCTTGGTTGGTCATGAGTCAGAATATGCTGCATCTGAAAGCAATTATGATGAGCATATAGATTTCTCTTCAAATAGTTCTGATCATGCATTTGTTGGTATTGAGAGTCATTCTGGCAGTAATAGTGACAATTTATGCTTCATCATGGATGATCTGAAAGGAATAGCTGATGATGATCTAGAAGAGATGGATATTTGAGCCAAATGGCACTGATTAATATCAGATCTCAGAAGTTCTATAAGAGAACTGGCAGGAAATTTCCTGGACTCTCTGGCAAAACCAAAGTTGGTTTTGACAAGAGTAAGTTGAGGTGTCACAAATGCCAAAGGCTAGGACACTTTGCAAGAGAGTGTAGATCAACTGGATCTAACTCTTCTGCACCCTTTGTGACTTTTCCTAGTACTAGTCCACAAAACAGAGGGCAACATCCTGCTGGTTCTGGTCATATTCACATCCTAGATCTCCTGCATACTTTGTTCCCAGGGTCAAATGTCATATCCTTATCCCTGCTATTATATGCCTCAACCAAATCCTGTTCAAGCTCCAATTGCACAACAACCACAAGCATTGCCTGAACCACAGCCTTCCCAATCTCATCAACAAACTCAACCTCAACAACACAGCTTCTTCACCCCAGGAGTTGTTGACTGGAGCAGTTTACCAGATGACTTGTCTGGTCATGAACAACTGTTCTCAGGTGCTGGTCAACATGGTGGTGAAAGTCCATTTGGAAATCTAGCTCTTATGGCTTTGGATTCTGCTGATACTTCATCCTCTAATGCCTCTACACCAAAGGTATCACAGGTATCCTCTGAGGCAAAAGCCAAATTATGTTCTGAAACATGCATAGCAGCATTTGCATCTATTAGAGAAGCAAATGTAGCTTTAATCAACAAGAACATTGAGCTAGAACAAATAATTTCCAAAAACAAAGCTGAATTTGAGTCTGTGCTTAATGATAAAAATGATGAGATTTACAAACTGAAATGCCAAATAACTGATGATAAGGCTAGGGAAGAGATACTTCTAGAGAAGTATAAAGATCTCAAAGAAACCCTTGCAGTTACCCAGGTAGAGTGTGATAGATGGGTACAATCATGCAAAGGTTTTGAAATGCTTCTTAGTAAGCAATCTGCTTCCAATGTGAAGTTTGGCATTGGTTACAATCACACTGCTCCACCTACAGATTTTACTCCAAGAGCAGAGGTAGAATCTGATGGTGAGAGTAAAACCAATCCATCTCATCATGTGATCTACTTTCTGATACAGCACAATCAGAAGTAGAAGTCAGCATCAAGCCCTCTCAGAACCTATCAGCTGATGTTGATGGTTCAAATGCTGACACTCACATGATCAATGAGTTGATCAACTCAGGAGTTATTCTGAAAGTCCTGAAAGGACTAGAGAGCAGGATTTAACACCTGAAGTTCAAACTCCAACTACTGCAGTACTGAAGAGAAGAAAACTGTCAGTAGAAAGAGTTTGAAGACTACTAAAGAGGCAGTCAAGAAAGCAAACAATGCTTCCAAAGCACTGAAGAACAAGTCTTCAGTTGCTTCACCCTTTAGTTGATGATCAACCTAAGATGAAGAAGAAACCATGTGAAGTATGTGGTTTGTTCAATCATCTTACAGATGATTGCTGGTACAAAAGAGGTTCCAAACTCAAACAAAAAGAAGAAATTAAAGAGAAAATGGTAAAAATGAAAAATGAGTTTGAGACCACATTTGTATCAGCAACATCAAATCCTGTAACCCTTAAGTCCTCAAAGAAATCCAAAAAGGAAGGGGTTAAACAGGTGACAGCTGAGAGTGCTCAGAAGAAGAAGGTGCAACATAGGAACTTATCAAACTCCACTGGCAATGTGTCTGATGAGCTGAAAGCTTTATCACAAAATCAGACACAGCTGGTTATGATGGTTCAACATCTGTGGGTAGAGTTAACCAACTAGATGCTCCTATGTTGAAACCACAGAAAAGGAGATCCAAGCCAAAGGATTCCTCTTCTTCACCATCTTCTTCCTCTCAGGCTTGTTTCAAATAAACCTGTTAGTTTACCATCTATTGATGAGACCAGGCCCAAAACCAAAAAGGTTTGGGTCTCCAAAACTAACTGATTGTTTATTATTGCAGGGTTCTCCAACATGCCAAAGTAGCATCTGGTATGTAGACAGTGGGGGATCTATGCACATGACTGGGAACAGCTCTCTTCTTCATGACTACTCTCAAGGAAAGAAGGGATTTGTTTCTTTTGGCAATGATGCTAGGGGTTACATCATTGGTAATGGCTTTGTCTCCAATGGAGAAATCAAATTTGATGATGTTAATCATGTGGAAAATCTCAAGTACAATCTCTTGAGTGTCAGTCAAATGTGTGATAAAGGCCATGTTGCTCTTTTCACCAGTCAGAACTGTAGGATTCTGTCATCCAAAGTTTTGCATTTGATTGACAAGGTGTTGGATGATCACACTCTCCTGAGAGCCAACAGGACAGGAAGAGTGTATGCCTTAGATCTTTCCAAGAAAATAGATCTCAAAGGCAATCCTTGCCTATTTTCCAAAGCCTCTTCTCAAGAATCTAAACTGTGGCACAGAAGGCTGGGTCATGTTAATTTCAAAAACATGAATCAGCTTATCCACAATAGTTTAGTCAGAGGCTTACCAATAAAGGAGTTCCACTGTGATGAAACCTGCACTGCTTGTTTAAAAGGAAAACAGCACAAAGTCTCATTCCCTCCTATTGAAGAGCCTAAGTCCACTGCCTGCTTGCAATTACTGCATATGGATCTATTTGGTCCTGTGAGAGTGATGAGCATGGCCAAGAAGAAATACTGTCTGGTAATTGGGGATTACTCCAGATTTGTATGGACTTTCTTTCTACATTCAAAGGATGAGGTTGCTCAGAAGGTTATTAACTTTGTGTTGTATATTGAGAAGCAGTATTCCCTTCCAGTCAAGTGTATCAGGAGTGATAATGGAACTGAATTCAGAAACCATACACTTGATGACTTCTATCTCTCAAAGGGAATCAAAAGGCAGTTTAGCATCCCAAGGACTCCAGAACAAAATGGAGTAGTGGAGAGAAAGAACAGGACCCTCATTGAAGCTGCAAGGTCCATGCTGGCTGACTCTGGTTTGCCACTGACCTTTTGGGCTGAAGCTGTCAACACAGCTTGCTATGTGCAAATAGAGTTTTAGTAAATCAGAGGTTGATGAAGACTCCATATGAAGTTCTCCATCATTTGGCTCCTCTAATTTCATTTTTCAAAGCATTTGGGTGTCCCTGTTTTATTCTCAACACAAAGGATCAACTCCATAAATTTGATCCTAAGGTGGATGCTGGGTATTTGTTGGTTATTCATCTACTTGCAAGGCATACAGAGTCTTCAACTGCAGAACAAAGATAGTTGAAGAGACTTTGCATGTGAAGTTTAATGAATCTCCTTTGGACAAGATTCCACAAAACCCTGTGGAGTTGTTTGATTTGGACATACTGCAATATGTTCCTTATCAACCTCCAGCTGTTGCAGATCCTGTGGCTAAATCATCTTCTGCAGCATGTCTTCCACCTGGTGGTATTGATGATGATGATGATAATATCAATACTCACCTATTCAAGTTTAGTGACCAACTGCCTGTGTCTGCTAAACTTGATGTTCCTGTAGCTTCAGCAGTTCCATCCACAACAAATGCTGATGAGATCTCTGTTTCCTCTACATCTTTTGAGTTACCATCTAATTCTTGGTTTCAAGAGTCTACATCAACATCTGCTGCTGCTGAAGGTTCTACAAACACTTGCACAGATCTCATTGTTTATCAAGAACTGAAGAATCACCCCATGTCTCAGATTATTGGTGATATCAATGCTGGTGTTTCAACAGAAGTCAATTGTCTAACTTCTGCTTCTATGCTCTCTTCATCAGTCAGCTAGAGCCAAAGAACTACCATGTTGCTTTGAGAGACAATGGATGGGTTGAAGCTATGCAGCTTGAGCTACTTCAGTTCAAGAAACAGCAAGTGTGGGAACTGGTTCCTCTTCCCCCAGGTAAGTGTGCAATAGGCACTAAATGGGTGTTTAGGAATAAAACTGATGAAAATGGGCTTATTGTTAAGAACAAGGCTAGACTGGTTGTACAGGGGTTTTCACAAGAAGAAGGTATTGACTATGATGAAACCTTTGCCCCTGTAGCCAGACTAGAGGCAATCAGATTGTTCTTAGCCTATGCTGCATTCCACAATCTTAAAGTTTTCCAAATGGATGTCAAAAGTGCATTTTTATATGGTAAAAAAAAAGAAGAAGTTTATGTGTGTCAACCACCAGGCTTTGAGGATATAAACATCCTGAATGGGTGTACAAACTTGATAAGGCTCTTTAGGTTGAAACAAGCTCCTAGAGCCTGGTATGAGACACTCTCTACTTTTCTTCTTAAGAATAATTTCACTAGAGGCTCCATTGATAAAACTTTGTTTATTAAGAAGGTGGATCAGCATAAGCTACTTGTTCAGATTTATGTTGATGATATTATTTTTGCATCCTCTGATCCCCAGTTGTGTGATGATTTTACAACATTAATGAAAAAGAGGTTTGAAATGAGTGCAATGGGAGAATTACAGTTCTTTCTAGGCTTGCAAATCAAACAAAAGGCTGATGGAACTTTATTCATCAGTCAAAATATACAAAAGATCTTTTGAATAAGTTTGATTTACAAAACTGTAAGCCCTGTTCTACTCCCATGTGCAACACCACACAACTGGATGCTGATCAGAAAGGTAAAGCTGTTGATGAAACGCTTTACAGATGTATGATTGGGTCCTTGATGTATCTAACAGCTTCTAGACCAGATATTATGTTTGCTACATGTGTTTGTGCTAGATTTCAGGCTGCTCCTAAAGAGTCTCATTTGATTGCAGTCAAGAGAATCTTTAGATATTTGCAAGGTACACAATCTCTGGGTTTATGGTATTCCACTGGACACTCTTGCAAATTAGTTGCTTTTTCAGATAGTGACTATGCAGGGTGCAAGTTAACTAGAAAGTCAACTTCTGGTGGTTGTCAATTCCTAGGCAACTGTTTGATTTCTTGGCAGAGTAAGAAACAAACATCTGTTGCTACATCAACTGCTGAGGCGAGTACATTGCTGCTGCAAGTTGTACTTCTCAGGTACTCTGGCTTCAGAACCAACTTCTGGATTATGGCATTACAGAGACTAAGACTCCATATTAATGGATAGTGCTTCAGCTCTGTGTATTGTCAAAAATCCAGTCCAGCACTCTAGGACCAAACATATAGAGATCAGACATCATTTTATTCGGGATTGCTTTGAAAAAGGTCTGATTGATCCTAAGTTTGTGCCTAGTGCTGATGAGCTTGCAGATATTTTTACTAAGCCTTTGGATAGTTCTACTTTCCAAAACCTTGTGTTAAGGCTTGGTATGCTGCAGCTAGAATAAGTGACAACTACTGATGATTTCAGTAGTAATTACTGGTGATCATTGGTACCATGTCACATATAAGTACTGATGAGTCCTTTCACCTTCAGTAGTTTTATAACTACTGATGGCTAAATGCCTCACAAGTACTGAAGTACTTTATCTGTTCCAAACTACTGATGTAGTTAAAACTACTGATGTAGTTACAACTACTGAAATCAGTATAACAGATAAGTACTGATGTCCTATGAAACACCTGAAAATCAGATGCAAAGTCTGATGAGTAAGTGTTGAGGACAGCATGAAACAGCTGAAAGGCTATGAATTGACGAAAACTACTGAAGAGAACTTTCTCTTCAGTTGTTTCAACAACTGCTGTTTCATTCTAAACAACTGAAGCAAAACCATGTCTTCAGTAGTTTTATAACTACTGATGACTAATACCAAGTCTTCAGTTGTTTACAACAACTGATGACAAAACCACTGTCTTCAGTAGTTTCACAACTACTGATGACAAACACCAAGTCCTCAGTTGTTTCATCATCTGAAGTCAAAACCACGGTCTTCAGTAGTTTTCTAACTACTGATGCCTAACACCACGACTTCAGCTGTTTCAACGTCTGAAAGGGTAATACCATGTCAACAGTCGTTTAAAACTACTGATGACTAACACCACATCCTTCAGTCGTTTTCTAACCCGTACCCTATAAATATCCCTGACCTAATCCTTCAAAGCTTCATCTTCTTCAAACCTAACGTTCCTCTCCAAAACTTCTCTCTTCTAAATGGCGTCCATGCAAATTAAACCGCGACACAACTGTGTAGCCTACCTTACTAAATCGCCTGTCTGGGCTAAGTTCGATACTGCTATCGATCTTATGGTTCAGTCCCAATACAAAACGGCATTTCTTCTCAATCCCATTCTACATGCCGAATCCCTCAACAGTTTTGGATGAACGTCACCATCACCACTGGGGAGAACAACACAACATCTCTTCGGTCGTCAACAACAAAGAAGTGGTCATCACTCCCGAAATACTTCGCCAAACTCTACATCTGGATGATGCCATTCTCCTGCTGGATATCCCAAGGGCACCACTGATCTATCCTTTGCCCATCATGGATATCAGGGCAATCTTAGTGCCTCCACTATAATGGAAGAAACATTTCCATGACGCTGAACGCCTAATTTTTCACATGGTGAATGTATGTTTGGCTCCTAAGACTTCGTCTTGGGATCAAATGTCGACAAAGTGGCAGCAGGTAATGTATTCTATTCTTGAGCAACAGCCGTTAAATTTTTCAGAAATAATATTTTCGGAGCTCAAGGATATGGCTCAAAAACTAACTGCTAACCGTTGGATATTATATCCGCGGTTCATAATGGCCATCATTACAAACCAGCTTCACGCTGAGGGACTTGTTGGCCTGGGAGTCCCTGCTACGGCTGTTCTGCCTGAAGTATACTCCCGGCACAACTCTGACCACACACTCAAATTGGCTGCCAAGCTGCGCAAACCCACGCAGCTGGAACCCACAGCCACCACCTCCAAATCAAAAGTCCCCACCAAACCCACCAAAAAGAAACCCAAAACGGCTACTCAGGGAATTGAGTCCCCTGAGGATGCCCCTGCAACACAAACGCAGGAGATATCCACTGGTCAAAACCCCCTAGTGGATATAAGGACTCTTCCAGCCATAGCCGCTCAGGATTCCTCTCAACAGGAGCCTGCAGCAACCACACAAGGGGTACCCACATCTGGGATCTTCCTCACTTGAGGGGATTGCCATTGAAGAGCACCATCCTCCCCAGGTGCACACTGCTTCTATCCCTTCACCCCATGCAACCGCCCCTCACAGCCCAACATTGATAGTTGCACAAGTGCTGACTCAATTGCACTCCTCACCCCCTCCCCAGATACCACTTACTACTGGGAACACCTCTACCATTGAGGGGGAGGAACAAAGTGCAATTGAGAACCCACAGCACAGGGGTTTACCACTTCTATCTCCTGGTGTAGATAGGGAGATTAGAATATCTAGTGAGGCTGCCACCTCTTCTGAATCAGCACATGATCAGATGAGGCTGGTAACATTGCTAAGACCTCACTAGAGGCAACAGCTGATGATGGACATAGTCCTGAGGCTGGAAGTCCCCAGTACCAAGACAAAGGGGCACATGCAACAACTGGTCTACACCCAGTGCATGTACATCCTGCTCCAAGCAGGAGGTCAGGTGATTCAGCTTCTGCTGATGATGACCTGGGCTTTTTCTACGATGTTCTTGCCCAGAACACAATCCTTGAGGAGGAAGTCAGTAGGCTGCAAAACCTACTTGACCAACTCTCACAAGGAGAAAGACCATCTGCCTCCACCAACCCACAGATGGCACCTTCAGTTGAAGGTTCCCCAAACACTGAGCCACTCCCAACAACTAAGCCACCTGCCTCTGCTTCTGGCACTATTTCTCAGGACAGAAACCTCCTGAGCAAATAGTTGCTGCTTCAAAATTCCCTCCCTCTCATCACACCATAATCACTGACATTGTGACTAAAGCCATTGATGAGAGGCTTTCCTCAACTTTACAACCCTGATTGATGCTGCTGTGCAAAAGACACTTTCTGCGGTACAAACCCCTACCACCAATGCATCCAAAAAGGGGGAGAGTACTGCAGTGAAAGAAAAGAAGAGGAAAAGAACAGAGGATGAGAAGGCCCAAGAGCAAGCCCAAGAGGTGGAAAAAGAAAAGCAACAACTGATCACCTATAAACGAAAGAAAAGTGCTGATGATCAACCTACTGCTGAAGAAAAATCCTTGGAAGAGCTGGTAAAAGATGCTGATGATACACACAGCCGATCCATGGATAAAATCATTGAGCAACTCTTCAGGCAAGGTTTTGATACAGCCACATTGGATAGTGAAATCAGGAGGTTGGAAGTGCAAGAGATTCAAACCCGATGGGCTGGGTATGATGCACTTGAAAAGGAGAGATTGGAGATCATGATCCGTTTCATTGCCAAATACTTAGGAAGATCTTTGATGGAGATTCGCGCGTGGACCAGAGACAGTATTCTGGCTATAGCCACCAGAATCTGTCTGTCTGAGCAATTCCACAAGGGGATTATCATTGAAGCCCTTGATGAGGCTGGGGCTGGTAAAAGGTTTGAAATGGCAAAACTTACAAAGGCTAAACTCACAACAAAGATGCTGGAACAACCTTCCCTTCCACCCACTCAAACAGCCTACCCCTCAAATCTCCAAACCAATCTCAAAGCCCAAATCCAAACAACCACATCACAACCCACAAAACCAACTCCCTCACCATCTAAACCAACAGCCGATGATGCACCTAAGAAGAAGAAGAGAAGGGTGTTGAGGCTAGAAGAAGAAGAAGAAGAGGATGATGTGGAAGAAGATAGGATGCCTCTGTCTGCAGTCCTAACACTGGCGAAAGCCAAACCTATGCCCATCACTCCCACCTCACAGATGGATGTTGTGAGAGTAAAAATTGAAGAAGAGGAGCAGCAAAAGCTTCATGATGATGAAATGCTGAAAAGCATTGACAAAACCTATGCTGCCTCCTCATCAATTATCAGCATGAAGAAAGAAGCTCTGAGATTGTACACTCTCGCCAACACATTTCAATATCAGAAGGAAAGGGTGAGAGTATGGCCTGATCCGAGGGTGGCTCACAGGATTGTAAAGAAAGACATTCCTTCGAGATACAAGGGTCAAGTCAAGAGGATCGTAGATGAAGAGATCACAGTGGCCTTGTAGTATCACCCTGGGAGATTGTCGAAGATTTCAAGAAGGCCTACGAGACTAAACAACCACCCCAGAAGATGCTAGAGAACAGAATTATCAAAAAGGGGTTAGTCTACAGAGGCTTGAGAACTTCAAACAGAATGAGCTCAGTCTGCTACTCGAAGGGAATCATCCTGATGAGTTTGCATATAGACAAATTACAACAGTTGAGCTCAAAACGGCAAACAGGCCAAGTACATCTCAGAGCTGTATGGGCGAGAAGGATTGTTTGATGGTGAAGCCGAGAACCTGACCATGGAAGAACAAATCATGTTTCTCAGAGCCTACACCAGAGAATCCTACAGGCTCATACACGGGAAGTAGATCTCATGAATGGGATAACAACTCTGTGTCCAGTTCCCCAAAACAGAGTTCCCATTCATATCTTGCCAAACAAATATCAGAGACTTCTTCCCAGGCGGCGGAGCTTATATGGGTCATCTTCTCTACTGATCAAGAAGGAAAAAGACCAACCTTTTGCCAACAATAAGTGGGATAATAAATAATTAGAGGTTTTGGCTGCATTGGTTCAGGGGGAGTTTGTTGGACCAAAAGAACCAATGAGCCAAGATCAGAAAACCTCTAAGTCCCACATGGTATCACAACTGCTGAAAGCTTCATCAGCAGTTTGACAAGTGCTGAAGACTTCAACAGTTGAAGATCAAGTGCTGAAAACTTCAACAGCTGAAGACTAAAGTGCTGAAGTACAACAGCTGAAGAACACAAGTATAAAGCTGAACAGCTGAAGAACACAAGTATGAAGCTGAACAGCTGAAGAACACAAGTACTGAAGCTGACAGTGAAGAACACAAGTACTGAAGCTGAACAGCTGAAGAACACAGTGCTGAAGCTGAAAGACCAAAGTACTGAAGTACAACAGCTGAAGAGTTACAAGTGTGAAGATCAACAACTGATGTACAAAGTCTGAAGACAAAGACTGAAGACATCAGCTGATGATCTACTGAAGTCATCAGCTGATGAAACATCTGAAGTTCAAAGTCTGAAGATCAAGTACTGAAGTTTCAGTAGTTTGTCACAACTGCTGAAGAGTACTTCTTCAGTAGTTGTGATATCAGTAGTTTTATATTTTAGTTTCAGTAGTTTTGTAAAACGACTGAAGAGCTTGTTCTTCAGTCGTTGTAGTTTCAGTAGTTTTATGTTTTTCAGTAGTTATAACAACTGATAACACTTAGCATTTTTGTAAGGAGATGTCAGGTTTTGACATTCAGTAGTTGTGTTTCAGTTGTAATAAATCTGTTAGATGTCACTATCAAGTGACATCAGCAGACGTCACATCTCTTATATAAGAGGTGTCGACCTAATTGTAATTGTGACATTCTGTTACCACGAAAGCGAATATTGAATGAAATATATTTGCAGAAATTCTCTCTCTATAACCGTCTTTGTTCTTCATTGAATATCGTTTTGTTCTTGTGAATCTACTAATTCATTGTTTGAATTCCGCTGCTATACTCTTCATCAATCAAACATAGATCACTGATCCTAACAAAGATAGGTGGAGAATCCTTTTCCAATGTCCTATTCACCACACTCAAAACATGGATCTTCTCCGTTACCTTAGGCTTCTATGCTTAGGCTTTGGAGGTTCCGCATTAACTTTCCTTTCCATTTCCTGATGTACCCTTTCCTTGGCAACATTGCCTGGGATCGGGGAAGGCCTTTTTTTATTGCCTTCTCTATCGTGTGAGAAAAGGTAGAACCGTTCTACCCATCCCTGCCTCGGCTGTTTTGAGCATTGCGTGAAGCTCACCAACGCTCTTGTCCACCCATTCATATTGTAATTCATTATGAACGTCTCAACTTTTGGTAGGCCATTAAGGATAAAATCCGTGGCCAGATCCTTTGAGACGGGACAATTAAGTTGCTCGAGGCGATCAACGTGGCTTTTCTTCTTAAGAACATAAGATGATACCGATTGGGTTTCTTCCATGCGACACGCATGAAGCGCTCGAACCGTTTTGAAGCGCTCTATCCTAGCTTGTTGAATGAACATTTCCTTCAACTAGGTAATTATGTCATATGCCCCAAGATGCTCCAAATCCTTTTGGAGTTCAGGAATCATAGTTCCTAACATGAGGCAGGAAACCTGCATGGAATCCTCAATGTATTGAAGCCAATCGTTATAGGCCTCAACATCCTCGGGGTCAGGTTGATCAGGAATGGGATCGTCAAGGACATAGGCCTTTTCTCTTGCTTGAGAACAATTCTCAAGTTTCGAAACCAGTCCATAAAGTTATTATGGTTAAGACGGTCGGGGTGGTAGGGTAGGGACGGGGGTGGTAGCATTATTGTTTGTGGCCATTTCTACAAAATTACAAAGTTCATATTAGTATTTCTGAAAATTTGTATTTTAATTATTAATACCCTTTACACGTCTCATAGGCAATTAATAATTAAAATCTAGAATCTAACGTTACATTTAAATGATGGTTAGGTGACCTTTATTCCATTATTTAAATTAACAAGGTAGTCAACATTTGTCAATTGCAACCTATTGGAACTTCTAGCTTTATGGGATCGGTTAAACATCTTATGTTTAGTCGGCATGTAAAATCCCATCAACACCACTGTACGCCATGCTTCGGTGACCCTATGCACATGGTTTCCAATTCAAGTCATCCTACTTACACACACGTGTGAGTTTACACATACAAGTGGTTAGGTGACCTTTATCCCACAAATATGTTAAGCCCACCTCAAACACACAAGTTCCCTAAAAGTGGTTAGGTGACCTTTATCCCACAAGTAGTTCTCAAGTGATTCGAGTGTCGTGTAAAAGGATGGTGTTTAACTTGTTTCCAAAGGGATTTAAATTTCCATTAATTCTAGTTATGAAAACTCTATGTACCTTGTATTCGCATGCTTCCAAATACATGGTACCCTATGGTTCCTTTTTTAATAAAACCTCTTTTATTTTGAAATCATTAATCCTTTTAATAACCTTTCATTAGTCACTTAATGATTAGGAACCAAAAAATTCAGCTTGTTATGATAATTTATTTAGATTGTTAAGCATATCCACATATCAAACAATTAACATAAAATGAATAATCAAACAAGCATATATAAAACAACCACATGTGCATAACCATAGCGACTATATTGACAACACTTGTTTGCCATCACAAGTGTTATCATTTGGTCTTTCCTAAGGGTTGAACACAACACAAAAGATGAGATCTCCAAAGACCCCTACTTGAACTTGCATCCAAATGCTTTAAGTCCTTCTCTTTGTGTCTTCCTTTTGTGCTTCCATCTTGTGCATCTTCTTTTACAAAATTTATATCCTAATACAAATTTTCTAATAAAAGAAAACACACTTAATCTATCTATTACATTTCCACTGAATGAATAAATAAATTACATCCAAATACAAAAACAAAAGAATAATATTACAACCCATTATGAATGAAATCAACCAAAACAAACATCCATTCAAAACCAAATCAACACAAGGTCAAGGCTAGGTTATGCACCAATATGAATCATCATATACATATTCAAGAACCAAATAAATCCCCATATGACCCTAAATTTTCAGCCAACATAAACCAAGAAATTAGGGTGTTTTTGTCCAAACAAAACACAATCAACCATTTGATATCTTTCTTTCAAGGTTTAATCACAAGCATGTTAGATATAACCTGAAAGGTTGGGGATTTTAACATCACCACAAAACAGCCCCTATAAGGTTGTTAAAGCCCCATAAAACCAATTTTACAAGGACAAATGAAACTACTCATCCACATATCCGGCTCCGATACCAATGTTGGGTTTGTTGAACCATATCAAGGTAGTTTAACCATTTAAACATGAAAATGCAGCGGAATAAAACCTTAATATTATCATTTGTAATCTGAAAATTAAGGCTCATATCATATCAACAACATACCCAAGAACATAAGGATCATTTATATGTGTATGAACTAGCTATCAAGAAGAATAAACAACCAAAAACAAAAGATACAAACTACCTTTTGTAGAGCTGCAGAAAAACGAATTTGGATGAAGAAGATGAGCTTCTTGAATTGCAAAAAACACCAAGGAGAGGTGTACTCAAGCATCCATACCCACAAGCATCAAGCAAGCACCTTTGTTGCTAGGATTTGAACACCAAAACCCAAAGAAGAAGCTGTTGGAACAACCTTCCAGCTGTGAGTTTCTTCAAGAGAAAGAGAGAGTATCTTCAATTTTTGGGTTCTTGCATGTGAGAGAGAGAAGAGAATTCAATGTGTGTCTAGTTCTTGGAGTATGGTATATCAAAACAATCAAGACCCACTCCCCATAAAGGGGAAGCTGCTCCACAACCATCACCACAACAACACCACAACCAACACCACAACCAACACCACAACCAACACTACAACCATCACCACAACCAAAACCACAACCAACACCACAACCAACACCACAACCATCACCACAACTAACACCACAACCAACACCACAAGCAACACCACAACCATCACCACAACCAACACCACAACCAACCCCACAACCATCACCAATATCACCTCATCATCACTCTCCAATATCACCACATCATCACTCACCAATATCACCACCTCATGAATCTCCAATATTATCATCTCACCAATCACCAACATCACCATACCAATCTTTGCCCATCCATGATTACCCCGCTGAAGTTGGAGGATCAACTAGTGCTTGTAAAGCATCCAAATCATCTTCTGATGAGGAGGATCATCATACTCAAATGCCTGTAAAGAGAGCAACTTCTGAGACTGCTCCCTCAAAAAGATTTGCTGAATCCAATGAAAACAGGCCTGATGAAAAAGATAAACTTATATCTGAGCTCCTACAACAGGTGGAAGGTTGGTAGAATAATTGATGATAGAATTCTAGAGCTTGATGAAAAGGAGCAGGAGTTGAAAGAGCTTAAAGAAAAACATGAAGCTGAAAAGAAGGAGAAAGAGAAAGAAATTGAAACTTTAAAAGTTGCACTCAATCATTCAGGAGAAGAAGTGAGTGGCCATGTTGACACTCTTGCCATTCAAACCATAGCAATGGAAGAACAAGAGAACATTATAGAAGAACAAGCTGAAATCATCTCTAATCTTGAAAATGAAATACATAGCAAAAACAAAAGGATCTCTGAACTGGAGATGATAATGAAGAATAAGAAGGTGATACAAGTCAAACAAAACATGAGGAACAAAGTCTCGAGATGGTGATTTACTCCAGAAAAAATAAATGTTGTTCACACTAAGAAAGCTGAATTTGAGGAACTATTTAGTGCTTTAGACAGCTTTACATCTGAAGAATTCAGTGTAGATGATGATTTTTGGGAATTTGTGAACAATCAAAGGACTGACTCTGACCCTATTGTATTCATCCCCAAATCTCCAGTTCCTTTGGAGAAAGAGCTGAGCATGCAAATTGTCCCTGTTGTGTCATTGACTAAAGAACAAAAAGAAAAGATAAGAGATATATGTGAAAAGGAAAAAGAAAAAGAAAAGGAAACAGAAAAGGAGAAGGAGGAAATAGAAGTGAATGATCAAGAACAACCACACCTAAAAAATGTCTGAAGTGATTGAAAAGGCTGAAACTTTAAGTCCACAACTTCAAACATATTCAAGAAAGAGAAATATCTAACTGAAAAGGCTAAGGGTAAAAGACCAGTGATTGAAGAAGAAAGTGTTAAGAAACAGAAAGATGATCCAAGAAGCCTGGCAGCAATTGCTGAATTTTTTAAAGAACATGAGCAGGCTGAAGCTCAATTAAAGAAACAAGCTATTATCATTGATCTAGAAGAAGGAGAGATAGCTGATGGATATGATGCTGAAAAGGATGTTCATATGGACAGTCCTATGAAAACAGAACAAGCAGTGGAAGAAATGGTGTCAAAAGCCCAAACTGATGACTTATGATCAAAGTAATGTTTCTGGTCAATCAAGGGTATGATCTAGATGAAGTATTTAGGATGACATATGAAGGAATGAAAGAAGAGGAAGAAAAAGTGAAAAAGCTGCTAGATCCAAATATTGAAACAGAATATGAAAAAGCAATCACCAAAGATGTTCCAGTGCATTTAGAGCCTTCTATGAAGAAACCAACTGTGTATGAAAGACCATTGTCAAAAAAGGTTCCCCTACCCAAACTATCTTCAATGAAGAAATCATCCCCAACTCATGAACCACTATTTCTGATCCTTATAGTATGACAGATAAGGAAACGAAGGATTACCTCACCAGTCTAGGCTTCACCAAAAGAAAATTGGCAAACATGAAGACTATTTCACTAAAAGATGCAACACTTAGGTTGATAAATGAAAAGAAAGAAAAGTTAAAGCAGTTAGAAGAAGAGGTGCTCAATAAAAAGCCAAGATCAAGAGTTTCTTCACATGACATGAATCTTACTCATAAAGATCAAGACTATCTTGCACCTGTTATTAATAAATATCTAGAGTGGTTTGCTGAACCCTCCCAAGTGAAACTTCAGGAAGGGTTGACCACTGCTGAGATGATCAGAGGAGTATCTACTCCAAAAGGCAAAATAGACCAGAAAATTATTGCTTGGAAGTATGATAGTTCATGGTTAAAAGGATCTCTGGCCTAGTGCAATTTTGTGATAGAGTACTCTGCTCTGGTAAATGCACTTGAGATTCATGACCTGAAAGAACTGGCTAATCTAGAGCTGATCAACCATAATGCCATGTTTAGAGGATATGAATTTGAAGGTATACTTAAAATGTTCAAGAGAACCAACAACTTCAATTCACTAAAAGCAACATGTATGATAAAAGACAAAACTTTCAAGAACCCTCTGGAGATGAAACAGACAAAACCAACTGAAGAAGTAGTGTTTCCAGAACTTAGAGTAAAACCTACTGAATCATTGAAAAGAAAAATGGTGGCTGGTACACATTCCTCAATGCCAATCTCAAATGTTTATTATGATAAGAAGACCTATGAATTGGTGATTGAGAGGAAGTGGGGAGGCAAAGAAGGTGCTGAAATCAAATTTTTTAGTGGCTATGAAGTGAGACTACTAGATCAATCATACATTCAATACATATACACAAGGCACTTCAGAGAGATATCAAACAAATGGGTCAAGAAGATCTACATTTCTTTCTAAAGTGTATCAAAATATTGAAGATGACTTATGATCAGATTAGTGCAAAGAGGGAGAAAAGGAAGAGAAGAAGACACCTTTACAGTTAGGCAACATTGTCAAACTTGAGGTTGATGTACATTGTTCTCTTTTGATTCACAGGGATGGGCTATCAACATTGTCTATTTGGGAACCAATCTCAGTAAAGAAACTACCACTTGAAGCCATTCATAATATGAGCAGATGAAGATTCATGTACTGAGCAAGGATAAAATGTCAGATGCTCAATATTTTGTTAACATGATCAAGGCAATTTTGGATCCAAGACAAGCAGCACCTTTTACACCACCAGAAGACCCAGCAGAATCATCACAACATCAATCACCTCCCAAACATTGAAGAAAACTAGGTTGTATAATCCTTAGGGGAGTATTGTTGCACCCTGAAAGGATCATACATGCCAACTCAATGGGTGATTTGATGATTGCTCTGCCGGAATCCCTTAAGTCCAAGAAGAAATGCGGATGAAAATCCTGCTAAGAAAAAGAACAAGTGTTGTCTTCCGCATTTGTCAATGTGGAAGACATAATGCAAATACGGACAAGTATTTGCTCTTCACATTGACAAATGCGGAAGACTAAAAGTTATGTGGACAAGACTTTGCTCATCCGCATTAGACAAATGCGGATGACCGAACAAATGTGCATAAGTATTTGTTCATCCGCATTAACCAATGCGGATGACCACATACTAATGCGGATGAAGACTCAGACTAGTTCTGGTGTAATAGGTCAGGGGTAGTTTAGTCATTTTGTAAAAGGCATCTTGTCTACCTATAAATATAATAGATACCTCGTACATGAGCTGACGGCTGATAGATAGAGAATTTTTGTTGTAATTATTCTCTCTAATTTATTAACTTTCATATATACAATACCAAAGCATTTATGAGTAATTTTCTTGCATTGAATGTTCTTTGATTGTTTTTTTTCACCATTCAATCACTGACTTGATTACCATATTCAATTCACAATAAGAATATCACTCTTACTTAACCCTGTTATAAGGCCAGGTCCATCAGTCTCCTTTAGGATGCCACCTCCTCCTCCACCACATGTTAGGATTCCAACACCTGCACCTCTATCGTTTGACCCACTCCACCACCACCCACATGACGACTATTGGATGCCACCGAGGCGCAGCATGTAGTGTGCTAGCTGGTGATAGATACTCCTAGTCTAGCCATCGGGCAAGCGACGTAGGTCCCTCCGATGCTGCTTTGGACAAGATTCTGAATACCATTCGTCGTCACGAGCTGGCCCTCCAGCATGCCACCAGGACCTCTCAGTCTACCCAGTTTAGGCCAAGATGGTTTCGCACGGGGTCCAGTGGTTGGAGCAAGAATAGGGGAAGAAGAACTCAGGATGGCTAGGGTGATTGAAGAAGAAATGGATGTGAGAGCGTAGAAAGGATATGGGATTATCTGTCTTATAGACAGCTAAAGGAAACTATTTCTATTATTATCTGATACTATTACTATTATTATTATGGGGGTGATGGTACCTTCCAATTTGTAAGAACGTAACTTTGAGACAATTGTGTTTGCTAATACTGTTAAATCTATCTCTCTGTGAAACTACTTAAATTGATGTTAAAGTCTTGCTGAGCTATTTATATTGAATTACAATGTGCCATGATATGTGTTGGAATTATTGACCTGTGTCTATCATGGATGAATTGTATTAGGCTAATTTAATGAAACATTTTCTTGATTAGAGATATTTAGTGGTGTGTATGATACATTCCCTCTTTCTAGGACGCAGTAGTTTAGGGTAAGTGATGCATAGGCTACTTGAAACCATTTATGAGATGCTAAACAAAAATTTATCTGTGATGCTATCAGAATGCCAACTAGGAGAGGCACACACTTTGGAAGACGAGGGGATACTAGAGACCACCAAGAAGGGGCTAGATGAACTAGAAACCAAACCCCTACTCAACCAGGAACCCCTCATCAAGAGAATGCAAACCAGGGGAATGATGAAGGATCGCCACCTTGTTGCACAACAGATTGCAAATGCTATTCCTACCATTATAGCCCAGATCAATGCAGACCGGAGTAATCTTGGTGGCAATAATGTATTTGGAAAAAAACGAGGGAAATAATGAGGAAACTAAAGCACTGAAGAATGGATGCTCCTACAAAACTTTTATGGCATGCAAGCCAAAATACTTTTATGGCACTGAGGGTGCGATAGAGACACACCGATGGATCGATGAAATGGAAGTTGTCCTGGACATCAATGAGTGTAAAATGGAAAACATGGTGAGGTTCGCATCCTAGTCACTCAAGGGATCAGCTTTGGAATGGTGAAGATGGTCATTCAGCCCTAGGGAAGGAACACTGTTAACTGAATGAGCTAGACCGAGTTCAGGGAACTGATAACCAACAAATACTGCCCCATCAACCAACTGGAGAAGCTGGAGTCTGAATTCCTGAGCCTAGAGATGAAGGGTCCTAGTTACACTGAGTACATCAACCGCTTCTTAGCCTTGTCTCGACTGGTGCCACACCTGGTTACACCGAAATCTAAGGGTGTAGCGTGTTTCATTTGGGGGCGACATCCAAGAGTCAGGGGCATGGTTTGATCTTCCAAGCCTTTAACCTTATAAGTTGTGGTTGACTTCACCAGCGGTTTGACTGATGATTTGGTTAGGGCTAGATGGACTGAGCAACCAAGACTGAAGAGAAGAGGAAGTCAATGCTGAGAAAATGAAGTGGTTTGATGAAAAGAGAGCAGTTGGTAGTAAATGTTACCCATTGACCGTGTGAGGGTGAGAGAAGCTCAGATGTCTGTTTGTTCTCATTTTCAGATACGAGGAGGATTTTTCCTTCCATAAGCCAGATTTGTGTAAGGCCTGTTTGTGATAAACAAACGACTGGCTGATGGGGTGAACTTTGTGTTCCCTATCTCTTTTAGGAGGCGTCACCGAGTTCCTCTTCAAAGAGCTAGGTTTTGGTTCAGAAAGTTCAACTTTCTTCCTCGGTGTCTGATAATAAGGACAATGAGACGCAATGTGTCCGTACTCTCCACAATGGTAGCAGGATCTGCTTTCAACTTTACGATTTATTTGTTTTTATGGAGATGTAGGTGACACACGAGTGACCTTATCCTGTTTGGACTTAGACACTTCTTGGTTAGATGTATAGTCCAGTTTTACAAATTTAACTGCTTTACCTGGTTTTACATCTTTTACATTTTGTTTTCTAGGACTTTGACATGATTCACGTGATTTATTAACATTAATGTTCCTTTTAGGTTCAGATTTGACTTTGTTTGAACTAGACTTAATATTAACTTTTTCAAACTCATTTTCCAGGTTGACACAAGGCATTTTGCCTTTTGACTTTGAAGTGGTCTCCTTTTGTTTAGTGCCAGATTCAGTTGATTTACTTGTGGAATCTGGATCACTAACAAGAGGAGTGGACACCACATGATCTTTGATTGGATTATTATTGATTGGTTTACATTTTGCATTCATCAAGATCTCATGTGGTGGTGGAACCACTTTATAGCCCAATCCCTCCCCATTGTTTCTTTCTCTCACTAAGATTTGGACTATGTGTGAAGAGCTAGTCCATGTATGCAGTTTTTGTTTTAGGGAATTTACTTCTACTTCTAAAACTAATTTTTGCTTCTTAATATCCTCTAGGGAGTTAAGATAGTACCTAATGTCATTAGCTTGGTTAAAGGCTACAACTTTTGTTTCCCTAAGCTGTTTGTTCAAAAGGTCTATCTTTTCTTTATAACTATGCTCATTTTGTTTTAAAACTCTATTAGCTTCAGTGCATAGCTCTAGGTCCTTTACTAAGTTATCATTATGATCTAATAACCTAGAAAATTTAGATTCAATGCTTTCCCTAAATTTATTACAGTCAAAACAAGCATGATTAGAAAAGAGTTGGTCAGTAGTACTTACCTGAGCGGTTTCTGAAGAATCAGCCATCAAAGCAAAATCTGAAGTTTTTGGAGCTGGTGATTCTGAGTTTGTAGTAGTTGTCACGTCTTTAGGCAGGTAAGTGACCACTGGTGTAGTTTCTTCAGAGTTGGACATCGCGATCTCTACTACTATGTCTCCTTCAATAGCAAAATCGTCATCTATATCTTCCACACTAGCAATGTTGGATTCTCCCAGTGCGACAAACCGAAAGCTCCAGTCCTGTCCTTCGTCCTTGTTTGCAGTCAAGGCTTTAGGATCCTTGCTTGATGAAGTAGGGCTGCTAGTGGGTTTCTCCTGAAGATTGAAGGTGGAGAAATGATTCCCATTGCCAGTCTTCTTTGGCTTCACGCACTCCCTTTTGAAGTGCCCCTTCTCACCACAGTTGAAACAGGTCGCCTTTGATTTATCGAAGCCAAACGTTGAGTCCTTAGTTGCAACCAAGTTCTATCCGGTCTTTTTGACAAACTTCTTAGCTCGTCAGACAGCACTCGCTAAGGCCCACATAATGTCCATCCGTTCCAACTCAGTCTCGTCCATCTGCTCGTAGTCTTCATCAGCCAGGTGCCAGTTCCCTATCTTTCCAGCAATTAGTCCATCATAAGAGTGAAGTACTACAGCTAAAAGATCCATGTCCTCTTTAGCCACCTCAACTGTCACATTTCTAAAGTTTTCGGTCTTCAGTTTTGCTGCATTTGCTTCGGGTATCGTATGTTGGGTACTAGACGACCCTGACGTTTCTGTCCACAAAGTAGATGCTTGAGCAGGACCAGCTGAGCTTGACAAAAAGGCAGTCTGCAGTGGTGCTACAGAGGTCTTTGCATGAGGAGTCACATTATAGAGCCCTGGATTCTGATCATAATTAGACTTTTGGCTCTATACTTCATCCTTAGCTCTTCCTCGCTCAGTTTTAGAATGAAATCATTGATATCTAACTTCGTTAGCATACCATCCTGTCTGAGATTTGAAACAAAAGATGCCCATTTCTCCGGTAATCCATCGGCAAAGTTGGACACTTTATCTTCCATCGACGTCGTTACCCCATGAGTGTGCATCTCACTCATCAAGTGATAGAATCTGTCGATCACGTCATCCAAGCTTTCCTTACCCATTGAAAAGAAGTTGTCAAACTCCTTCTTCAAAGCCTTAGCCTTTATGGCCTTGAGTGATGCATTCTCATCATACCTATTTTCTAATGCATCCCATAATTTCTTTGCTTGTGTATATTCTGAGAATTGATGGAAGATATCCTTCGGAATAGACTGTGTAATCAAAGCATAGACTTTCTTTTTGGCATTGTATTTCACCTTTTGTTTGTCAGTCATGCCACCAAGTGTAAGTTTGACACCATCAGCTCCTACTCGCATGCTATACCCCGACTCTATAGACTCCCACAGATTGGATCTACTCTGTTTAAGTAGATCTCAAAACGTTGTTTCCATTGTGGATATCGTCTAACGTGATCAGCTTTGGGGGTTTGTTGTGATTACCCACTTCGTTCTCCAGTAGCAATAGGTTCTGTATATGTGAGTCTCTTCCTACTGTAAAGCCTGAATACTGGTCCTCCATTTCACTTAACTTTAATTTTAAAACTAACTGTTTTAGGTGTGTGAATGAAGGAAGACGATTGAACTATTCGGGCGATTGAACTATTCGGGCGATTGAACTATGCGAATGGTTCAATCGTGCGACTGAACTAATGCTGATGAGTCAGTCGGCTGAATGAACTAATGCGGTTGAATAGTCCGAATAGAGTTCTCAGTCGTACGAATGGGAGTACGAATGAGTCCAATCGTGCGTATGGGGTATGCGAATGAGTTCAGTCGTGCGATTAAGTCAATCGTGCGAATGAGGCTGCTGGAATTTGAAAATTTCTAGGTTTACCGTGGTTTGGCCGCAAATATGCCGGAAAAACTGAACTTTATGACCAGGAGACGTCTAAGACACCGTTTGACACAAAAAGATTGCGTTTTTTAGTGAAAAACACAATCTTTGTATCAAAAATGATTGAATCACACGCAATCAAGAGCCAAAGCTCTGATACCACTTGTTAGGATCGTGTATTGAACGAAATACTAACTGATACACATGTATACCAAGTCAAATAGTGCGGAATCCTATTTGATTGGCAATCCAATCAGTGAGAACGCACGTAGAAACAATTATGTATTGAATCTAACGTTAAGAATCAGTTAGGAATCGATCTACTACAATGTATGAACTTGGAGTATGATCTTAGAGGTCTCTGGACGGCTAGGATACGTCTAGAGTCGAAGTGTGTTCAATGCTTTTTTTTCACAACTTAGGTGGTCTTTATAGGTTTAGGTTTCTCATTCGGGCGACTAAACCACTAGTATGGTTCAGTCATGGATTGAGCCAAGCGGTTGATCCATTTGCATGACCGAGTATTCAGTCGTGCGACTTAGTCATTCGCATGAAGCTACTCAGGCGTATGAACCATTTAGATGCATGGACACTTAGTCGCATGCCCATTCGGGCGCATGACCACTGTTGGGGCACATGGTCCATTCAGACGCATGAGAACTTCATCTTACTAAGTTTGAATGTATTTAATATTATTACATTATTTATACTAGTTCAAACAACCATAAACCTATATAATCAATTCAATATGCGTTAAAAAACTCATTAATGAAACATTAAACATGACAAACATAATCAAACATTTACATTTCATTAAGTACCCATCTATTACATAAGTGTAAGACATTAAAGACATATTACATTAAGTTTAGAAACTAGGACACATGTACCTACAACAATTCTTTGAATGACTCAAATGTTTCTAATTTTGATTTCAAAAACATCACCCAAGAGAATCTTGAGTAGTCATCTATAACTACATAGTAGTACAAGTCGCATGCGATGCTTCTTGTACTAACTGGACCAAATAGATCCATGTGAAGAAGCTCAAGAGGAAGTTCTATAGAATTAACTTTCTTTCCCTTATGTGACTTCTTTGTCTGTTTGCCTTTCTTGCAGGCGACACAAAAATTCAGGAGTTGGAAGTTCTTGACATTGACTTCTCGCACTGAATTTGATGATCATTCTGGATCATGTGGTTCATCTTCCGTGGATTGATGTGCCCCATTCTCCTATGCCAGGAGATATAATTCTTCTCAGTAGCTTTTAACAAGAAGCACTGAACTTGATGATCCGTTGTGGAGGCCTTCGATAGATCCAAGCGTAAAGGTCATTATATCTTAAGGCTGACATTAATACTTGTTCCTCCGGAATCACATAGTCCTTTTCCAGGACATAGCACTACTTATTGTCAAAAACTACCTTAAATCCTTTGTAATATATTTGGGAAACAGAAAGCAAATTATTCTAAAGTTGTTGAACATAGTTTACCTTGTCAAACTTAACTTTCTGGTTTCCTACTTCCCCTTGAGCTGTGATGTACCATCCTTTGTTTCCAGCAAAAGAAATATGACCTCCTTTGATTTGTTTGATGTTTGATAGGAGTACTCAGTTTCCAATCATGTGCCTTGATGCTCTGCTATCTACAATCCAAGTGTTTGTTTCAGCACTATTGCGAACACCTGCACATTTAATTGAAAACATTAGTTAAGGTGAGGGACCCAAGCCTTAACCAGCTTGGGTGTCCCAGAGACATCACACATCATAAATTCTACCCATTGTCCATTAGAGGGTGAGGGAAGATCGTTTGTCTTATTGTTCTTATTACCAGACATAGACTTTTCTTTCCATAAGCCAGCTTTGTGTAAGGCCTGTTTGTGATAAACAGACGACTGGCTGATAGGTTGAACTTTAGGTTCACTGACTCTTTTGGTGGAGTCATGGAGCTTCTTTTGGAAGAGCTTGCTTTAGTGTCATAAAATTTCAATCTTTTTCTTTGGTGTCTAATAATAAGGGCAATAACAAGCTATGTGCCCATACTTTCCACAATTATAGCATGATCTGCTTTCAACTTGACGATTTAACTGCTTCTATAGAGATGTATGTGACACACGAGTGACTTTATTCTATTTGGGTTTTGACACTTCTTGTTTAGATGCTTTATCTTGTTTAACAAAATTAATTGTTTGGACATTTTTATCATCTTTTCCCTTTTGTGTATTTGGACTTAGACATGCAGCATGTTATAGGTTAATTTGTTTGGTATTTCTTGACTTCTCTGGTTATGGTGATTTTGGACTTGTTGGACTTGTTCCCTTCTTCAGGCAGGTGATCAACTACAGTTGCAGTTTCATCAACATTTGACATTGCGAGTTCCACTAAAATATCACCTTCGCTTCTTGAGTCGTCATCTAGATCCTCAATATTAGTGATTTTGGATTCTCTCGGAGACACAAACCAAAAGCTCCAATCTTGTCCTTCATCATCATGAGCTGTTAAAGCTTTAGGATCCTTGCTCGACGAAGTAGGACTGCTTGTGGGCTTATCCTGACGAGTGAAAGATGAGAATAAATCCTATTTCCCGTCTTCTTGGGCTTCACACATTCACGTTTGAAGTGCCCTTTTCCCCACAGTTAAAGCAGGTAACTTTTGTCTTGTCAAAACCAAAAGTTGTGTCCTTAGTGGCAATCAGATTCTGTCAGGTCTTCTTGACAAACTTCTTTGCTCTCCGAAAAGCACTTGCTAAGGCCCACATGATGTCCATTCTTTCTAACTCTGTCTTGTCTACCTGCTCGTAGTCCTCGTCTGCCAGATGGCAGTTCCTAATTTTCCCAGCAACTAGCCCGTCATAGGAGTGGACAACAACTACTAAGAGATCCATGTGCTCCTTTGCTACCTCTACTGTCACATTCCCGAGATTCTCGGTCTTTAGTTTTGTAGCATTTGCTTCAGGTGCTATGTATTGGGTACCAGATGACCCTGACGTGTCAAATCCTGAAGTAGTAGCTTGTGATGGACCAGCTAAACTCGACACAAACGCCGCTTGAAGTGGTGCTCCAGACATTTTGGCTTGTGGTGTTGAGTTGTACAGTGCCGGATTCTGATCATATGAAGACTTTTGGCCCTGTACTTTATCCTCAACTCTTCCTCCCGCAGTTTCAGAATGAAGTCGTTGATGTCTAACTTCGCTAGCATATCATTCTATCAGAGGTGGAAACAAACGAACTCCACTTCTCGGGTAACCCGTCTGCAAAGTTTGAAACTTGTCTTCCATAGACGTAGTGACTCCATGAGTGTGCCGCTCACTCATCAGGTGGTAGAATCAATCAATGACATCGTCCAAGCTCTCCTTTCCCATTGACGAGAAGTTGTCAAACTCCTTCAACGCTTTAGCCTTCAGAGATTTTAACAATGCATTTCCCTCATACCTCTTTTCCAATGCATCCCACAGCTTCTTAACTTACTTGTTCTCAGAAAATTGATGGAAGATGTCCTTAGGAATTGACTGAGTCAGCAACGCATATACTTTCTTCTCTGCATTGTACTTTACCTTTTTCCGTCAGTCATACCGCCTAAGGTAAGTTTGACACAATCCGCACCTATAGGCATGCTATATCCAGTCTCTATCGACTCCCACAGATTAGGATCTACTCCATTCAAGTTAATCTCAAACGTTTGCTTCCATTGTGGATAATCATCTAACGTTGTTAGTTTAGGGGGCTTGTTATGATTTCCCACTTTATTTTCTAGAAGTAATAAATTTTGAATCCTAGAATCCCTTCCTGTGGTGAACGCTGAATATTGATCCTCCATTACTGTTGACTTTGGTCTTTAGTTTTACTTGTGCGAATGAAGGTATGCGATTGGACAATTCGTGCAATTGACCAATGCAGATGGCTCAGACGTGCGAATGAACCAATGCGGATGGCTCACTCGTGCGAATGGACAGGTGCGAATGAACAGTACGAATAGACAGTTTAGTCGTACGAATGGATGTACGAATGAGTCCAATCGTGCATATGAGGGATGCGTATGAATTCAGTCGTGCGATTGAGTCAATCATGTGACTGAGGCTGCTGAATCTTGAGAATTCGAAGGTTTAAGGTATTTTGACGCAATAACACGAGTTTTTCAAGAACCCTAATTGTCATATGCCGGAAAAACATTAACTTTACGACCTGGAGACGTCCAAAACAACATTTGACACAAAAGGTTTGTGTTTTTGCGTGAAAAACAATTTTTATATCAAAACTGATTGAATCACACGTAAATCAAGAGCCAAGGCTCTTATACCACTTGTTAGGGGACCGTGTACTGGACGGAGTACTAACTGATTCACGTGTATACCGAAACAAATAGTGCAGAATCCTATTTCATTGGCGATCCAATCAGTGAGAATGTTAACCCGATCGATATAAGATTAATCTAAACATTAAGAACGAATAGGAATCGATCAAGAACGATCTATGAACTTAGACTGGCTTTCTTGGGCGTTCTGGACGGCTAGGGTACGTGTAGGAGTCGAATTCTTCAAAAAGTTTCGTTTTTCCACGAATTAAGTGGTATTTATAGGTTAGGGTTACTCATTCATGCGACTGAACCATTAGCATGGTTCAGTCGTGCGACTGAGTCATGTGGTTGATCCATTTGCATGACTGAGTGTTCAGTCATGTGTATGAGTCAATCTCATGTCACAATTGTGCGACTGATCCAGTCTCCTAGTTCAGTCGTGCGACTGGTTCATTAGCATGAAGTTGCTCATGCGTATGGTCCATTAGCATGGGCCATTCGCATGAGAACTTCATATGACTAAGTTTGAATATGTTTCACAATCATTACTTGACTTAGATCTATTCAAACAACCACAAACCTATATAGTTGGTTCAATATGCGTTAATAGATGATAAAGATTAAATCATACACTGAAACATTAAATATTAAGATCATAACCACATAATACGTTTCATTCAACTCATATATTTCATTACATTAAGGACATGACAGACATATTACATTAAGACCGTAAACTAGGTACATATGGATCTACAGATAGGAAAAAGGTAATTATCTTCTTAAGTTTAGTGTTAAATAAATAAATAATTTCACTAATGTTTTCATGTAATTTGTTTTAGGGAATATACATGCATTGAAGAAGGTTCTCCCAACTACTGATCGCAGGTATTGCTTGAGACACTTACATGTGAATATGAAATCTAAATGGAGAGGGCATATGTACAAGGACTTGTTGTGGAAGTGTGTAAGTGCAACAACAGTCCCACAATTTGAAAAGGCAATGACAACAGTAAGAAAGCAAGATGGTTCTTTGTATGGATGGTCAAAAAAATCCCCCAGAACACTAGATTAGAGTTTATTTAAATGGTAATATATGTTCTTAATAAGTAAATAAAATACATAAATACTATTATTTAAGTATTTAAGTAGTTTGTTCTTTCTAATGTAATAACTATAGGAAGAGCAGTGTGTGATATACTACTAATAATATTTTGAGGACTTTAACATGTAATTAATAGGAGGTAAGGATAGGCCTATAATTAGTTGCTTAGAATACATAAGGGAATATACGATGAAAAGGATTGTTGGAGTCCACAAGTTGATTGCCAAGTATGAAGGACCATTAACACCATATGCAACATGGTTGGAGTAGAAAATTTTTAGCTTAGTGGAACTTGATTAGATTAAGTGATGGTTGACTTGGGGAAAAAACATGTTCATGTAGGAAATGGGAGCTCACTGCATGCCTTGTAAACATATAGTGGCAGCTACATGTGTAATGCTTAATGAAAGGCTAATGCACCTAAAACATATCAAGTCAATCGGGTATGCATGCACTCAGTGCAAAGTAGAAGTTGCTTCGGAAGTTTACACCCTGCATCGAAATATTCTAAGTGTAAAATCTTCTAAATCCAAGACCAATATCTTCCGAAGTTAAAAGTGAAGTCTTCCAAAGCTTCAAAGACAAAATATTTCAAAGCCAATTGAGTGAAGACAGATTTCTTCTGAAGACTTTGAAGAACATGCTTTCTCTGAAGTACTTTTCATAAAGTTGACCAACTTTCCGCTGCAACTTTGAAGACTCACCAACTTATACAAGTTGGTGTATGTCCATGCTTTTTATACTACACGTTGAGGTTTTGAGTATATAACTATAAAGATCAGTGATCTACATTTGATTGATTTGAGAGTATAGCAGCGGAAAACAAACAATGAATTAGCCAATTCACAAGAACACAAAAGATATCCAAGGTAAGAACAAACGGTTATAGACAGAGAGAATTCTGCAAAATATATTTCATTCAATATTCGCTTTCATTGTAACAGAATGTCACACATACAATTAGGTCAACACCTCTTATATAAGAGATGTGACGTTGCTGATGTCACTTGATAGTGACATCTAACAGAATTTATTCAAACTACTGATAGTTAACACAACTACTGAAGATGTCAAACAGCTGACATCTTCTTACAAAAATACTAAGTGTTAACTATCACTACAATTACTGAAAAGAAACTACTAAAACTACAACGACTGAAGAACATGCTCTTCAGTCGTTTTACAAATACTGAAACAAAAAGAAAACTACTGAAAGGAAACCATCACAACAACTGAAGAATGCTTCTTCAGCTGTTGTAACAAACTCTGAAGGCTTCAGTACTTGTACTTGAACTTCAGTTGTTGTTATCAGCTGATGTCTTCAGTCTTTGTACTTCAGCTGTTGATCTTCAGTACTTTGTTCTTCAGCTGTTGATCTTCAGACTTTGGTCTTCAGCTGTTGAAGTCTTCAGTACTTTAGTCTTCAGCTGTTGAAGTCTTCAGTACTTTAGTCTTCAGCTGTTGATCTTCAGACTTTGGTCTTCAGCTGTTGAAGTCTTCAGTACTTTAGTCTTCAGCTGTTGATCTTCAGACTTTGTTACAACAGCTGATCAAGTCTTCAGCAGTTGTTGTGATGTCTGTAGGACTTAGAGGTTTTTTTTATCAGGCTCATTGGTTCTTTTGGTCCTACAAACTCCCCCTGAACCAATGCAGCCAAAACCTCTAAACTTATTGAAGATGTCCCACTTATTATGGCAGAAGGATTGGTCTTTTTGTCTTCTAGATCAGCTTAGAAGTGACCCTTTTAAGCACAGGCCTGGGAAGAAGTCTCAATTATCTGTTTGGCAAAGTATGAATAGGAACTCTGTCTTGGGGAACTGGACACAGAGTTGTTACCCCATCCATGAGATCTACTTCCCCATTATGAGTCTGTATGACCTCAAGGAAGGTAATTTGTTCCTCCATGGTCAGCTCTTCAGCACCTCCTTCAAATAATGATTCAGGCCCATAGTACTCAGATAGGTATTTGACATGTTTCCCATTCTTTAGCTCCACAGTTGTTATTATTCTATAAGCAAATTCATCAGGGTGATTACCCTCTAGGAACAACTAGAGCTCATTCTTTCTGACTTCTTCAAGCCTCTTATATACTAACCCCTTTTTCACCATTTTATTTTCCAGCATCTTCTGTGGGGTTTGGTTAGCTTTATAAGCTTTCTTGAAGTCCTCCAGGATTTCCCAGGGTGATACTACAAAGACCAGTGAGATCACTTCATCTACAATCTTCTTCACCTGGCCAATGTATCTCTGTGGAATGTTTTTCTTGTGAATCCTGTGAGACACCCTGGGATCAGGCCAAATCCTCACTCTCTCCTTTTGATATTGAAATGTATGCTTGAGAGTGTATAATCTAAGTGCATGCTTCTTCATGTTGATGATAGAAGATGTGGCAGCATATGCTTTGTCAACCTCCTCAACAATTCCTCATCATGTTGTTTGTGAAGCTCTTCTTCTTCTAGCTTCACTTTCACAATTTGTCTTTGAGTTTCAGGAGTAATTGTTGAGAGTGACTTTTGGCCTTCGGCAACTGTATAACAGCTGAGAGTGGCAGCCTATCTTCATCTTCATAATCATCTTCTTCATCATCTTCTAGCCTCAATACCCTTCTCTTCTTCTTCTGGGGTACATCATCGGCTATTGGTTTTGAGGGTAAGGGAGTTGGTTTGGTGGGTTGTTGTTTTGGTGGTTTTGGTGTGGGAATGTTGACAGGCTGTTCTAGCATTTTGGAGGTGAGTGTGGCTTTAGATTGCTTGGCTAGTTCAGTCCTGCTCCCAACACCAGCTTCATTTAAAGCTTCAATAACTAATCCTTTAGTGTATACTTCAGACGAACAGATCTTGGTGGTTATTGCCAAGATGCTGTCCCTGGACCAAGCCTTGATTTCGATCATTGATCTTCCAAGATATTTTGCTATAAACCTGATCATGATCTCCAGCCTTTCTCTTTCTAACACATCATAACTTGCCCATCTATTTTGGATTTCTTCAATCTCTAATCTTCTGATCTTAGAGTCAAGTTTATCAGTGTCATGGCCTTGCCTAAACAACTGATCAATGATGTTATCCATTGATCTGCTGTGTTCGGTATCAGCCTCTTTTACCATCAGCTCCAAGGCAGTCTCCTTTTCATTCTTTCTTTTCTTTGATTTCTCCATGTCTGCTTCCTTCTCCTTCTCTTTTTCAGTCTCCACAGCCAACTCCTTCTCTTTTTCCACTTCTGTCACTTCTGTTTCTTTCTCTTTCTCTTTCCTCTCTGCACTCCTATTTCTTTTTGCTTTCACTGACTGAATCTCCCCCTTTTTGGGTGCATTGGTTGCAAGGGTTTGATTGTCAGAAAGCTTTTTGCCCATAAATTCCTCTATCAAGGGTTGTATTACTGAGGAAAGCCTCTCATCAATGGTTTTGATCACTATATCAGTGATTATAGGTGTTATGAGAGGTATGGAATTTTGAAAGATAGCACCTATTTGCTCAGGGGGGTTCTATTCCTGAGAAATAGTGCCAGAAGCAGAGGCAGGTGGCTGTGTATTTGGGAGTGGCTCTGTGTTTGGGAGACCTTCAGATGAAGGTGCCATCTGTGGGATTTGAGAGGCAGATGGTCTTTGATCCTCACAAGTTTTGGCAAGCAGCTCTTTGAGTCTGCTCACCTCCTCTTCCAGGATGGTGTTTTGGGCTAACACATCATAAAAGAAGCCTAGGTCATCATCAGTAGTTACTGAATCATCTGACCTCCTGATATAATCAGGATGAACATGCACTGAGTGTAGATCAGTTGTAGCATGTGCCCCTTTGTCTTGGAACTGGGGACTTCCTGCCTCAGGACTATGTCCTTCATCAGCAGTTGCCTCTTGTAAGGTCTTAGTGATGGTACCAACTACATCCTGATCATATGCTGAAGCAGGATAAGTGGCAGCCTCACCAAAAGTTACAATCTCCTTTTCTACACTAGGAAATGCAACATTGTAACCCCTATGATGTGGGTTATCAGATGCACTTTGATCCTCCCCCTCAATGGTAGAGGTATGCCCAGTTGTAATTGGTATCTGGGGAGGGGGTGAGGAGTGCAACTGACTCAGCACTTGTGCAACAATTAATGTAGGACTTTGGGGGGCGGTTGCATGTGGTGATTAGGTAGAAGCAGATTGCACCCAGGGTTAATGGTGCGCTTCAATGGTAACCCTCTCAAGTGAGATAGGTTCCAGCAGTGTGGGTTCCCCAATATTGGTTGCAACAGGATCCTGTTGAGAGGATACCTGTGCGGCTTTGACAGGTTGAGTCTTTGACACAACTGGGGGTTAATACCAGTATGTGGTTCATGTGTTTGTGGTACAGGGGCATCCTCAGGGGACTCATCTCCCTGAGTAGCCTTATTTGGCTTTTTGGATTGGGTTTGGTGGGGACTCTGGATCTGGAGGTGGTGGCTGTGGGTTCCAACTGCGTGGGTTTTCGCAGTTTGGCAGCCTGTTTCAGTGTTTGGTCAGAGTTGTGCCTGGAGTATACTTCAGGCAATACAGCCATTGTAGGGACTCCAAGGCCAACAAGTCCCTCAGCTTTCAGCTGATTCTCTATGATGGCCACAATGAACCGAGGATATAATATCCATCAATTAGAAAGAGGGTTTGAGGCCATATCCTTAAGTTCAGGAAAAATAATTTCAGAAAAGTTTAAGTCTTGTTGCTCAAGGATAGAGAATAATACCTGCTGCCACATGGTAGACATTTGATCCCAAGAGGATGTCTTAGGAGCTAAGCAAACATTAACCATGTGAAAGATAAGACGTTCTGCATCATGAAAATGCTTCTTCAGGATGGTAGAGGCACTGAGGTTTCCCTGATATCCATGGTGGGCAAAGGATAAATCAGTTGTGCCCTTTGGATACCCAGCGGGGAAAGTGGCATCATCCAAGTTTAGGGTTTGGCAAATGATTTTCGGAGTGATGACCACTTGATGGTTGTTGACGAACGACTGGAGAGAGTCGGTGTTGTTCTCCCCAGTTATAAGGGTGACGTTCATCCAAAACAGGTGTAAGGATTCGGCATGAATGGTGGGATTTAGAAGGAAAGCCGTTTGGTAGGGAGATTGGACCATTAGATCAATGGCGTTATCGAACTTTGTCCAGAAGGGTGATTTTTTGAGGTAGGCAACACAGTTATGGCATGGTTTGAGTTGCATGGTCGCCATTAATGAGAGAGAAGTTTTGGAGATTTGAACGTTAGGTTTGAAGAAGATGAAGCTCTGAATGATTAGGTATTGGGTATTTATAGAGTAAGGGTTAGAAACGACTGAAGGATTTGGTGTTATTCATCAGTAGTTTTAAACGACTGATGACATGGTATTACCCTTTCAGAAGTTGAAACAACTGAAGTCTTGGTTTTAGGCATCAGTAGTTATAAAACTACTGAAAACCTTGGTTTGGTCATCAGTTGTTGTAAACAGCTGATGACTTGGTGTTAGTCATCAGTAGTTGTGAAACTACTGAAGAAATGGTTTTGTCATCAGTTGTTGTAAACAGCTGATGGCTTGGTGTTAGTCATCAATAGTTGTGAAACTACTGAAGACATGGTTTTGTCATCAGTTGTTTAGGATAAAATAGCAGTTGTAGAAACAAGTGAAGAGAAAGTTCTCATCAGTAGTTTTCGTCAATTCATAGCCCTTCAGCTGTTTCATACTGTCCTCAACACTTACTCATCAGCCTTTTTGCTGTTTTCAGTTGTTTCATAGGACATCAGTACGTATCTCTTAAAGCAACATGATAGTTCTTTGGCTCTAGCTGACTGATGAAGAGAGCATAGAAGCAGAAGTTAGACAATTAACTTCTTGTTGAAACTCCAGCATTGATATCACCAATGATATGAGGCATTGGGTGATTCTTCAGCTCTTGATAAACAATGATATCTGTGCAAGTGTTTGTAGAACCTTCAGTAGCAGCAGATGTTGATGCAGACTCTTGAAACCAAGAATTTGATGGTAACTCAAAAGATGTAGAGGAATCAGAAATCTCATTAGCATTTGTTGTGGATGGAACTGCTGAAGCTACAGGAACATCAAGTTTAGTAGACTCAGGCAGTTGGTCACTAAACTTAAATAGGTGAGTATTGATATTATCATCATCATCATCAATCCCACCAGGTGGAAGACCTGCTGTAGAAGACGATTTATCCACATGATCTGCAACAGCTGGAGGTTGATAAGGAACATATTGCAGAATGTCCAAATCAAACAACTCCACAGGGTTTTGTGGAATCTTGTCCATTGGAGATTCATTAAACTTCACATGCAAAGTCTCCTCAACTATCTTTGTTCTGCAGTTGAAGACTCTCTATGCTTTGCAAGTAGATGAATAACCAACAAAATACCCTGCATCCACCTTAGGATCAAATTTTTGGAGTTGATCCTTTGTGTTGAGAATAAAACAGGGACACCCAAATGCTTTGAAAAATGAAATTAGAGGAGCCAAGTGATGTAGAACTTCATATGGAGTCTTCATCAACCTCTGATTTACTAAGGCTCTATTCTGCACATAGCAAGCCGTGTTAACAGCTTCAGCCCAAAAGGTCAGTGGCAAACCAGAGTCAGCCAACATAGACCTTGCAGCTTCAATTAGGGTCCTGTTCTTTCTCTCCACTACTCCATTTTGTTCTGGAGTCCTTGGAATGCTAAACTGCCTTTTGATTCCCTTTGAAAGATAAAATTCATCAAGTGTATGGTTTCTAAATTCAGTTCCATTGTCACTCCTTATACACTTGACTGAAAGGGAATACTGCTTCTCAACATACAACACAAAGTTGATAATCTTCTGAGCAACCTCATCATTTGAATGTAGAAATAAAGTCCATACAAATCTGGAGTAATCATCCACAATTACCAGACAGTATTTCTTCTTTGCCATGCTCATCACTCTCACAGGACCAAATAGATCCATATGCAGTAATTGCAAGCAGGTAGTGGACTTAGGCTCTTTAATAGGAGGGAATGAGACTTTGTGCTGTTTTCCTTTTAAACAAGCAGTGCAGGTTTTATCACAGTGGAACTCCTCTATTGGTAAACCTCTCACTAAACTATTGTGGATCAGCTGATTCATGTTTTTGAAATTAACATGACCCAGCCTTATGTGCCACAGTTTAGATTCCTGAGGAGAGGCTTTGGAAAATAGGCAGGGATGGCCTCTAATATTTATTTTCTTGGAAAGATCTAAGGAATACACTCTTCCGGTCCTGTTGGCCCTCAGGAGAGTGTGATCATCCAACACCTTATCAATCAAATTCAGAACTTTGGATGACAGAATCCTGCAGTTCTGACTGGTGAAAAGAGCAACATGGCCTTTATCACACATTTGACTAACACTCAAGAGATTGTACTTGAGATTTTCCACATGATTAAAATCATCAAACTTTATTTCTCCATTGGAGACAAAGCCTTTTCCAATGATGTAACCCTTAGCATCATTGCCAAAAGAAACAAACCCCTTCTTTCCTTGAGAGTAGTCATGAAGAAGAGAGTTGTTCCCTATCATATGCATAGATCCCCCACTATCTACATACCAGATGCTACTTTGGCATGTTGAAGAACCCTGCAATCATAAACAATTAGTTAGTTTTTGAGACCCAAACCTTTTTGGTTTTGGGTCTATTCTCATCAACAGATGGTAAACTAACAGACTGGCTATGAATAAGAGCTTGAGGAGATGGAGATGGTGAAGAAGAAGATCCTTTGGCATGGATTTTTTTCTCTGTGGTTTCAACACAGGAGCATCTAATTGGTTGACTCTCCCCAATAGATGTTGAACTATCATAACAAGTTGTGTCTGATTTTGTGATAAAGCCTTCAGCTCATCAGACACATTAGTGCGTGAGTTTGATGGGTTCCTGTGTTGTACCATCTCTCTTTGAGCAACCTCAGCTGTTACCTGTTTAACCCCTTTCTTTTTGGATTTCTCTTTTGATTTTGGGGTCATAGGTTTTGATGTTGCTGGTACAAATTTGATTTCAAACTCAGTTTTCATTTTATCCATTTTCTCTTTAATGTTTTTATTATGTTTGAGTTTGGAGCCCTTTTTATACCAGCAATCATCAGTAAGATGATTGAATAAGCCACATATTTCACATGGCTTTTTTTTCATCTTAAGTTGATCATCTGCTGAAGAAGATGAAACTACTGAAGACTTGTTCTTCAGTAGTTTGCTATCAGTACTAGCAGTTTTCTTCCCTTTAGTACCTGCTTTCTTGATATCTTCTTCAGTAGTTTTCCCACCCTTTCTACTTGCAGTTTTCTTTCCTTTAGTACATGTAGTAGTTTGGGCTTGTTCTCCAGGTGTTATGACATTCTTTTTAGTACTTTCAGTACTTTGTGAAATATCACCTGGAGTGATCAACTTTGTGATCATGTGAGTGTTAGCATTTGAACCATCAACATCAGCTGATAGGTTCTGAGAGGAATTAATGTTGGCTTCCACTTCTGATGGTGTTGTATCAGATAGTAGATCATATGATGAAAAGGATTGGTTATTGCTTTTAGCATCAGATTCTACCACTGCTCTGGGAGTAAAATCTGTAGGAGGAGCAGTGTGACTATAACTAATACCAAACTTCACATTGGAAGCAGATTTCTTACTAAGAAGCATTTCAAAACCCTTGCAAGAATTTACCCATCGATCACACTCTACCTGGGTAGTTACAAGTGTTTCTTTGAGGTCTCTGTACTTCTCTAGAAGTATCTCTTCCCTAGCCTTATCATCAGTGATTTGGCATTTAAGTTTGTAAATCTCATCATTCTTATCATTAATCACAGACTCAAATTCAGCTTTGCATTTGGAATTGTTTGTTCTAGCTCAATGTTCTTGTTAATTAAAGCTACATTTGCTTCTCTAATAGATGCAAATGCGGCTATGCATGTTTCAGAACATAGTTTGGCTTTTGCCTCAGAGGATACCTGTGATACCTGTGGTGTAGAGGCATTAGAGGATGAAGTATCAGCAGACTCCAAAGCCATAAGAGCTAGATTTCCAAAAAGACTGTCACCACCATGTTGACCAGCACCGGAGAATAGTTGTTCATGACCAGACAAATCATCTGGTAAACTGCTCTAGTCAACAACTCCTGGGGTGAAAAAGCTGTGTTGTTGAGGTTGAGTTTGTTGATGAGATTGGGAAGGTTGAGGTTCAGGTAATGCATGTGGTTGTTGTGCAATTGGAGCTTGAACCGGATTTGGCTGAGGCATGTAATAGCAGGGAAAAGGATATGGCATTTGACCCTGGGGGACAAAGTATGCAGGAGATAAAGGTGTGAATGATGATCAGAACCAGCAGTATGTTGCCCTCTATTTTGTGGACTAGTGCTAGGAAAAGTCACAAAGGGTGCAGAAGAGTTAGATCTAGTTGATCTACACTCTCTTGCAAAGTGTCCAAGCCTTTGGCATTTGTGACACCTCAACTTACTCTTGTCAAAACCAACTTTGGTTTTGCCAGAGAGTCCAGGAAATTTCCTGCCAGTTCTCTTGTAGAACTTCTGAGATCTGATATTAACTAAGGCCATTTCGTTTAGAATATCCATCTCTTCTAAATCATCATCAGCAATTCCCTTCAGATCATCCATGATGAAGCATAGATTGTCACTATTACTACCAGAATGACTATCAATACCAACAAATGCATGATCAGAACTATTTGAAGAGAAATCAATATGCTCATCATAATTGCTTTCAGATGCAGCATATTCTGACTCATGACCAACCAAGGCAGTTTTCCCTGGTACAAAGTCATCAGTGAGCTTTCTGATCATTACAGTTTCCTTTTCTGCTCTATCTCTCTTTCAAATGTAAGCAGTTTCCCATGAAGTTGGGTGAGAGATAGGCTATCCAGATTTGCACTGGAGTGTAGGACAATAGTGTATGTGTCCCATCTCTCAGGCAGTGATCTTAGGAATCTGTTATTCATCTGGCTATTGTTGTATTCCTGTTTCACCATTTTCAGCTCAGAGATCAAACAGGAAAAATGCTCAAACTATTGAGTTAGTGTCTCACCCTTTCTATGAGAGAATGTCTCATATTGTTGGGCGAGGATTTCTCTGTTGTTTGCTAAGACCTCATCAGTTCCACCAAATTGTTCCTTCAGTGCATTCCAGAGGTCATGAGCAGTTTCATGATGCATAAGCCCTGAATAGATTTCATTTGGCAGTGCCATGGCCAGAATTCCATGGGCTTTAGCATCAATCTCAAACAGTTTCCGATCTTCATCTGAGTATTGTTCCTTCTTCTTCGGAACCATTTGATTGGTTTCCGGATTGTTCACCATAGGCTTATATGGTCCATGTACCACAGATGTCCAACAACCTGAACTGTTAACAGACAGGTGATGAAGCATCCTTCGTTGCCATATGTTATACTCAGTCCTAACCAGCATCGGAGGCTTGGTTGAGGAACCGGTATTGTGAGGGTCATTAGAAGGAGTAGTCATCTCAGATTCAACCAAATTCAATTAAGCTATAGCAGATTTAGAACAAAACACAACAAACCAAATTGAACCAAGAGAGATCTCAAAATGAATAAACGAAAGCGGCAGAAATTCAATAATCTATAACCAGTTCTTGCAAATGTGCTAATTCAATCAAACATAGATATCAAATAGCAGTTTCAATGATCAACTGTTAGATCGATCAATGATTAACCTGCTCTGATACCATTTTTTAAGATCAGTGATCTACGTTTGATTGATTTGAGAGTATAGCAGCGGAAAACAAACAATGAATTAGCCAATTCACAAGAACAAAAAAGATATCCAAGGTAAGAACAAACGGTTATAGACAGAGAGAATTCTGCAAAATATATTTCATTCAATATTCGCTTTCGTGGTAACAGAATGTCACACATACAATTAGGTCAACACCTCTTATATACGGATGTGACGTCTGCTGATGTCACTTGATAGTGACATCTAACAGAATTTGTTCAAACTACTGATAGTTAACACAACTACTGAAGATGTCAAACAGCTGACATCTTTTTACAAAAATACTAAGTGTTAACTATCACTACAACAACTGAAAAGAAACTACTGAAACTACAACGACTGAAGAACATGCTCTTCAGTCGTTTTACAAATAATGAAACAAAAAAAACTACTGAAAGGAAACCATTACAACAACTGAAGAATGCTTCTTCAGCTGTTGTAACAAACTCTGAAGGCTTCAGTACTTGTACTTGAACTTCAGCTGTTGTCATCAGCTGATGTCTTCAGTCTTTGTACTTCAGCTGTTGATCTTCAGTACTTTCTTCTTCAGCTGTTGATCTTCAGACTTTGGTCTTCAGCTGTTGAAGTCTTCAGTACTTTAGTCTTCAGCTGTTGAAGTCTTCAGTACTTTAGTCTTCAACTGTTGAAGTCTTCAGTACTTTAGTCTTCAGCTGTTGATCTTCAGACTTTGGTCTTTAGCTGTTGAAGTCTTCAGTACTTTAGTCTTCAGCTGTTGATCTTCAGACTTTGTTACAATAGCTGATCAAGTCTTCAGCAGTTGTTGTGATGTCTGTAGGACTTAGAGGTTTTTCTGATCAGGCTCATTGGTTCTTTTGGTCCAACAATAACTTTCTACTTTATGTACTTTATCATTTTTGTAATATATTAGGATGTGAGCTATGACATGTCATAGTCACTAGTCAAAAAGGCAAATCTGACTTTTTGACACTACATTGATTTTGTTGTCTAGATCAAATGTATCTGGCTGACCTTTTATGTACGTGATCATGTGATAATAATTCAAGGTTTAATTGATTTAATTATGTGATTTTATATCATCATTAGTGGAAGTTACTTTGAGTTTGTTTTGATGTCTAGGGAAGTGGAGCTTTAGTAAGCTTATTTTAAGGTGAATAAGCACATGATGAAATAATGAGGATCAAATGCACAATTAACAAAAGATGCAAAATGGGAAACCAGAACTAAGGTTTGTGAAACATAAAGACTATGGAAGAAGCGAGATGGAAATCGAAGCCCGAAAAGTGAAGAAATGAAAAACCGAAGGTTCAAGACCATGGTAACTTAAATAGGCATAACTTGGGCTAGGATAAGTGAAGAAATTCAAAAACTGAAGGTTCAAGCTCTGGGCGTAGCATATGCCAGTCAACGTATTGGCAGCATATTTATAGGCGTATTTAACAAAAATTTTAATACCTTGGGTTTAGGAAAGCTAAAGGGGGTGTATGATACACCACCCTGGGCGTATCATATGCCAGTGGCTAAAATAACACCCAGATTTTGTGGAATTTCAAGTTTATTTTAGCCAACACAACCTGAATTCGATCTAGAACTTTTAGAGACAAAAAGTGATGAACTTTAGGTGATTTTTGGTGTTCAAAGGCTCCCCAATCATCCACAAACATTCTCTAATTCAAGATTGAAGGTTGAATGAAGATGATGCGTGACTAGGTTCTCTTGATTGCTTTTGGTAGTATGATACTTGTAAAGTGAGATGATTGGTATGATTGATTAGGTTTTTGTATTAAACATTGATCTATTGAATGTGACATTATGTTTTGATTGATTCAAACAAGTTACTTATAAATAAATTTGTTTGCTTGATTATTAGTTTTTCGGTTTCCTTACATCGTGAACTTGTTAAGAAAAGTAGGCAATGTGATATAAGTGAATTGGTAACATTGTATATAAACAGTTCTTAAAAGATTGTTCCTTTGTTGTCACTTAATCGAAAGTTAAGATCTTGAAGTATTGTTTCTTGCAAAACCTAATTTAAAAGTACCAATTATGGATCTTGCATAATTAGAAACCCGGATGTGTTTGTTTTTCATTATTTAAGTAAAAATTTTTAAAAGTTTTTTGTTTTATGCAATTGTGAAAATTAATCCATTTCAAGTCTCAATTTTTATTTATAAAGTTTGAGTCTTTTAGTTAATCGAGTCAAATTAATTAAACACTTTCCACATATTCCTTGAGGAGACGACCTTACTTACCCTTGCACAATAAAGGTAGCTAAGACCGATTTATTAAATTGTTTTAGATCGAGTCTCGACAACCAGATCAAAATGGCGTCGTTGCCGGGGAATTAGTGCGCAAAGTGTTTTCTTATTGTAATTTTTTTTAATTTTTTTTGTTTTGTGCGGTGCTACACTAGGTGTTTTATGTCTTGTAGGTTACTCTCAAAAAGTTAAACCACATCATGAATCAAGTTTATTATTCATGTACCAGTTATGGAAGTCCAGTTCATATGCGAGATCACTGCCTTGAGTACTTGCAAAAGTGTGAAGATGCAAAAAGAAAATTATTTTTATTAGATGTCTATTATAATGATGTACCATCATCATATCCGTACTATGAAGCATCTTCTCCATGTTATGATGGATATTGTCAATCAGAGGTAGATTACAACTTTGAGCAAGATTGGGATTGCAACAACTATAAACTAGAGATAACATCAAGCTCAAGTTATAACCATTATCATCAAGAATACTCTCAGGTGACATACGAGGATCATAATCAATGTCAATTTCCTAAACAAGAACATGTTATCCAAGATGCCGAATAAGTTCAAACTACTTATCAATCCAAAGAGGAGGAAACTATTTGTCGATTGGAGTCAATATTGCCCAAGATCGATAAGTTGTTTTCACAACAGCATCTTTTAGATCAATAATGATTTGACTACTTAACTATCAAGCATGACATGTTATTGTTGAAAATAGAATTAGAAGAGTTAATCTCACCATCTCTTAAAGTCAAGTATGAGGTCATGGAGACTAACACCATACAAATTCGTTCATTTGTTGAAGATCCATGTGTAGAATGAGTGGTGTTGATGCTTATGATGATTAAGTGGAATAAGAGGTTATAGGTCTTTCATAGCAAAGAGTTGAATTTTTAAACCTAATAGATGAAATAACACTTCCTAAGAACCAGACACTAAGATATTGCCATGTGGTTCATTTAATAGTCCTTCATATTTATTACGCAATTTGACAAAGCGGGGGATAATGGCTCGTGTTCGAAGAAGAGAAAGGTGAGTTTAGGGAACATCGGACAACTTCTTCAAAGGAGATCTCACAACGATTCTATAGACATGCCAAGGAAAGGAAAGAAGTTATGGACCCAACATGTCAACTACCATGCATACATTGGTAACTCGATGGGAAAATGTGGATTTAGGATGTCGACCATTGATTCAAGAGAAATGGAGACCATGAAAAAGTAAATAGAGATTCAGTATGTTTACTATCAAGCATTTGTTGATAATGTGGCCGGAAAATGCTCAATACGACCACCATAAGTAGTCTCAAGTAAGGTCCGGTTGAAGACCCAAATCTTAGCCCTTGCGATAGTAACCCGAGAACTTTATGGGTGTGTTCATTAGAAACCCTCACGAGACTAAAGCTCGTCCACTCTGGTCTATCGAGGGGTTTAAAGGCTTGTTGCATACGCTAAATGCAATCGTGATTCTTACGAAAGTGAGTTTTAATTCTTCTATTAGTTGTGTGTTTTTGTTTTGTTTTGATTGTCAATTGTAACACCCGGTTATTTTAAAAACAAGAAATGAAGAATAGAAGAAAGAAAATCAATAAAGTCCAAGTGGAGGGACTAAAAGTATCCAAAAGGATAAATCTTTGAAAAGTTGGTGTAAAGGTGGGCATGGCCGCCCACCCTCATTTCACATCACCATATTCTTTCGGTTTTAAAGAGAGAGAGCAGAGGAACTCTTGGCTGAAGAAAAGAAGAAGAAGAGAAATCGAATTCAAGGTAAGGAATTCATGGTTTGTAAGTGTTTATGACGGGTTTTATCCTGGTTATATGCTTATGTGCGTATGTGTTTGTGTATGTGCTCGGTGTGTGTGTTTGGTGTTGTTTTTAGGTGTTTGAACTCAGTTGCAAAGGGTTAGAAAGGAAAAAACACCCAAGTTGCACTAGGTGAGTTCTAGACCCTGGTTTTTACTTGTTTTAAACTATCTGTTGGGCCTAAAAATGTATTAAACGATTTTTAAATGTTTATGTATGTATACCGGTATGTAATGTGCATGATTGGATGTTAATTCTTGAATGCTTATGGGTTATTCTCATTTAGAATAGCCATGTTAAGCTTAGAACAGATGGGTTTGATGATTGGGTTTGAAAACATACTAGAAACATGTTACACAGAAGGTCCATGCGCCTAGATAAGGCTCATGCACTTGAAAATACCTTAGAAAGATTTAAGTGTAATCCATGCGCCTGAACAGTAGCCCATGCGCCTAAGATTGCATTAGAAATGTTTAAGTATAGCCCATGCGCCTGAACAGTGGTCCATGCGCCTAAAAATATTAGTCGGGCGACTAAGTGTCGGGCATGCGCCCCAATAGTGCCCATGCGCCCAAGTGGCTCATGCGCCTAAGTGTTCGTGCGTCCGAATAACCCATGCACCCAAGTGGCTCATGCGCCTAAGTGTTCATGCGTCCGAATAACCCATGAGCCTAAGTGTTCATATGCCCGAATAGTGCCCATGCGCCTGAATAGTTCATGCGCCTAAGTGATAAAATGATTAAGTGTTGGCTGGTGCGCCTACATAGTGATGAAACGCCCAAACAGGGCTCATGCGCCCAAATAGTGTCAAAGCACCTAAACACTTCGAAATTTTACAGAATCTTTGGGAGTCTGTGCTTTTAGGGTTTTGACCGAGGTTTGACTAGGGCGTATTTATGATAATGTTCCATGCATGATTATGGTTGTTCCTTATTGTTATTATTGCTATCATTATGATTACTTATAGTATGTGACTTTACATGGTATGTTTATTATCGTAACGTAAAGTATATTGTAATAACAAAGAGAAAGAGCAATAAAGAAAAGAGGAGGAACATTAATAAAAATGTTAACAAGTCTTGCAAGCTTACATGAAGTACACGACCATGTTGTTGTTAGCTCAACTATGTTGTGAGTTAGCTACCCTATTATGCACACAGGGCCAATCAATTGAGATTGGCAGGACCTTTGCAGCGTGCCCTGGGTGATTGGGTCGGTCTTGTATACCGTACACAGAACCCTTCGAGGGATACAGTTGACCCTTTCGAGAGATATAGTTGACCCTTTTAAGGGATATAGATGGCCCATCACCCATTTTCCATCGCGCATACGGTTGGGGTATTGCTCATTGGTCCATACAGAAAGTGAAAGATAAAGATAAAAGTTTACAGAACATACAAGGAATACTAAAAAGAGAACAAACAGTATCTGTTCATATAGTTAATGCGTGCTTGCATATACATTACAGAGTTGTATTTTACAGAAAAGTGTATTTTCATATACAACATACATAAAGTATGTTATTACTTTTAAAACTAAAACTCACTCAGCAACGCTGACTTTTATACATTTTCAGTTGGCAGGTGATTATTGCTGAGGATGGCACGAGGGTGAAGCTACTTGGCAGGAAAAGATTGACATCCATTCGTATTCTATGTTGCTGTTGTTTTGTAATGTAGTAAAACATTCTTTTGTAAACAGTTTAATGATGATGTATTGCTTAACAATAGTGTTCTAAATGAAATGAATGGTTTTTGATAAATTATTTCCACTTCTTAAGTTTGTATAATTATAATGTTAATGTTTTAGCTGCTGTGATTGACCAACTGTGAAGTCTCTGGGAATGGGGCCTTAGAAGTTGGTATCAGAGCCAAAGTTTAAGAGAATTGGGTTAAATAAACTTTTAAAACCTAAACTTAAACTGAAATGGGACAAATGGAGGGATGTCAGCCCGAGTAGCTACGTGCTATCAGGTATGTCTTTTCTAAATGTTAACCGGTATTATGTGCGCATGTTATGTGACTTATGTGCTCTTAGTAGATTTAGATACTGATTAATTCAGGATAGGAGATGCTTGGGGCATGAAGAGTAAAGTAAGCAGCTTATCACAACTGGCCACTGTAATTAGGGACTTACTATACTTGACAAAAACTGAGTGTTACCTTGAATGACCGCGTTAGTGTTTGAATCTTATAGTGTGCTTTTAGAGGATGGCTAGCGGTAGACCTTCGAAAGCCTCTCCTGGTGGAGGTCACAGTGCTGCTCCGCGAACTAAGAGAGGGAGACCCAGAGTCGAGAAAATAGTTCACAAAGAACCAAGACCCCTCATCCAGAGTGGCGACGAGAGCGCCAATCTGAGAGCCTCAGTAATGGAGGCTATGGTGGAAGAGGTTCATCAGGTCATGCAGACAATTCTACCATCTATGGTGACCGAAGTGATCAAGGCAGTAAGGGAAGGGGAAAGAAAGGAAAGAAATAGGTCCTCGGGAGGACAGGAACAACCAGAGCCAGAAACAGTTCTCTCTGATGACAAGGAGGAGGAAGAAGAAAAGCCTGCGCCGGAGGCAACCCGAGGCTGTAACTATGGGGCATATGAGGTGCAAGCCCCCTAAATTCGATTGGAACGGCACTGCTGCGGATGCTCACCGATGGGTGAGGGAAATGGAGGTTGTTCTTGACATCAGTGAGTGCCGTGTGAAGATCAGAAGGTGAAATTCGCTACCCACTCTTTTGTGGACTTGGCTTTGTGCTGGTGGGACAACATTGTCCAAGCCGAGGGTAGCAGGGCCATTGGGAGAATAAGATGGCCTGAACTGAAGAAGTTAGTGATTGAGGAATTCTGTCCTCACAGAGAGATGGACAAGGTAGAAAGAGATTTCCTGCAGCTGGAGGCGGGAACGATGACACACCAGCATACACCACTAAATTTAATGAAATGGCGTGGCTGATGCCCGATCAAGTGACACCACTATCCCGAAAGATTAAAAGATACATCCAGGGGCTACCGGCGGATATCCGTAGGCATATGATCGCCGCCTGGCCGAGCACTTTTAGGTCGGCGGTTGATTTGGCTGCTAGATTATATGATGAGCACGAGGTGGTGGTGGCTGAGGTGAAGAAGACGAGTGGGGATGGAAGGAACAGGAATGGGAAAAGATTTGGACGTGGTGGTTTTACTTCAAACAACAAGAAGGTGAAAGTGAACGACCGTGGAGTGTCGTTAAGATCAGGGCTGAGGAGGTGTGACAAATGTGGAAGGGAGCATACTGGTGAGTGCAAGATGGGGATGAACAAATGCTTCAGGTGTGGCCAGCCTAGCCACATCGCTAGAGACTGTAAGAAGTCAAGGGCAGAGAGCTCTGGAGCAGAGAAGAAGAAGCCGGAGGAAGGAGGGCAGAGGGCAAGTGCTAGAGCTTACACTATGACCCGGGAGAAAGCCAGAGCTGATCCCGATGTTGTGTCAGGTATGTTTCTAGTAAACCAAACTTGTGCCTCTGTATTGTTTGATTCCAGTGCTAGTAGGAATTTTATTTCCATTACTTTCTGTGCTAAGTTGCATGTTAGTAGTAGAAAGTTCAGTACACCATTCGATGTAGAAACTACTATTGGTAAGTCCACTAGAATTACTGATGTGATAGAGGACTGTGCCATAGAACTAGAAGGTCATAGGTTTGCTGCTAGGTTACACGTGATACCCCTAGGTTGATTTGATGTAGTACTAGGGATGGACTGGTTAGCAACCTATGAAGCAAACATTGTGTGTTGCAAGAAGATAATTCGATTAGTTGCGCCTGATAAGATTTTGGTTACGAATTATGGAGATCGTGTTACTATGATCCCGAAGATGATTTCGATGGCAGTGGCGGGGAAGTGCATAAAACGTGGATGTAGTGCCTACTTGGCCTACGTAAAAGATGTGGATGCGTCGGTACCGCAACTATCCGAAGTACCAGTGGTGTGTGACTTTCCGGACGTATTCCCGGAAGACTTACCCGGCGTGCCACCGGATCGCAAGATTGAGTTCCAAATTGATTTGATACTCGGTGCTCAACCCGTTGCCAAAGCACCATATCGGTTAGCTCCGATAGAAATGAAAGAGCTGATGGAGCAATTGCAAGAGCTGCTTGATAAGGGGTTCATTAGACTGAGTATCTCTCCCTGTTGTGCTCCGGTCCTGTTTGTGAAGAAGAAAGACGGTAGCATGAGGATGTGCATTGACTACCGAGAGCTGAACAAGTTGACGGTGAAGAACCGATACCCCTTACCGAGAACAGATGATCTGTTTGACCAGCTCCAAGGTGCCAGTTGGTTTTCAAGGATAGATCTTCGATCTGGTTACCATCAACTGAAGGTGAAGGAGCAGGATATCCCTAAAACAGCTTTTCGCATGCGCTACAGTCACTATGAATTCCTTTATGTCATTTGGTCTGACCAATGCGCCAGCTGCTTTTATGGACTTGATGAATCGAGTGTGTCAGCCAATGTTAGATAAATCAGTGATTGTGTTTATTGATGATATCCTGATTTATTCGAAGAGCAAGGAGGAGCATGCCGATCACATTCGAAAGGTGTTGGAGACGTTGAGAAGGGAGAAATTGTATGCAAAATTCTCCAAGTGTGAATTCTGGTTGCGCGAAGTTTAGTTCTTGGGTCACGTGGTAAATCCCGAGGGGATTATGGTAGACCCTGCTAAGGTGGAGGCTGTAATGCAACGAAAATATCCAATGACGCCATTCGAGATTCGTAGTTTCTTGGGGTTAGCGGGATATAATCAAAGGTTCATTCAGGACTTCTCCAAGATAGCCTCCCCGTTGACTAAGCTGACCCGTAAGGATGTAAAGTTCGTGTGGGGTGAAGAGCAAGAAAGGGCTTTTGAGGAGTTGAAGAACAGACTGACCCAAGCCCCTGTCTTGTCATTACCCGAAGGAAGCGAGGATTTGGTGGTATATTCAGATGCTTCCTACTCGGGGTTGGGGTGTGTATTAATGCAGAGAGGGAAGGTTATAGCCTATGCATCCCAACAGTTGAAAGTTCATGAGGTCAATTATCCCACTCATGACTTGGAGCTAGCAGCCGTGGTCTTTGCATTGAAGATTTGGAGGCACTATCTGTACAGGACGAAGTGCACCATTTTCACTGACCACAAGAGCTTGAAGTACTTCTTCGAGCAGATGGATCTGAACATGAGGCAGAGATGATGGTTGGAGCTTATAGAGGATTATGATTGCAAGATCCATTACCATCCGCGGAAAGCCAACGTGGTGGCTGATGCCCTTAGCCGAAAGGAGAGGCTCGAGCCGATTCGGGTAAAAGCATAGCAACTGATCATGACCTCTGATGTAATGAAGCAAGTCAATGAGTTTCAAGATGAGGCATTAAAAGAAGATCATCTAAACTCTAAAAGAATGAGAGTTCTGGTTAGGGAATTGGGTGAAAACACACTCGGTGTTAAACCCCAATTTGGATGAGTGTGGGTTCCTCGTTTTGGGGATCTACGTGTGAGGATTATGGATGAAGCTCACAAGACTCAATACTCCATTCATCCTGGTGCCACAAAGATGTATCAAGATATGAAGAAAGATTATTGGTGGCCGGGTATAAAGCGTGATATGGTGAAGTATGTGAGTAAGTGCCTTACTTGCTTACAGGTGAAGGCCGAACATCAGAAGTTGTATGGGAAGATCCAACCTTTGGATATACCGGAATGGAAGTGGGAGCACATCACCATGGATTTCATAACAAAGTTTCCATGTACTCCGAATGGGTACGATGCCATATGGGTGATTGTCGACCGTCTGACGAAAAGTGCTCACTTCCTACTGATCTGCGAGACATATTCATCCAAGAGGTTGCCTGACCTGTTCATCAAGGAGATTGTGACCCGTCATGGTGTGCCGGTGTCCATTGTGTCTGATCGTGACACCCGGTTTACCTCTAAATTCTAGAAGAAATTCCACGATGCCATGGGGACGAGGTTACATATAGCACGACTTATCATCCCCAAACTGATGGTCAGTCAGAAAGGACCATTCAGACATTGGAAGACATGCTTCAGGCATGTGTGCTTGATTTTGGGGGAAGTTGGGATGACCACTTACCATTAGCTGAATTCTCGTACAACAACAGTTATCATGCCAGTATTGGCATGCCACCATACGAGATGCTATATGATAGAAGATGTAGGATGCCCGTATGTTGGGGAGACATTGGGCAGAAAGAATTAGGAGGTGTCGAGGTAATCGAGGCTATGACCGAGAAGCTTGAGAAGATTAAATCCTTCATGAAGGTAGCTAAAGATAGGCAGAAGTGGTATGCCGATAAACGACGCAGACCGATCGAGTTCTAGGTGGGTGACCGGGTTATGTTGAAGGTCTCACCTTGGAAGGATATTATCCGATTCAGGAAGCGGGGCAAGTTGAGCCCAAGATATATAGGCCCTTTTCCGAGTCATTTCTTGAGTTGGAGAGGTGGCCTATAGATTGGAGTTACCAGATGAGTTAAGTGGAATCCACCCGACATTCCATGTATCTCATTTGAGAAAGTTCTTAGCTGATGAGGACATGATTGTTCCACTAGAAGACATCGAAGTAGATGAAAGGCTCAATTATGTAGAGCAACCAGTGGCAATCGTCGATCGTAAAGAGAAGAGGCTGAAAAATAAAGTGGTTCCTCTTGTGCATGTACAGTGGAAGCACAGGAAGGGATCCGAGTCTACATGGGAGACTGAGAAGGAGTTGAGGCAGCATTATCCTCATCTGTTCCAGCAATGACAGGTTTCGGGGACGAAACCTATATAAGGGGGTGGCCTTGTAACACCCGGTTATTTTAAAAAGACAAGAAATGAAGAATAAAAGAAAGAAAAGCAATAAAGTGCAAGTGGAGGGACTAAAAGTGTTCAAAAAAACTAATCTTTGAAAAGTGGTGTAAAGGTGGGCATGCCCGCCCACCCTCATTCACATCACCATTTTATTTTGGTTTTAGAGAGAGAGAGAGAGAGCAGAGGAACTCTCGGCTGAGGAAAAGAAGAAGAAGAGAAATCGAATTCAAGGTAAAAATTCGTGGTTTTTAAGTGTTTATGACGGGTTTTATCACGGTTATATGCTTATGTGCTTATGTGTTTGTGTATGTGCTCGGGTGTGTGTGTTAGGTGTTGTTTTTAGGTGTTTGAACTCAGTTGCAAAGGGTTAGAAAGGAACAAACACCCAAGTTGCACTAGGTGAGTTCTAGACCCCGGTTTTTACTTGTTTTAACTATCTTTGGGGGCTGAAAATGTATTAAACGGTTTTTAAATGTTTATGTATGTATACCCGTATGTAACGTGCATGATTGAATGTTAATTCTTGAGTGCTTATGGGTATTCATGTTTACAATAGCCATGTTAAGCTTAGAACAGATGGGTTTGATGATTGGTTTTGAAAACATACTAGAAACATGTTACACAGAAGGTCCATGCGCCTAGATAAGGCTCATGCGCCTAAAAATGCCTTAGAAAGATTTAAGTGTAATCCATGTGCCTGAACAGTAACCCATACGCCTAAGATTGCCTTAGAAATGTTTAAGTATAGCCCATGCGCCTGAACAGTGGTCCATGCGCCTAGAAATATTAGTCGGACGACTAAGTGTAGGGCCATGCGCCCCAATAGTGCCCATGCGCCCAAGTGGCTCATGCGCCTAAGTGTTCATGCTTCCGAATAACCCATGCGCCTAAGTATTCATATGCCCGAATAGTGCCCATGCGCCTGAATAGTGTCACACCCCCGCTAAGAGCGGAAACACGAGGATGTAACGAGACGGGAATCGTCATAACACATGGTAAGCGATAGAGATGCAATATAATAAATGATAACAAGCGTGTCATGACGACACCCGACAACAAGGGGACTTGTGTCGTGTTTAGTCAATGTTCACAACAACATAACCATAAGCATACGCAACCAAATGATCACACAAATATGAATATCAACATTGTAATGTATTTTTCCCACAACCCAGGAACAAGTAACAAAAGAGTAATTGTTGATTAAAATAGACTACATCAAATGTTTTCAAAAGACCAAGTTTAGCCACAAAATTCATCCTAGGGTCTCCACTAAGGCAGCACAACTAGATCTTCAGTTAGCATGATCACCTGAAAATATATGCTAAAAATGGTCAACAAAATTGTTGGTGAGCTCGCAGGTTTAAATGTAAATAAGTATTGATGTTGTATATAGTCGTTGCAGAATACCATGCATACAGTTATAAGTAAGCAAAATCACATGACAAGAGCTTTACAACCAAACCTAACGACAAACACAAAGAATCTTGTCGGAATATATTCACCCAAGGCCCAGTCCTGGCATCTGTTGGTACTAACTAGTATACCAACACGAGGGTGGGGGTGTCAACCCAAGTAGTACTACCAATACCTATCCGTCATTTCCCACACTGGAATTAAATGGTTGTAACAAAGAACCACAAAGCAGACTCGAGCATGTATCAGATAAGTACTCACAAACAGTAGCACGTTGATTCCAAGTATGTAAATGTATGTAAGTTGTACAGCATAGAAAACGGGCGAGCATACTTTTCCCCCATGTTTGTAAATGTTTGAAAAGTAGTATAGGCATAAAAAGGGGCCACGAAACTCACATGTTAAGTGGTAAGTATGAATGATCAAGTTCCCAAAGGTTGTATGAAATGAACAGTCAAACACCTATTGACAGTTATTGTTAAGCATTAATGACATGTATAAAGCAAATAGTACTATTTGGTCGGTTCGGGTTGTATCGGTTCGGTCATGGGTAGCACACACACAAGCGGACACACGTATCAGATCTTATGTAGATCCAAGTACTAAGAGTAGTCGTCATTGCTAATGACATCCGTATAAAGATCCCATTGTTATAAAAGATAGTACTTGTTAAATATTTGTAGTCCTAAATGGGTTGTTGATAATTGTAAAATGTTAGGTTGATTTAAATTGAAATAGTATGTGCATGTGATAGCGTTGACTTTAATCTTTGTGGTCAAGCAATGACACTTTTACTGATGTTACCTTATCATCACAAGACATTCAGGAAGGAAATTCACACACAAACCTCATCAGTCACACAACAGGACCAGACGCTTGACTCAACACTCCATTCGTACGAATCAACCTTCAATTGTACGAATCATCTTCATTCGCACAATTGAACCTTCATTCGCACGACTGGCATTCAGTCATACCACACAACACCCAATCGCACAACCTAACCTTCATTCGCACGACTGGCATTCAGTCATACCACACAACACCCAATCGCACAACCTAACCTCCATTCGCACAA